>OY735234.1:26350979-26413479 GCA_963457665.1 Thysanoteuthis rhombus | reverse complement strand
GTTCATTTTGATGTGTTGAGTGCCACAATTATGGACACAAAAAGGATTCGTGTGAATTTGATAAAGGCTATAGAGTTATGACCTTAAGATTGGGTCTGAGCTTATTCAAAACAACACAGCTTATTAAGTTGCAGTGAACATGTATTGGTGGTTTCTGAGGAGGGAAGATCACTAGAATCTCCAGTGTTTTCGAAACATCGGTCTGCAGACCCGTAGGTTTCTGCAGCAATTCGCCCTGTCATTGCAAATTTGGTGGCATATAAATAACATTATCAATTACACAGCTAAAAAAAACAAAAAAAACACAGATATTGGAGGCACACTCGTACCAAATATCAGGATCCGATTGAATTTAATCCATCAAAAATCAAGGTGATTTTTAAAGGTCAACATCGCTTTTTATTGTAATTCATTATTTAGTCGAAGACTACACGCTGAAAATAGTGGTGCACAAGAATATTTTCCTGACATTAGAGAATACGTTATTAAGCAAGTGGCTTTAACGTTTCGTATCAACAGTGCAAGTCCATAAGGTATTGGGGTGATTCTCCATTGAAAATTGAGGATTTTTTGGGTCCTTAAGTTGAAGAAAGGGAAGAAGGATTCAGGGGCAATTGTCACCTTTCCCGTTGTAAATTCACTGCGGTTCCAGCAGCAGAATAAATTCCGTTTATTCAGGGTTATTGCTTTTAGGGTTAGACGTAGATGACCACAACCCCAAACCTAACCAAATCTCAAAAAAAATACTCATCCTAAAAATACTAAACCAAAAAAACACATTATTTTGCTGCTGGAACAGTGACCCTTATGAAACGGGGTAGGTAACAGATGCTGATTTTTGATAAAAACATGGCGTTAAGGCGGAATATTGATAAAAATGGGCAATCATTCCGTTTTCAGCATTTCAAACCATTTGCAATTTTAGCTACGGAAGATCATAGTGCTTCAAGAATAAGAACATTTGCAATGATTTCATTTTCTTAAAAAAAATATAGTGTGTACGAGTAATTTAATTGCAATTGTATTCCCAATATTTCTCGTGCACTTTTCATTTGTAGAAATCAACTTGTTGGGTTTCATCAATTACATTTTTACACAGGGGAAAATAAATATTTTTTCATTATAAAAGAAAGAAAGGATTTGAAAAGAAAAATGCCAGAATTTCGATTCGTTTTTATTCATTTGATTATAAAGAGAATATTTTTCTTTAGTTATGTTTTCCCATATAAATATATCTTTACTTTCGTAAACAATTAAAATGCTATAAAACAGGTTTCCATGCAAGTGGACGAAATTCACGCCCAAGATCTTTCAGCGCAAAAATGAGATGCTAAAAACGTGACTGGTTTTTTCAATTGGAGAATACCGAAGTTTCGGATGCGCCACCTGGGGATTCTCCCGGAGTTGAAATAAGTGCACATATCCAATCAAATGCTAGTCTTCAATCCCTCACACTTATGTAACAGAGTGAGAACTTCGAACGCTCATATTCAAGGCAGGTAGGCCATCTACATTCAAATGATAAACAAAAAACTAATTCCAGCAAAATAAATGTCAGTGACACTGCTCACAGCAATGACACTGCTCGACCCTAAACTTTCATACTGTGTCTAAACCGGTACGAGAGGTCAGTATTCGAGCCAGAATAAAGGCAAAGACTTTGAGCACTCGTCTTCAAGGCAGGCTGGCCATCCCAAGTGAAATGATTAATGTAACACATTCTTCCTGCTTCCATTACTTTCACCTTCGACCTTACGAAATACTAATTTACCTCTACAGGGCTAAAACAGCGAGGTACCCAATGAGCGTTGAACTCACTGACAATGTCCAAATGGACAAGCGCCCTTGAAGTCTGAAAAGACTGATCCGCTAAAAACTATCCCATGTACTGAAGTATTAGATGATTTTGATGCAAACCTTCTAATTCTAATGAATTTGATGTTTTAGAGGTTTTTAGATTCTGTAATTTTAGAATTTCAAGAATACTTTTTAGATAAACGTCTATAGATACTGAGACAAAAAGTAGGAGAATTATTCCAATCCTCATAATTGATTGTTTTTCAGTTTTAGTCACGTAGCAGTCAATCCTGGAATGATTCTGTAAATGTCAATCTGAATTTTACCATTTCTCAAATGAAACATTCTATCGAGAGCTTAACATGAATTTTTAACGCCATCAATGACCAAATCTTGTCTTGGCATATTTTTTAGATAATTCTAGATATAAAGTCGATTTTTTTTCGATAAGATGGATATTTAGTTCTGGTCCTTCGCAGGCTACTTTGATTCACTTATTTGTGTCACATATATATGTTTCAAAATTTGGATAAAATTAATGGTTCATGACTAAGAACACTACAATACGGGGCTGGATTAAATTTGAGAAAAAATGGATATGTTTAAGACTTTGTGTAGCAGGTTGTTACATGAAAGTGTATAAGGGAGTGTGCAGTGATGGTCCAGTTGTGATGTGTTTCGGCATGTATGTCAGTATGCATGTTAGGGCTGGAAAGTCTCAATTGATTAAGTGGGAAGGCAAGGTTTTTACCGATCCATGGGATTTTGGGAGGGAAGGTAACTTTGGGATTTTGAAAACAAAATATAAGGGAAGTATGTTTTCCACGAAAATAAGAACCAAGCCTCCAACTTCATATTAAACAATTTTGAAGCATTGATGAAATTTGTTTCCTTTTTTTGGGGGGGGGGGCAACATTGTCGGTGTTTATTTTGTTGAAAGATAACTGAAAATTATGGTTTCGCAGATATGGGAACATAATATTGTCTACATACTGTAATTGCATGCCTAAGGAAATGAGTTTCCATTATGTATTCTTTGTTTCAACCTCGGCAAATAACAGTATTTTCAATGTTTTCAACGTCAAATAGGATGTTCGATTTGCTTTTAAAAATTGTACCACATTTTTAAGTATCATCATCAGTTTTCATTCTTCCGTCGTTTGATATAGACCTTCCCGCCACATTTCTCTATCATGGGCATCGTAAAGCCAGTATTTTCTGAATTTGTATAGTTCCTCTCACCATTTTGTATTCTGTTGGCCTCAGTTTCACATGTGATCTCTATGGATCCATGTTGTGAGTGTTATGTCCGTTGGTTGTCAGCCATTATTGCAACATGACCTGCCCATTGCCACTCAAGTTTTTTGATAGATTTCATGATGTCTCAGACTCCTATTTTCTCCTTGATATGTATCGTCTTGTGATTTCTCCACGTGGGGTTGTAAATCCATTCATGGTCTGCAATTGTGTCTATAGCATTTGGTTATCTTTTTCTCTGGTTCTGTTTTCTCTGAGTCCATGGCTTTTGTCGTTAGCTATTTTTAACTTTGGAGGAGTGTGTTTCATCTCAATTATTTTAGGGAACGTGAGGATTTTGTCCATATACGAGCCCCTTAGTATGATGTAGGTGTCTCGAGGTATTTTTCTTTCTATTTATGTTTTGAAAGGATGTTTGCGTTGATTAAGTGAATAATGGACGTTTAAATTGTTTATGTAGTATGATTGTGGGGAACCTTGTCAACAATTTTCTTGAAAATATCTCAGGATTCAGTCCATAATCTTTTGTGTACACTGGTAATTGTTTTTCTAGATAACATTTGTTAATGTTGCATTTGTGTGGAAAACTTGAGAACAAATTTTTTTTAAATATCTGAGGATTGAGTCCCAAATCATTCGTATCTTCTGGTCAATAATTATTTTTGTACACAACCGAATGTTAATGTTGCATTGGTGCAAGAGATTTCTTTAGCAATTTTCGAAAACCTCTGAGGATTCATTCCTTATCTTTTCTATACTCTAGTCTGAGAATTTTTTCTTAAATAATAAATTGCCAATGTTGTATAGGTGTGAGAGACATTGTCAACAATCTTTTGATAACTTCTAAGGATTCAGTCCCTAATCTTCTGTATATTCTGGTATATAATTGTTTCCTTAGATAACGATTTGTTAATGCTGCGTATGCGTGGGAGTCCTCATCGATAATTAAAGAAAAAGAACTTTTAAGATTGAGTCCCAGATATTTCTATGCTCAGGTTTATAATTATTTTCAAAGATACGCGTTTGTAAATGCTGCTTATATGTGAAAGACTTAATCAACGAGTTTTTTTTTAATCCTCTGAGGATTCAGTCACGAATCTTTTGTATACTCTGTTATGCAATGCTTTTCCTGGAAAATCAATCATTGATGAGGCATATGTGTGGTAGTCTTTGTCATTTTTTTTTTAAATTCTCCAGAGATTCAGTCCAAAATATTCCGTATAATATGGTATCTAATTGTTTCCCTAGATAACTAATTGTTTCGATGTATATGCATGAGAAACTTCATAATATGAATTTTTGGAAACTTCTGGGGATTCAGTCCAAAATCTTTCGTATTCTTTGGTATCTGATTGTTTTTCTTGACAACCTATTGTTTATGGTGCATCTGTGTTGGAGATTTTGTCAACATTTTTTCGAAATCTTTTAAGGATTCAGTTCCAAATCATTCGTATCCCCTGGTGTACTTTTTTTCCTGTACACCTAATTGTTAATGCCAAATATGTGTGGGAGATTTTGTCAACAATTCTCTGAAATCTTTCGAGGATTCAGTCCAAAATCTTTCGTAAGCCCAGGTATATAATTCATATCTTGGATAGTTATTTATTAATGTTGCTTACGTGTAGGTGACGTTCTCAACAATTTCTAAGACAACCAATTGTCAAAATTGCATTTTTGTGGGGGATTTTGAGAATTTTTTTTGAAAACCTCCGAAGATTCAGTCCCCAATCTTTTGTGTGCTTTGGTATAAAATTGTTTTCCCAGACAATCATTTGGTAATGTTTATAAGATTTGAAGACATTGTTGACTAATTTTTTAAAATGTCTGCAGATTCAGTCACAATTCATCCGTATATACTGCTATATAATTGTCATCCTAGAGAACCATTTGTTAACGTTCCATATGTGTGGGTGCCTTCATCAATATTAAATATAAATAAATCATATGAGGATTCAGTCTTAAATCTTCTGTATAATTGAGTTTATAATTGTTTTCAGAGACAACTAATGGTTAATATTGAACATATGTTGGAGACCTTGTCAATATCTTTTTGAAAACATCCAAAGATTTGGTCCAAAATCATCTGAATAATTTGATAAGTAATTTTTTTCCTTGAGAAGCATTTGTTAATGTTGTATATGAGTTGGTGACATTCTTGACAATTTTTTAATAAGGTCTAAAGATTTAGTCCCAAATTCTCCGAATAATATGGTGTATGATTGTTTTCTGAGACAACCAATTATCAATATTGCATATGTATGAGAGATTATGTCAACATTTTTTTCCGAAAATCTCTGAGGATTCAGCCCCAAATCTTTTGTATACACTGGTAAATGATTGTTTTCCTGGATGACCTTTCGCTTATGTTGCCTACATGTGAGAGACTTTGTCAGCGATTTTTTTTCAAAAATTTCTAAAGAATCAGTCAAAAATCTTTAATATAATATGGTATATAATTGTTTCTCAAATAACCAATTTTCAATATTGGATATGAGTCGGAGACTTTGTCAACAATTGTTTGAAAACCTCTGAGGATTCAGGCCACAATATGTCGGGTACTCTGGTATACAATTGGTTTCCTAGATAAACAATCGTTAATGTTACTTATGTGTGGGAGACTCATCAATAATTTTTTGAAAACCTCAGAGGATTCAGTCCCAAATCTTCCATGTACACTACTATATAACAGTATTTTGATTGTAGATGTTGCATGTGTGTGGGAAAATTTGTCAACAAATTCGAAAAAACTTCGAAGATTAAGTCCCAAATCTTCTGTATACTCTTGTATACAATTATTTTTCAAGACAATTTTTTGTTGGTGTCGTTCTTGTGTTGAAAAATTTTCCTACAAAACCATCTGTAAATTCAGACCCAAATCTTTCGGATACTCTGGTGTACAATTGTTTTCTGAGATAACCAATTGTTAATATGATATGTTTGTTGAGGACTTTGTCAACAATTTTTTGGAAACCTCTCAGGATTCGGTCAAACATCTTTGGTATACTCATGTATACAATTGTTTTCCTAAACAACCAATTGTTAATTTTATATATTTGTTGGGGACTTTATTAACAATGTTTTGAAAATCTCTGAGGATTCAGTCCAAATTCTCTCGTATTCTCTTGAGCACTAGTCTTTTTCTAGATTATTATTGTAATTTAAATATGTTTGGGAGACTATGAACAATTTTTCAAAATATCCTGAGGATTCAATCCCCGATATTTGGTATACTCGGATACTTAATTGTTTTCCATGATTACCAATTGTTAATGTTATAGGTATGGGAAAACTTTGAAAGATTCAGTCCCAGTTTCTATTTTCTCGAATATATAATTGTTTTTCTAGATTACCATTTATTAATGTTGCTTATGTATGGTAAATTTTGTCAACACTTTTTTTTAAGATCATCTGATGATTCAATCAAAATTTTTAGTATATTCTGGTGACTTATTGTTTTCCCAGATGACCATTTATTGAAACAACATATGTGAAAGAAACTTTGATAACAATTTTTTAGAAAGCTTCTGACGATTCAGTCCAGAATATATCATATACTCAGGTATACTCATATTTTTCCAGATAAGAATTTGTTAATGTTGCATATTTGTGTGACACTTTGTCAACAATGTTTTGGAAACCTCCGATTGCAGTGATTCTGTTTTCTTTATCATCGAATTCCGTAGTTAATAACTATATTTACTGAATTATGCAACTGGAAATTGAAAAAGAAACGGGATTAGAAACTTATTTTTTATTGAGAAAGCAATTAATTTCTTGTGAAAAGTAGGAGAGATATTCAATAGTATAACAGAATTCATGGCAGTACTAGATATATATCCTTTTCAACACCCACGCGCACGCATATATATATATATATATATATATATATATATATATATATATATATATATATATATATATATATATATATGTGTGTGTATATATAAAATTTAATAATTGTGTCATCCACAGACAATCGTTTTGTTGTATTACAACTCTTCAGTATGGCTATCCATTATCCCGTCCTGTACCTTTTGCTTCAGACCCAGAGGCTGGCATCTTATCTCTGCCCTACGCAGAACTGGAGTGCCTGTAAGGTTGAATTTGAGCAATATATTTACTCACACATAATTCCCCACCCGCCTGAATGTTCTATTACTAAGTTGGAAGAGCATTTCATAAGCTTATAATGAACGAATTACCTCAATTAAAGAATATATGTGTGTGTGTGTGTGTGTGTGTGTGTGTGTGTGTGTGTGTGTGTGTGTGTGTGTGCTTTTGTATGTCTAACCTCTCTGGATATAGGGAAATTATGCCGTCCTTTTTTTAAAAGCAGTAGCTTCCTGTTGGAGATCTGATAAACATAAATTAAAACCACTCATGATACTGAATATCTTGGCATTATGCTAAATATTCTTGTGAACAAGAATATGATATCACGTGTATAGGATGTGATTTAAATTGTATACAAATGATTTGACTTTCTTTTGTGTTTGTTTCTGTATGCTGGAAGATGTCAAGCTCTATTTTCAAAAAACTGCGCGTTTCTGGTGTGATAAACGAAGGCTTCCAAAAATATTTTGATGAAACGGAATTTTTGTGACCCCTCACCCACTGTTATAAAAGTTAGAAGTACAAAAATTAAAATTTTAATTCAGTCACATGTAACAGATACTAAACATAGAAAAAAAATAAAGAACTACTAAATCAAAATTTGCGACTTATTTCGAACATGTTTTTGGTTTTACAGTGTTTATTATGAAAAAATACTTCTTGAAAACGAATCACTGGAACGACTGGAATAATCCTATCAGATGAAGAAGCAATTAAGATATACAGATTCCAGACAGTATCGTAATTGTATGAAATATCTGTAAGTCTTCATTAATCCAACCATCTGCTGAGACAATATAAAACTTGTTGGCGCCAAATGCCAATTTAAAAGTCAGCGAAAATAATTTTCCTCTGAGTAAGTTTTATTCAAAAAGTGTGTTTTCATCGAAAAAATATTTTTAATTCAGGTGTGATCAACAAACGAATTAGAAGCTATTGTTTCAATTAGCGAGCCAACATGTTATATCGTCTACCCATTTTCAATTAAATTTCAAGTTTCCGTTGGAATTTTAATTAAGTTGGTATTTAGTTGCTGCTCTTAACCTTTCCTGTCAAAATCTAAATTTCGAAACAGATTTTTGAACTTTCATTCTGATTTGATTCAATTTCTTCAATTTCTTACATTTTTTTTATTTGATGGAAAAATGCAAATAGAAGGATATAAAATGTGAATATTTTAACTGAAGGCACAAAATTACATAGGATATCGCTCTGCGATTTTCCTGTTTTACGCAATCAGTGAAATATTTTTTCCTGGATGATGATATTAAAAACAATATTAAGTAAAATCGATTGAAGGAGGTCTCAACAACTATTTTGTGTCACAATTTAAGAAAGAAAGAATTTGTAATCACTAAAACAGAGCTTCTTTAAGTAATAAAATAAGGATAGGCGTTCCTCTCTGGCAGCTGCAAAAAATTTTAAACAAAACTTGAATATGCCACTATCCATAACAATTAGACACTATTTTTTTATTTTGAAATCTAAGATATTTGAAACGTCCCTCTACTTCCATAGTGTATGTATGACACTCTTGGGTTAACAGCACCGATGTTTACATATTCTTTCATAGTGTGACACACACACAGGTACACACTTCTTAAATACATATAGATAGTAGTGCATTTCTCTTGTTAAAGAGAAGGGATGTGGATCTCCGGAGCTGTGTCTGCAGTTGGGCGGTGGTTTAGTGACTCACATATTCCCAAGTGTCAACAACCACGGTGGATGACAATAATTTTTTCTTCATGTTTGATGTCAAATAACTATTCCGAATTTTTTTTTTTTTTTTTTTTTGACTTTAGTTTTACTAATTGCTTTATTAGTTGCCCGTGTAGGTCATTGTATTTTCTTTTATGGATTATTGTTAAACGAGATGAACAATAAAGCATATTAACAATAGTGGCAGATGTAAGTTTCTCCTTAGAACTCTAGTCCGTTTTCGAGGTTGGGCCAAATGCTATTGCACAATGGATGCTTTTAACAGTGTTTTATTGAAGTCAATTGTCGATACGACATCAAACTAAGTGCTGTCAGATACAACTAAATGAAAGAAAATTCTGATTGATTTTCATTCGCCTAAATAACACTTTTTGTTGCATATCCGATTTTAGACATATACCTTTTACTTATGATAGGTTTAGTAGCTGAAGAACAGGCTTTCAAATTTGTATAATCATCGGACCACTGTATGACGACACACCCCTAGATGAGATCAGCTTTGATTTGCCTGCAGCATTATTCATGGCATGCTTTTCAATCACTTTATCCTGGTAAAGCTTCTCTTATGTCCTACACCGGCTTTCTATTTGGTGAACCATAATATCTCATTTCATCGTACAATTTGAAACTTACGAAATTACTCTCTTGGAGAGACCCAGCAGTCTTGAAATATTACGGAGGACAGGCAGTCTATCTTTATCATGACAATTCGTTGTCAAAGGGCTGCAGTCAATTGGACGTGTTCTGGAAAGTTTGGTCACTGACATAACCGTAAGAATATTGTTACTTATCCAATAGTGAGGTCAAAATATGATATTCCTGTGAGGAATTTCTAAAACCTGACAAAAAAAAACACTGTTCCCTTAGTTTATCTACGGTATTTTGTTCAGATAATTTTCATCTCTGATAATGTTCACTCTCGATTAACACCTTTTTTTACATGAATGTCAAGAGCTACAATTTCCATACATTGTAATGTTTTGTAGTAATAACAATAAAAAAGAACTACACTAGGATTCGGTAGAAAGACAGATGGTTTGTATCTCTCTCTGCTGTTTCAAGACAGCTGAGTCATGAGTTTTGAATTGTACGATGAAATAAAAAGCCAGTGTACGACGTAAGATAAGCTTTATAGAAGTAGATTCATTGAAAGGCATGTCATAAATGAACCTTTTGATACTGCAGCAGGAAGGAACAGATCTCAACTAGGTGCACCGACATTCAGTGGTCCGGCTATTTAAAGAATTTGGATTGAGAGCTTGTTTTCCAGCTACTAAACCTATCATAAGTGAGAAGTATAAGACTACAATCGGATAAGCAACAGAAAATGTTGTCCAGGAGAATGAAAATCAGTCAAAATTTCATTTCATTGAATAATATAAGTTCAATTTACTTGTATCCGACGACACACAATTTGATGCAGGAAAGGCAATAGACACAATAAGAGACTACTGAAAATTTGCCAAGTTTAGAGGAGATACTGTCATGATTTGATAATTTTTAGTGAATGTTTTGGACTTAATGTGAGAATCAAAGGATAGTAAATTCTGATATGTATCGAAAATCAGTGATGCATTATGTCATTCCTTGTTTTCGAGCATCTCCTGATCAGTTAGCTATTTTTATACGGAACAACGTCGCCTATTTTGTTGCTGAAGAAGAGAATTTTTTTTTTCCGAAGGAGGAGAAGTTGGCATTGTAAACTTCATGAAAATGATATAGTATAAATGTATCTTTCTTTTGGATAAATGTCTTTCTTGGAAAGATTTTTTTCCATAACAAATTTTGATAAATACTTTCGTACCTGGAGTATATACCAAGAGCTATGATTTCCATTAATTCCAAGATCCTGTGAAGGAAATTATCTATACGAACCACATTTGAATGAATCATCCATGCATTCTGACCGGCACAGTAAACAACCATAGACCAAATGGAAGATGGCTCCTGCAAGTCGTAATGATTGCAGTGAAATAGTGGATAAATCTAGGATTCTTCATAGCTATCATATGATAGCTATCATATGATTTATGATACATGTGAATAATAGATATCTTAAATGAATGTTGCAAACAGTATTTGGATACGGCATATCAGTGTACATCTACTCCTGCTCATACATAGTCTAACAAACACAAACGGTGGGCTTTTGCCTATGATTGCATTGTTTTCAAATATCCGTTGTTTTGATTCAAGATTATATAACTGACTAGTTTGGCTATTGTTCCAAATACCATTAAATCATAACATATATATATATATATATATATATATATATATATATATATATATACGCACATATATATACGTACGCACACACACATACACACACGTATATATATATATATATATATATATATATATATATATATATATATATATATATATATATAATTGTTATACTTACGTTTACAACGGCAAATATGTTTCATTTCATCTTATAAAAGGTTTTTGATAATTAAAATAATTTTGGTATTTATTTGTTTTTTCGGGTATTTTTGTTTCAATTCATCTATATTTTTGGTTTATTTGAATTCGATTTCATTCATTCTCATCTTCTCTATTAATTGTTTTTTTTACGTTTTAGTATTTTGATTTGTAACGTTAATTTGGTCTTTAAAACTTTCTTTGTTCTTTGTCATAGTTTTGTGAGTAGGAGTTTTGTCTTGTGTCTAAAATATACTATTACTTCCTTTTTTTTTGTTTTGTGGTGATTTTGTTTTTTTTGTTTTTGTAATTGAATGTGAAGTTGTTTTTCTCCTAGACGTAATAGGTATTCTTAGTTGTAGTTTATGCATTTGTTGTTAGTATTATAAATTTTCATTTTGTTATGGTTGGGGGTTGTGTTGGGGTTAAGATCCCTTCTGTGATTGGACAATGCTGTGTTGTTTTGGTATCTTTCAGTATTAATTGATTTTTTGTGGTCATTGGATTCGACTTTGTGACAAATATTCGAGCCTCTTATATAAGATTCGCTAATGTCAGGTTCTTGAAAAGAGTTCGTGGTTGCTTTGAAAATTACGTGGTTTTGGTTGGAATTGTCTCGTGTTGCTAAGCATTTATAAGTATTCCTGCCGTTGAAATTCATGTTATTAAAAAACAAGACAAAGGGTATATCAGTAAAACCAAACACACAATTCACAATATATATATATATATATATATATATATATATATATATATATACATACAGACATACACACACACACTCATATATATATATATATATATATATACATATATATATATAAATATGTATGTATGTATGTATATTAGATAGATAGCAACAAGGGAGAGAAAACAGCAAAGTTATACGTCTGCTGATAGTATATATATATATAAATATATATATATATATATATATATATATATATATAAATACACATACACACACACATATATATGTGTGTGTGTGCGCGCACGCACGTGTGTGTGCAAGTGTGTGTGTATGTGTATTAGATAGTTAGATGAATACAAGGGAGAGAAAAACTGCAAAGTAATACGACTGGTGATAATATATGTGTGTTATATAGATATACTGCACATGTACAATATATGTGTGTGTATGTGTGTGTGGTGGCAGTATTTGACACGATGGGAATGAGGCAATTAGAAAGAACGTGTGCTGCATCTAAAAATGCTCATTGTAATTGGAATTAATAAATGAGTGTTATGTGGTTCGTGAATTAGATCTATATCGGTTTCAGATGTGCTGATTGCAATATGGGTATTTAGTTTGCTGAGGTTAGTGTTAAGATCCATGGTAGTTGAATTATTGGAGAATATTATCCGTCTTCTACATTATAAGTCTTTTTATTTTCATTAGTTTTACGATCATCATCATCATCATCATCATCGTCGTCGTCGTCGTCGTCATCAGTCTTTTAATGTCTGCCGTTGGACATAGACCTTCCCCAGGTTTTGCTACAACACGAGCTCTATCATGGGCGTTGCGAAGCCAATATTTTCTGTTGCACAATGTTCCAAATATTGTTGATGACGGAGGAAACTAAAACATTATTCGAGATAATTCTCTCCATCGTCTAGGTACACGCGGCTAAATATTTTAACTGCTCTCAAGTAAATATGTATGACTTATCCTAAAGTCAATTTGGATATGTAGTGAGAATGATAATGTACGTGGTCACTTTTGTTTTCATCTTTGCTGAGAAAATTGAGTTTAATATTATTATCAGTTCTATGCAATAGGGTATCAAGGAACTGTAATGTAGAGCCTTTGCATGAATTTGATGGAGGATTCTACGATATCGAGTTTCGCTATTACTTTATCCAGGTTTGGCTGGTGTATAGTATTATAGTATTGTTAATACAGAAAAAAATGATGGCTGTCTTGATATTCACGAGAGGCCAAGATCGTGATCCGTATGCAGTTATGTTCCAGATTTTATGAAGTGGTTTCTAAGTAGGCGTTGGCCTTTCATTACTGAAATGTTATGTAGAAGGATATCACCTTTCATCAAGCCTTTAATTTACTCCTCATATCTACGTTCTTTGTTTTGTGTAAGAGGGCTTTTGAGTTATTCAGGTTTGTAGGGTGAATTCGAACTGGTAGCAGAGTTTGGATTGTTGCTATTGATCTGGTTATCCAATTGGAATACACTTACTACTCCTGATATGATGTATCAAGGGGATTCGGGGCTAGCGGGCTTGCAGGTTTTCCACAGACTGTAAAGTTTCGGTAGAACTTGGTGATATTCTATGAATTTAGACCATTATGTTTTCGGATGTCAATATTTCTGAGGTATTTTCTGAGACTCTTTATTTCTTTATCAGTGAATGATCTGTTGGTTTCTATCCTACGTGTTTGCGTTGTCAAGTAGGGGTGTGCCGTTGTCCGAGGGTATATGTATTGTATTATTTCTTACTATATTTTTCTGTGCATGTTATTTCCTAAGTTTATTCACAGAGGCAATTATGATTCTTTGTATGAATTCTTTATTGAAATATGTGTCACTGTGTCTACAGTTCCTAGTATCTGTGTCTGTGTTGTTTGTTTTACAGATGTCAGTTGCAAATTTGGGCCCGGACGGAAGATGTTGTTTATGAGGTCCTGACGTCCGAATTTTCTCCATTTTATGGTTAGGTATGGGGCTTTTAGTTTTTGCTTTAGTCCGGTGTTTTTTGCTTGGTCTGTCCTATTTACATTCTGTTTTTGATATGTTGATTTATGTGTCGTTGAAAAGGTTGAAAAGGTTTTTGTTGATGAATTTCCCACACTGTTTTGGGCTTTCTCAAAGATTAGTTTTTCCTTGTTTAAGCTTTTGGGTATTCCGGTATATATATATTCTGGTAATGTATGATTGTATCTCTTCACGATTTTATGAGAGCTTCTGGGGACAACTTTTACTTCGATGCATTTGGTGAAGGAGTTTTCCCTGTTCCTAAATGGGTTGGCAGATAGCCGCAACTTTCTCCACGTTTGCTTTAAGCATCTGTTTACCATGTTGACATCATTAATTGTGTTGATGTAAGAAAATCCGACACGGTTGTAGTAGTAATTGACAATATAAAAATGAAAGATTGAAAAAAAATACCCTCATGCTCACCCACTGGGAAAAGATCATTATCAAATGCAACGGAGAAAAATGTTCCTAAAAGCCCTCATAAAATTCCAAAGACACCAGGCATTGTATACTCGAAAATTCCTAGGAATGGTATGACTGTACAAATTGATGTAACATTGTATGAGCCGAAAATAAAACAGATTTCTATAACAAGACATTTAACAGAGCTGTTTTGATCGGTACAGAAAGTTTTTTAACCAATTGACCACGCTAATGTACGCTGATGTTATATGATGGCATATTCCTGGCTTGAAGAACGATATCGGTTCTCGGGCCAATGGATTTCCAAAATTCTGATCTTCGTTTTTTCATTGTAGCAGAAAAAAGTATCCTTTTATATCGTGAAGTGCCAGTTGGGAATATCCTTGCACTAATTCTTGGATTTTGTCTCGATCATTCTATTCTTGGCCCAGCAGTGAGATTTTCAACACCTCTTACACTACATACGTGTACATATATATATGTTTGCGAGATCTATGCAATACGTTATTTTCAATGTATATATATAGATATAGGAATAATATTTGTATTATATTTATTTATATGCCTATATAAAACTTATTTTGTCATATATGTGCATATATAATCAATATCATCATGATTATCATCATTAGGTATTTGAGGTCTGTCGTTGGACATAAACCTTCCTGAAGATTCGCCAGATCTTTCTATTGTGCACGTATTTTGTTTTTCTCTAGCTTATGTCATCTTATTCTCGGTCAATCTAAATCCTGCTTATGGTCTCTGGGGATCCACGCTGTGATCTGTGATGTCAAGCAGTTATCTTACATTATTGCAACATGACCAGCGCATTGCCATTTAAGCATTGAAATGAACTTTATGGTATTTTGGACATCAGTCATTTTTGCTATGTACTTTGTTGTCTTGTGATCTTTACGCAATGTTCAGCATGATTGCCCGTTGCATGGTTTTCTGTTTGAGGGCTCCTCTTTTTGTTAGATCCCAAGTCCCATAAGTATATATATATATATATATATATATATATATATATATATATATATATATATATATATATATATATATATATATCGCTCATTTCGGCAACTCAGCTTTATTTCTTTCCCTCCAGCTTATTTCGTCAAAAAAGACTGATACATCTCGTCAAGTTAACTTCTCATCCAGCTTTTCTTGTCTGCAGATCGATTGATCATTCTTTTTTCTTTGCTGAAACTGTCCAATCAGTTCATTTTTCCTTAGCGCTTTAGATCGCTTCAAGATATTTCCAATGTTTACTCTAAAATTCAAAGATAAGAACAGTCCATGGAGAGAGACTAAATAATTGATTTGCTGACAGCGAAAAATGAATAAAAGATTATTTCGATAATCTTTGTCCGTCGTACTTTACGAAGAAATGATTTTATTCCTCAATATTTTACATCAGTCTCTCCTTTTTACGCAAACATCTATCCTTTCTTTACAATGCAGCTTGGAATTTTTGATAACTTATATGTTTTGTTCTTCTGGAAGAAAAGCAAATAAATGCAATATTAAGTGTCATATTCCATGGGTTCGAACCAACAACATGTTTTGCATCATCAACTGTAACTGACGCCGGAGTCAGCTTCAGAAAAGACCTTGCATCGATGGTTCCCGAAAATTGCTTCCGATGATCTAGATCTCTAATATGAGCCTGGTTTTGGTCGCAAATCGTCATTCGATAAGGTGCATGTTGAGTCACATCCAAAAAGCTCGGGGTAGCTCATAAAACAGACAAAAGACAACTTGCATAAACTGGCAAAGCAAAGATCGTGCGAGAACTTGACTGGTGATGACATTTCGAGGTTTGTAGTTCAAAATTGCCACTTATTATTCTCTAACCTGATATATACACTTGTGTAACGCATTTTGAAGAAATAAACCTTATCCTTATGAAGAAAGATAATCAACGTTCTGTATGAAATCAGTATGTTCCTCTGAAACTGTCAACAATGGTTTCTTTAGTTTTCAAATCGGTGTGGCTTACTGGCTAGCTTGGTACATAGTATCCGTATATTTACATTGTGCTTTTTTTTAAAATTCCCTCGGATAGATTTTTTATTTGGAGTTCAATTTGCGATATGAGTCTGGGCTGGATTACACAATTACTTCGTGTCGGACTTAATTCACGCTCATCATTTTGGAATTCAGACTTTTTAGTGATCCCTAGAAACGGGAGTCGAGAAAAATAACAGTTTGATTGATCACTTTTTTGCAATTTTTCATCGTTCCCCTGCCAACAGATGCTGGCCAAGTGACGTTCTCTATTTGCAATTTACCAGACCTGTCCATCTTTCATATGTCTGTATCAGCCGCTTTTCATATATATATATATATATATATATATATATATATATATATATATATATATATATATATATATATCATTGTATGTAAGTGATTGTTCTCGTATGTGTTATGATTTGACAGCCAGGCAAAATATTGTTTATATTGAAAAAACAAAAGATGAATTTTTTTCTCCACGAGCTCCATTGCAAATATCGCAAGAAATTTTGTTGAAATTCCTATTTTTCAAGAAGGCCTCCAATTCGACCTCCCGAAGTTATTTGGCCAGAAATCGCAATGTTTGTAGAGATAACACAAAACGTGAATGTAAGTGTTTACTATACACCGTTATTTGTCCATTGGAAAGTGGAAGTTATCATGTGTGTGTGTGTGTATGTTTGTGTGTATGTGTGTGTGTATTTTTAGGTGGTTAGGAGCTTGGCCACCAGGTTAAATCATAACTGGAAACCATACAGATAAGGAAAAGAAACTGTTGCCAGTTTTTCAATGAAATTCGAGGGTGACTGTGGTTAAATTCAAAATGAACTACTGATGATGTATATTTCTTCCAATTATGACTAAGTAATTGCACATGGATCCGTCCGAAAATTTAATCAATTCATCTCTAGCCCATTACCCACCCTACAACGAAGTAGTATTTATCGATAACCTTTGGAGATATCATGTAGACAGACAGCTGAAAGAAAGGAATGTGTATAAAACTTGCCATCACAGTCAATATTTGATCATTGGCAGCTTCAAAGCGTGAAGAAATGTATCAAAGAATGAATATGGCCCATAGAAATTAGGTTCAAGACGACTGCCATTCACCATGGGGAAACTCCTAAGATAGACTGAAAAAGACACCTGAAATCATGTGGATTTCAGGGGGTTATTGATATATACATAATGATAAAGGCTGAGAAAAGGTCAAAAAAGCACTTGGGGGTCTAGTAGAGTACTAATGCCAAATTTTAGGTCTGTGGAAAAAACAGTATGGCCAGGTACGCAGGAACATACAAACACACAAACACACTGCCAGCGGATAAGGGAAACGCAACGATGGTAATGGACAAGCTAGCATACAGTGAAAAGTTGGCCAACATAATTGGGGAGGGTGGCTACTGCAAGCACGCCATCCACTGAGCAGGTACCTGGTGAGTATAATTAACCCGCTGGTGGGTAAGACCTCATCCCATGTAAAGAACTCAGCTGACTTCGTAATAAACTCAGAGGGGCTCCAATTCAAACACAACGAATGTTGAGCCTAGACGTGGTGAGTCTCTTCAAACGAGTTCCTACATCCGAAGCACTGTCAGTAGTTAGGGATAGATTAGGTTCAGACCCCACATTGGATGACCGCACCAGCACCCCCCTTAGCAACCTAATGCAAATGTTGACTTTCTGCATAGAAACAACATACTTCAAACTGGGTAATGAGATGTACCAACAGGAGGAAGGCTTAGCTATGGGATCACCGCTATCACCAGTGATGGCAAATATATACATGGAGTACTTTGAGGAATTGGCCCTAGGAACATCACCACTAAGGCCAAGCATGTGGCTTCGATATGTAGATGACACCTTCGTATTATGGCCACATCTGGAAGACCCACAGTTACTACTTGACCACGTGAACACAATCAGAGCTCCAAAACAGTTCACAATGGAAAAGGAGAGTAACAATAAATTAGCCTTCTTGGATGTACTGGTAACAAGATCAGAACAAGGTTTCAATACATCTGTGTATCGTAAGCAAACGTTCACTGGTCAATATCTCAACTTCACCTCTAACCATCCATACAGCGTTAAGAAAGGAATCATCCGATGCTTACAGCACCGAGCAAAGCGAATAAGTCGTGACAATGACACATACCTCTGTGAGATGCGTAACATAAGCAAGAATCTCCAGAAAAATGGTTACCCCAAAGGCTCAACTATAATCACTAGAGAAAGGACAGTGATGGAGGAGGAGGATGATAATCATAAACCAACTACAGTCTGTCTCCCCTACCTTAAGAATGTTTCTGAGAAGATCCAGAAGTTCTGCGCCCGATATAATATCCGGGCTGTATTCAGATGTAGATCAACGCTACGCTGCTACATCTCCCGCACCAAACCACCCACTGAGTTATCGAACATCAAAAACTGTGTATACTCAATACTGTGCAGCTGTGGGAACAAATACACAGGTGAAACATATCACCCCTCGAAGGCTCGGGTGGAAGAACACCGAAAAGTGGTGAGCAAAGGTGAAAGCAAAAAATCGGGTATAGCTGATCATGTATGGAAAGAAAAGGGAGACCACCTACCCCTCTGGAACAAAGTTGAGATAATTGATCAGGAAGAACACTGGAAAATTCGAAAATTTGATGAGTCGGCCCATTCGCCAGGCAAGAAAAAAATTCCTCAGTAATCCAAGCATTGAAATGGATACCATATGGGAACCGCTAATAATGAAAGGCAGAAAACAATAACATCAAAGACATCAAAAACTGTCATCTGAGGTTTAAGGCTCCTAAAAATTAGCATCTGTTGTCCACATGGACACATAGCGTAGTGTTTACAGCATTAAACAAATTACTGCGAAGTAACCTGATGGTTCTAGGTTTAATCCTAGTGTGAGACAATATAACAATACTACTAATGCTAAGAGGGGAGTGCAGTCAATATACCCCCGTCGGATAAATGAAGGGTTCGGTTCGTTACTCCCCCCAGATCTACAAGATGATACCGGATGAAGGACGTAGAGTACAACGGCCGAAACAACCGAGATGAGGATGGTCCAAATATCAATAGTAATAATTGATAGAAGAATTTTCCTATCTTTACAGATATTCATTTTTCCAAATTCAAAGAACCAGAATCATTGAAAATTTCTAATCCTCCCAGAAGGTCTGGGCAATGGTAATCTCAAAAGATGTTTGGTCAAAGTAATGGTCATGTAAATTCCCTTTTTAGCTTTTCGTTGACCTTGTTACGTATCATATGATAAGTTGAGGAAATAGTCTGACTAAGAAGATGGCTATTTCATTGATAACAAACAATGCCACTGTTTTTGATATTTGATAAATGAAGTTAAGTGAGTTCAGGATCAAGCCAGCCTGATAAATCACCCAACAAAAATCGTCATGTGACCAATTCGACATACCGCGTAAGGGGAGATTAGTTGTAGAATTCTAATGAATAAGAGATAGCTCATGTCAGGCAGTGATGATTGAAAGGGTCTGGATTTCGAGAAAAACGTCTATGAATTGTCTTTCGAACTAGCATAAACTTGAGACATCAATTGAAACCCTGTTCAGGGAAAATTTTCAAAAAACGAAGTAGAACTTTTTGGTGGGGAACATAATTACGAGTAAATGTTTGAATTTTTGGTCATACATACATAGTCCATGGTATATCTTTTCAGGCCATCAGTTTGTAGTGGTTCTGGATATATTCTGGTCGTAAATGTAGCGGTTTGTAGATGGCAGCTCGTTACGGTTAGTACTAACTGAGGAATGAGTCGGGCAAAAATGTAGGAGACAAAATCCGTTGTCTCCCCGTTGTTTGATGGAAGTATCAAAGTCACCGGAGATGAAGAAGAAAAGAAGATGTTCGAAGAGAATGTGTGCCAAGTATAATCATAGATCGATGGATGAAACAAAGTAAAAACAAACTCATACAAATGTTTGGATTGACAAATTAAGACGCACATATAATACAAGGACATTAATGACAAATAACGAATGAAAATTAAATATGCATAATGATATCATAAATATGATTTGTCACTTGAAGAGATGAGAAGAGAGAGCAAAAGGTGGGACCTTTGTTGTCATCGACAATACTGGCGTCGGAGAATCCATATGGCTTGGAGCATACCAAGGAATGAATAGAGAGACAGGGTTCAGTGTGTGGGCCCAACTGCCAAGTTGTGTGTGTGTGTGTGTGTGTGTGACGTAGCGATTATTTTCTGACGCTGATAGACACTCGGCGGACAAGCTGTGAAAGACAGAGAACAGGTGCTTTCATCCATGCGTGTTTCACGGAATAAAGAGAATCAAGAGAGATAATTTTCGTGACTATCAGAAAGTAAAAAGCATTGCCATCTCATTCATGAGAGTGAGAGGTGCATATACGTTTGGATTACATGGTGAAGACACGGTTACTTAGTTGTGCGTATGTGAGATGCCTCAACATCGGTGCAGTGAAATGGGCCAAGTTAGTACGGAAATAAGTCACGGTGGAAAAATGGTAAAAATTTGATCATCCTGTCGGTCGTGGAATGATAACAATCTTACGGAAAATGATGGAGAGAGAAAGAGAATCTGGAGACGAGTACCGGGGCCAGGAACGTAACTAGGTAGGAGTGCCGGCACCAGTGAACGATTCATCACGTGCACCCAGGGCTTTTATAGGGGTCGTTGTACGAAGTGACGTTTCCGATATCTAGTTAAAATAAGGGTTTTGTATTTGATCCTTGAGTGAAAATATAGTGGCACCACACACACACACATACATACATACATACATACATACCAGTGGTGTATGCTACGGATGCACAAAAACGTATAAATATCATAGGGTTTGTGACTCACAATGGTTAGTTGAAGTCCTTTTGACACAGTGTAGGGAGGTTGTCCTGCTTGGAGAAATGAGAAAATCAATGGAAAATTGAATTTTCATTAGCCACTACTATCAGCGGATAATATCGTCAAATCAAATTTTCGATTTCTTTACTTTTTTGATTCTCCAATTTATCTCTATTTTTTTTCGCCGAATTAGGGATGGTGTGAATCTTCACTATTTAAAAACGGACAACGTTCCCTACATTGTGTCAAAAAATTTTACTTTGCGTTGCTTTTTGCAGACACTAAAGTGTATTCAAACTTTTGTGCATCTGTAGAACTCAGTGCATACCAAGATACATTCATAACCAGCCAGCCAAACAAACTAAAAAACTGAAGCAATCCTATTTTGACCGTTTTAGTGGCAGTTTTCTTGAATGATTTCATCTACTGGATTCAAACTTGTCATTGACGTTTCAATTATTTGTGTTAACTGCCTTGCTTCGTATTGTCAAATAGAAAACAGCATAGTGAGTTTGGAAATACAGAAGAACTCAAATGGTAATTGGCTGGCCATGTTGAAGGAATGAGCAAGAAGATCCTATAAATCCTGAAATGGAGAGTATACAACCAATGCATCCTCCCGATAGTCACTTATGGAGCTGAAACATGGAACCTAATCAAGAGACAGACCCGCAAACTGAGAAGTATGCAACATACGCATGAGAGAATGTTTAATTTCACATGGAGAAATCACAAGATAGCACAGTATATCAAGAAGAAAACAGGAATTCGAGACATGATAGGATCTACTAGAAAACTGAAACGGTAATAGTCCAGTCATGCTGCAAGAATGGCAGACAAACGATGGACATCGTGACCGAGGCCAGTTGAATATTAGATGGAGAGATGAGCTAAACAAATTCAGAAAGTACCGGGTCTGCGACCCCCTCAAAATACAAGTGTGGCGAATCATGGGGAAGTTCTGTGTCCAACGACGGACGTTAAAAGACTGATGATGATTGTTTGAAAGAGACTTTTGTCAGCTTTCTATCAGTCAATATATAGCTGTTGTGAAAAGGAAGTTATATACGTATGCTTAAATACCTATCTTTTCGCCTTTGGCTGTGATTTCCGTATGCCAGGAATATGAATTATCAGTATATGGGCAATTCGTTTGATTTGCTACTGCATAAAGTCGTTGCCAAGCAATGAGTTCTGAATAAAATATCTTTATTTCACGCCAACATCCACGTGTATAATACAAATCAGGAATGCAATATAATTTAATATAACATGATATGATATAGTGTTTGATGTGTGATGGGTTAATCCCATCAAATGCTCACTACATGCAGCATTAAATATCAGGAACAATTAGAGTAAGGATTGAAATACATGAAAATACATTGAATATATATATATATATATATATATATATATATATATATATATATATATATATTGATATGTGTGTGTGTGTGTGTGTGAAGGATAAGAGGAAGATCTTACACCCTAAATGAATACACTAACCCCACCAAAAAGTATCCGTAATAGGGATGTATAATAAACCCGATCATTCGCCTGAAGAAGCCTAAACAGGACAGAAACATAAACGTTTTGGGGTAGCAAATCTTCACTCAATTATATATATATATCGAGAGAGAGAGAGACAGAGACAGAGATAGTGAGCGACAGAGAGAGAGGAGAGAAAACAAGAGAGAGATTTCCATTCAAAAGACTTTTGGGGTATTTATCTTCATATCGATTTCCTTGGATAGGAAGCTCCGAACGATTCTTTATAATTTATTCATTGGTTCTTTGTTCATCAATTTTTTATTCATTGCATTTTAATTTCTTGATTTTGTTATTTCCTTTTTATCTTTTAGTACTTATGAAATAGACAATACACAACTAATATTGAAATATATATTTTTACCCTGATATATATATATATATATATATATATATATATACACATATATATACATATATATATATATATATACATATATATATATATATATATGTATGTATGTATGTATGTATATATATATATATATGTGTGTGTGTGTGTATGTGCATTCGTGTGTGTGTGTATATATATATATATGTATATGTATTCGTGTATATATATATATATACATACATATATATATATATATATATATATATATATATGTACGAATACACATACACACACACACATATATATATACATATATCAGGGCACAAATATATGATTCAATCACAATATTTTCATATTTAGCTGCTTCTTTATCCACCTGCCGATCGTTATGTAAGTTTAACTCGATATGGTACAAGGCTAAGCGGTTTAGATGATGCAGGTAGAATATGTCGCGTCAATCATTCAAGCTGAAATTGCCTGCATGTATGCCTACGTAGAGATACAATATTGAAATATTTTTGTTTGCTCAAGCTCGAACACCGATTTCTTGAATCACATTTCAAAACTATCTAGGTTACAAAGCAAAACACCTCGAAAGAAGGCGAAAATGGAAGTATGGGCGTAGGGAGATGGTGTTGCCTTAAACTAACGGCTGGTGGAGCCCTGGTCGCCTTAAAAACACTGACTTCTGCACTGATAGGAATGTGCAACTCTCTCAGCCACCAAAAAGCCCCGTCTAACAGCTAATACCTTTCGTGTTTGCTCCCGCTCTGCTTCATTCTTTCCATCATCTCTTTTCCTCGCTGTCATTCTCACCATCTCTTTCTATCACATCTCCCTCTGTAGTCTATCTTTCCACACTCTCTCCCCCATTTCTTTTTCTCCATCACCTCTATACTCCATCTCTGTCTCATTCCTCTTCCTCCTCAATCTCCCTCCATTTTACCTTTTCCACCATTTCTTGATTCTCCCCCACATATTTCTCTCTCTAATAAATGAGTGATTGAATATGAGAGTATAAGAAAGGTATATCACACAACGCACACCACTGATGATGGGAGAAATCCAGAAACATGTATGGACTATTGACATATAAGGATTAATAAACCTTACCACCAACAACTTCACTCCCGAGTCTGTCTCACTCTCTAAAGTACACATTATATATATATATATATATATATATATATATATATATATATATATATATATATTGTGTCATCTACAGATGTGATATCCTACCTCTGAGCTACGGAACTGGATGGTCAGTAATTTAAGTGATATACATTATAATAGGTGAAATTCCCCGTTCATTAGAGTGCTTAATTGCTATGGAAAAGCATTGTATAAGCTTACAATGGACGAGTTACCTCACTTGAAGAGTGCTAAACCTTGAATAGAGGCATATATATATATATATATATATATATATATATATATATATATATATATATATATATATAAGTGAAAAATTATGCAGCATACAATAGTAACAAAGTATATATTAAACAGAGGGAAAAACACTGAAAAAGATCACATAAATTGCATTGATAGATATTGGAAATTACATGACTGAAGTGACACCAAGGAATTTTTGAAAAAGGGTATAAAGCTGTAAACTTGTCTTGAATATGTCCATATATGTAGATGGAATTGACAATTGAAAGGTGAATTGAAAAACCTAGGAGATAGATGTTACATCTCAAAATGTTACAGAGAGTTTCGAGGTTGTTTCTTAATTTGTTAAACAGTGTGATGGTTTTGTAATTTTTTGTTTTAGTCTGTTGTTTTTGTGTTTGTGCCATACCAAAATCATGAAAATTTGCACACTGATAACAAACCAATGCTTCCTCAGCTTCAACGACAATTATCAAAAAAAAAATGTGGGGTACCGATGAGGTCCCCGATAAATGGAGTTTTAACCTCTCTGTGGGTGGAATTTCTGGCATTATGCCCCTTTCCATACATTATACTGAAAATAGCTTTATACTTTCGCTTTATTGATTATGCCTCAATATTATACACTCAGCACATGGATCTGGATAATGTAATGGCGAGACTGAACTCAGTGGAACCATTCATTAAGGTTACACCGGAAAAAGAGTCTAACAACACATTACCTTTTCTTGATACCATACTGCATAAAACCAACAAAACCAACAAATGCAGATCAGAACTAATCAAAGGCTTTCACCCAATGGCTCAGGATATGCAGCCCCAGATATCTTAATGACAAGGGAGAATACATCAAAAAATTTCTTGTTTCACTTCAATACCAATGACATTTCATGATAAGGAGGAAAATATACAAGATTTACAAAGCAAACACCAAACAAGATTAAAAAAAAGACCACCACTAAACATATCATTCTACCCGATAACACTACCACCATCAAGCTCAGCTCCAAGCTAAGCAATATGGAAATACACATCGCCACGAACACCTCAAAAACCATAGAAGACTTAATACACAAGCCACCTAAAAGCCATCCACGACCCGAAGCCGGCGTCAACGCAATCTCGTGTAAAGACTGCGACAAAATCTACCTCGCAGAAACATCAAGACTTCCCATAAAGACAATACAAACACGAGAGAGCCCTCAGAGTGGATGAGAGGACGAATGCCTTAATCAAACACAGGAACATACACAACCACAGCTTTTGCCGAGCCCATCACATGATGCAGATGCGTCAAAGAATCCGTTGTATCCCAATGTAATACAGCAACTCAAAGGTAAGGGGACTTTCAGATTGCGAATCCTCCGAGAAACTCTGATTTTAAAACAGAATCAGAAAGATACGATACAGTACAACATCAGTATACAAGGTATTGGCTAACAACCGACAGTCAACTTCAAAAAATGGTACAAACATATATTCTCCATCCCTTTGAGGAAAAAAGAGGTTTTTACCCACCACCAACCAAAAAGACTAAATGGAAATACACTTACTTCCATCCTGTCCCACGTACATCAGCTTCATCCTTTAATTGCGAATCACCACCTGTCCATCTTAAAATATAATCAACAAATCCACTTTGCCCTGGGAAATGACCATTTAAGCCCATCATTGACTTTTTTTATCTAAGACAAGCCAAACAGCCACAGACACTGGAAACATACACCCCTGACCCTGCCTCCCACAGACCCATCTAATTTCAAACCGGATGTCACCCTCAATTACAAAGATTGAAACATCTCCCATGCAGCTCCTACTGAGCAACCAAACACAGAGATATTCACATCGTCCTCTCGAGCATCAAAATGTAAACAGAACTTGTTTCTCTGTGAATCGCTACAAATATTTTCCTCTGAAAAAGATTGCTGGTCCCCGGCGGAATGCATCAAACTACGCCTCGGAGATAATAGTAATATTGAAAAAATGAGTTTTTCTCTTCACCTTTCAATTGTCATTTTCATGTACATTTAGTCGTATCACATCTCTTTCCCAATGCAAATACACGCACACCCGCACACACATATAAATATATATAGGCGATACACAAGCAATTAATTTGAGCAGTTCCCTTTCCCAGGATGTTTACCATCAGCAAAACACTTTACAAAAGCCAAAAGCGTCAGCAAATGGACACAAGTACCGAAAACAATAAATTACCAAAAAAGGAAGGCTGTTGTCAATTCAGATGTTCCATTCAATTTTCTCTGTCGCTGGAAATATTCCACTTCAATTTCAAAAGCTGATTAAAATATAATTGAATTCGTAAAACTCAATTTGATGTATTTTGTCTTTAGATGCTTAAGCAAAACTCAATAATCGTATTAAAAAAAAAGCTATAAATAATGTTTGAGGCAAGAGGAAGTCAGTTTGAAGGAGAAAAAATGTCCTTTGTGTGTTTGTGAGCATCTCCGCTGAGTGAAATTTTAAAGCTGTGCACAAACACATCCGTTCCGTCAAATGGCGCCCTGGGCTCCTATGCACTTTGGCTCCTCTTTTGGTTCGCGTTTGCGAATGTGCAATTGATGTGCTGAATAATGAGCTGAGAAAAAGGAGAGAATGTTGTTGAGTTAAAAGGAAATGAAATTTTCAAGACAGGCAGAGATTGGAAGAATTTAAAGAAAAAAAGATAAAACTTGCCATCACAGTCAATAATTGAACAACTGTTGCGTCAAAATTAGAAGTCTTGTAAAGAGAACGTTCATCGAGAGATAAATATGGTCACAATACATTCTATTTATGGTATCAGAGGTATTCTCTACGGGAAAACATCTAAATAGAATAAAAAGCATTTAAAAACTTCTAGATTCTGGTGAACGTAGATGTAACAGATAAACTCTTCAGAATAAAACTTAAAGCCCGTATACAAAACGGTTTTGCCAGCAGCATTGGAACTAAAACAAAAACACACAAAAACAGGCTAAAAAAAACGATTTTTCTAAAGATTAAAGAAACCATTTTCAGGAGGGGGCCTAGTGGAGACCTGATGTCAATTTTCAAGTAGGTAGGCAACACAATATGAACAAGAGCATTGACAAAATCAAACAAACAAAATTTTTTAAGACTAAAAAAGATTTAGAAGGGTTCCAGTGGCGTACGACTACCAATTCTCCAGTCTATGGACAAAATGGAAGAGCCAGTGGCACAATAGAATACACAAACATATGCATTTATAAAAAAAGATTGAAGCTTTAACCACTTTTGGTGGCTGCGATTGTTCAATAAAGATAGGTAATATGAAATCCGAGAATCAAAATAAAAAACAATAATCGAAGAAAAAAAGAAAGAAAGGCAGATAGGAAGGAATAAAAACAAACAGAGGAACAGAAAAAAGGAAAGAAAATCTAAATGTCGATATATAGATATATACAGTACGATTCCGTCAATCAAATACCGCTCTTTACAATTCCCTTTTAAAGCAAAGCATACGTTAAATTCATTATCTGAGTTAGAGATTGAACCCATGCCAAGCAGTAAACAGTAACGCTTAAATCCATAACAGCTTGGAAGTTATATTCGGTTAGTCGTGATGAATCATTTTGATTTCATGTCAAATTTCTGTAAGTGGTTTAAAAATTATTGATAAAAAAATGAAAATTCGGCCCATATTTTCAAGATTCGGGTATTTATTTATTTCTGATTATACATATGAATGTTTATACCAAAGAAACCCTTCGTGATAAAAAAAAATGATTTCATTCAAATTTTTCCGCTAGCTTTATCAGCAAAAAAAAAAAAAAAATTCGGCTGCCATTTTCCTGAATCAATTTTCTTTGAATCAGTATAATTTTTTTTCGGGACAGGAAACTGTATACACATAGTATTCAGTTTTGAATTCAATCAAATGTTCAGTAACCCTAAGTTGGAAGTTATTGGTAAAATATTGAAACTGTACTGCCATTTTGCATGATGGCGATTGGATCCCAGAGGATATTTAGTATTTTCATCAAATGGACATAAATAATAAATGTGTCAATTGTGAATTTTCCTGCATATTTCTCATGTTAATCAATGCTTTAGGTCTAAAATTCTTCAACTATTAAACTTATACAGACATCCCATAGTATGGACGGGCAAAATGAATAAGCACATGAGGGAAACTGGAGATTATACGTTCTATATATATGAATAATTGACTATTTACTTGCTTACTTGGGTCAGGGCTACAAAGTCTGAGGAGGGAGAAAAAGAAGATTGTCTTATGCGAAAAAATTAAGGTTTCTGCATTGCTGCTTTAAGAATCAGCACTCGAGATCTAGATTTTAACTGCGTTTTAGAGTGATGGGAAATATGCATCTACCTCAGTCATAAGGCAAAACCTCCGATATTACTTCCTTTATTCTTCTTAACTTAGTCCTGTCATCGCAAAAAGACGCTCATGAATTTTTTTGCCAACTGTCAGGCACCAAATAGTGTTAATTACATAACACCCCCCCTCTTTTTTTACAAAATAGTGCTTAGTCTATATTTTATCTTCTGTACACTGCAGTGACTAATACCTGACTTCCACTAAGGCTATCAAGTCCTTCGTTGTTGTATTTTCGGCCTAACTGCGTAAATGACAAAAAAGCTGGCATTGAGTTTAGAAAAATTGGTGTGATTTTGGGGTCTGACTCCACATGGCTTTGTGAATGCATAGGGTGGTTCAACAAAGAAATATCAAGATGGTTTTGAGATTCTACTACGTATAACTTTGCTACCTACAATACCACGCCCATGTAGCTTCTTAGTAGAAAAATAATGGAGCAATTTTAAGAAACTCATCCCCCATAACTTTATCTACAACGGAGCCATATGCGAGTAGCTTCCCATTGAGGATCAGACTTCTCAGCCACGGTTTGAAGGACCGCTTTACTCCATGACAAGAGCCTAACAGACATACGTTTTATTTATGTAATTGTAATTGTATTAAGGAAACTTATTTCTCTTTATTTCAAGTTTCTGTGCTTTAGAATTATGGAGATTATCTTAAGGTACCAGTTGACTAAACAAGGCTCTTTCTCTTTGCTTTGTTAGTTGGCCATTTTAGATTGCATTTCCATATTAGGAACTAATAAACTCTTTTCAGCTCTTTTTGTTTTGGTGTAATATTCGACCAGGTATTTTTTTTCAAAATACTTTTTGACATAAGCGATTTATGTAGATAACTTACTTTCCCTAACTAAGCCTAAATCTGATTACTTATGCAGGTGTAGCAAAAAAGCATGAGATTGGCATAACTTCAAAACATTTCCTGCAGTGATACTTATCTAGGAATATATGATTATTTTCTGTGCATGCAAGATGGCTATGAAAATTCAAGTTGCTGAATGAGCTAAGTGATGAATGGTGTTCGCTTAATGGAGAATGCATGGAAACATAACTCGAAAATTTTTTTTTCGTTGTACGTGTGTGGGATTAGGAGAAGAGCAAAAATGATAAAATTTGTCGAAATCTTTAATGAAAATAGCTCATCTACGGTTCCAATAAATGTAAACAGGACTTTGCTTTGTTTATCATCTATTAGAGAGTAAGACCCACATGAATTAGTTCGACAATGAATCAACCAACCTTGAGAGTGATAGCTAAGGGGTAAGAAGACCAAATAGTCTTTCTTTGAGTCAGTTGATTCTTGTACTATTAAAATATGGCTGGATATTTCCATATCCAGCTAATATTATTTCAATGAAAAATTCTTAATCGCCATTTCTTAAGTTGGGGAGGCTATTTTCAGTATTTTCAAAACCATTAGCAGTTCGTAAAAATGTGTTGTCTTAAAGACAACATACCTTTTATTGACCTAATATCTATTAACGATATCACCTCTTCCCTCCTTCCTTCCTTTCTTCCTATTTCTGTTGTTTGACATAATTAGGGTTCATCCGAACTGTTGGCTGACTGGAAAGCGTCTAAAAGAGATATGTGAACGTATCTAAAAATTGAAATCATCTTGTCATGATAGATAATGAAGCAATTTGTGGTCAAGAAGAAATGCATTTTTTTTATTTTTAGAAATATCGATGGTCTAAGAACTGTCATCCAAAACTACCACTAAAACATTCAATATAGGTTTATCTCAGTTTTTTAGCTGGTTTGGCTGGCTATGCATGTATCACGCGTACAGGGTTCCCTAATGTGACTACAGGGCTAAAAGTTAAACATCCTCTCCTTATTATGCATAGAAAAAACGTTTGTTTGTTTTTTTTTCTGTTTTTTTTCTGTCTTTTTCTTCTGATATTCTTCTCCCAGTATATTTTTAGAGGGTGGGTTCAATTTGCAATGTAGGCAAAATTGAACATCCTTAATTATACCTGCCTGTTTTGGGAAAAAATCAAGAGAATTTTAGAGATCACAGTCTAAAAGAAGCGTGAAAGTTACATCGATTGATCACACATTCTGTTTTAATTCTTTAACTGCTCATCCACAGTGCGTTGCTGAAAAGACACTGGTTGCATGACATCTTCTATTTATTGACTAACCAAAACTGTATAATATGTTTTAGAAGCATGTTCCGATGATGCCTAGTGACCATATATAAATGTAAATAACAGGGTAGAAAGATAGTGATGTAGAGAGAGGGAGAAAGAAATTAAGAGGGAGGGATTGGAAAGAGCAAATTGAATCCTCATGATAACAGAGGAGTATAGATGACAGAAAAGGGAAAAAGCTGTTCGATGATTCACTCTTTTCTTTTCTTTCCTCCTTTCTTTCCTCAACCCTTTCTTCTTTTTTGTGTTCGTGGAACAGACGTGGACAATAGCGTCTATCGTAACGTATAGTAATGTTTGTCTCATTATTGCACCAATTATCTTTATTTCTCCGCGGTCTATTTCCCGTCTATTCCCTTCCTTTTTTTCAGCACGACAATTTCAATGATTAAAATAAGGTCACCGTAAGTCCTACCGACGTGGTCGATCGCATAATAATCTAGAGGATATTGTATCTTCAAAAGAAATTTGTTTCCCGTGATTGTGGATACTGGTGACATTATCTTATATTTATCACGAGAATCAATTGAAAAAATTATAAATGATAATTTTTTGATGACCAAAAAAGAATGTGCCACTGAAAGGGAAGTCGCAGATATTTCTCCTTATAACAAAAAATGATTAAAAACGGACACACCTAAAAGATTATTGATATCTGGAAAAGGAAGTAGAATATATAAGGAGGAAAGAACATAAGGAAAAGAAAGAAAGGATAACGAAAGATAAATACAGAAAAGAAAAGGAAACGATTGTTATTCAAATGATAATGGAAACAATTGATAGAAAAATGGAGAAAAATATATATGAGGAAGATGATGAAAAAAAACTCACTATCACAATCAATAACTGAACGACCATGAGGTCAAATTTTGAAGTCATGTAAAAAAAAAAAAATCAAAGCATAAATATGGTCAGAACCTTGGACATCAGAGGCGTTTTCCACGGGACTGCATCTTGAATAAAGTAAAACATCTAGAAATGTCTAAATTCTCCAGAATCTACATGTTCTTTATACACCGGTCAAATAAGGCACCATATTCTTTTCCCAGAAATTAATGATTGTTTGCTGACCAAATGCTACGGCCAGGAGCGCTTAGACACAAAAACAAATACGTATACCAACAAATACACTCACATATGATGAATAATGGAACCTCTGCCATCTTTGATGGCTATATTTCTTCAATGCATTGTGTGAGAAATAAATGAAGAAATAATGAAAAGGAGAGATTCATGAAAAGAAAGAGAATGCAGAAGAACCTGTTAATAATTGTTGAGTATCGAATAACCCTGGCCCCAAGGTGCTCTGACCAATAAGCCAAGTGAGCCACAGATTTCCCCTTTTTGAGTGTCTGTATCTATCTATCTATCTATCTATCTATCTATGTGCATGTATGTGTGTGTGTGTGTGTGTGTTTGTGTCCAGATGTTTTTGGTCACATTTCGTGAGGTGTGTCTATGAAGATTACCCAACTAGGAATCAATTTTAAGGGTCTCCGTAGTCATTTTGGACCAACAATGCCCAAATCTTGTGCTGGCATAATAAGATTTTTTTATTCTATAAGCCTTTATTATGCAGATAACGAGCAAAGCACTTGTTTAAGAGAATAGTCCAATGCGCTCAATTAAACATCATTCGACTGAAAACTCGCAAACATTCGCTCGTGGTCATTTTCTGCGGCTTTTAATCGAATATTTAGCAATAGATATATGCGTGCGTGCGTGCATGGGTAATTAATATATATATTCATATATGAATTGCACATGCACACATATATAATCAGCCACATCTACACAGTTAATGGCTGATTCGGCAAATCTGCTTAGACCCCCCAAAAAGGGATTCTACACAATCTTTACCGGTGGAGTGAACGCCACGAAGATCTGATTCTTTGCATTCCAGTGATCAAACATATGTAGTGTTGCGTCTTTGGGGAACACATAGTGCTTTTGCCCCTCTCCCTCGTAGAGAAAAATTGAATGGTTATGTAACAAACATTGATCACCTGTACAGAGATGATCTCAAAAAGCTGGCACGGGAGGAAAAAGGAGAGTGATTCTTGGGTTTATCTCCTTATTTTTTCATCTATGCGTAAAGTGCTTCGACAAGGTGATATTAAAACGGTTTTAAGGATTGACTACGTATAGCTTCTCTACGCACAATACTACGCCTATTTGGCTTCCCCGTAGGAAAATATTAGAATGATTTTTGGGAACCTACACTCCATAACTTCATCTACAACATGGCCATATGTAGGGCGTTTCCTGTCGAGGATTAGACTTTTCAACCACGGTTTGAAAGACCATTCTTCACAATGACAATGGTTGACACACATTTTATTTATGCGTTAGTAATTGATTTTTAGGAACTTTTTTTTCCATTTTAGGTTTCCAATTTTTGGAAACATGGAAATCTTTCTATGGTGCCTATTGAGTAGATATGTTATTTAACCTGATCGCGTAAACGTTCATAATATAATCAATAGCAGCAGCCATTGTGAATTTTCCTCTGAAGACCACGATTGCAATAACTTCTGCAATTTCTAACAAGTTAATTCCCAGATACTTCTGTTCATTTCCATATTTCACACCCATGAGTCATAGCTGGAAATATATATCTAATGTATGACTCATACTTTAGGCTCATTAGAAAATTGCTTTTCAATAGCGTATGTGTGTGTGTATAAAACAGCGATAACGCTATACCACCGACCTTTTGAACAAACTCAGTCATATAAAAACGATCCCAGGAAAGCTTCTCCACTTAATATGGACATCAAATCCCTGTGTTCATACATTAAGCAGAACAAAGGCATTCCAACCCTCAAAGAAGCCATGAAAATAAATCTACTAACGAACTCGAAACAAATTTAAACTACTTTGATATAACTCGTGCACACCCTTGATAGTTTCATAATGGACACTCCTGCCCAGTTGTAAGCTGCAATATCTGTTCGATATATCGATGGTTAATCATTGAATTGACTATAAGAAATTCACTGACTCCATAGCTTAAATAGATATATACATATACATAAATGACGATAAAGGCCCTCTACGCAACTCTATATATTAAGCCTACTGACAACCATAACTTCTAAATCAGCTCGTTTAAAACTACTTAGGAAAACTTACCGTTATCACAATCATAATCACTTGAAATCTGGGGAATTCGCTCACAAGAAGTGATATACAACCAAATATGAAGCCTATGCAATGCCCAGAAAAGTCTCTTTAAAAAGGATAAAACCCGATCACATGCCATTCATGACTACTTTCCAAAACATACCCTAGCCCTACCTCAACTTTTCTGTTTTGTTTTGTTGTTTGTTTACTCTTCCATTTACCTACGAGTAAAAGACATTCATTCCGTTTATAGAAATATACCCTCCCCCCGCCGAGCAACTCACCGAGGGAAATGTTTAACAAGAAAAAAAATGAAAATTAAATATGGTTGTACGGAAAATTTTAATAAGCTCATAATAAAACATAACAATGAAGTAATTAGGACAAGTACTAATGAAAAAAAACATAATTATACCAGATTACAATCGAACAAAAAAGACAGATACCCTTTGCAAAACAGAAGTCTTAAATCGAATATTCAATACCAAGCCGGGATATCGACCGAAGAGAAACCCTTAGAAGCAAAATATTATTTTGAATATCGAAGAAACCCTTTAAACTTGAATTAGCCAACCATTTGTAATCTTTTCAGAGCTATCTGACTTTTCAAAATATTCATAATGGCCGTCAAGGTTACTTAACATACATTGCCCATCTAATACTCGTTGACTTCCATGCTATATCTGACAAATCTTACATTGCCCCAATTATTACTGGGGACAGTCGTTATTTCCTAAGCTACCACCAGAATACTTCAAGATGATTTCCAGTATTTAACCCCTATTATTATCAACCCACAATCTTATACAGTAAATAATAACAATAATAGCAAAACCCAACTGTTGATATCATTCTACCAATACCGATAAATAATTTTCACCCCATCTTTTTCTGTGATGGCTTTAAAATCTATAAATACTTACATTCTAAACCCAGCACGCACCCTGCACGTCTTATACTTATTTATTTACAAACTGCTGTACTTTCTTTAGTATGCGATATATACTTATATAGAAGTTTGTATCTACGTCGGAGGCCGTACACTTATACATATTTATATATGTATATGTATGTATGTGTGTGTGTGCACGTGTGTGTGTGTGTGTGTGAGTGAGTGCCTGTGTGATATATACGCTACATGCATGTATTCATAGTCATGTGTATGTGTGAGGATGTATGTATAAGATTATGGATGCATGTATGCGCAAATGTGTAATCAATCATAAAAAAAACATATATATGCAAGGATTTTATATTACTGTACTAACAATCTCACTAACCTAGCACTGGACATTGGCATACATTGATTCACTGTAACCATAACTACCATTCTTAAGAATACCCATCCCCTTGACTTAACAACCCTCGAAATAACCACAAGTGCTGCTATTACTTCCACCAAAGGTTCAACCAAACTACCATATATTCCTTCGATAACAAAAAACAGTCCAGATAACATTACTCCTCTTATGGTCTTTCATCTTATTTTCAGAAGGCGAATATTTGCTGTTAAATTTGTTTTCAATGGAAAACTTGCGTTTTAATCCTTAAAAGGTACACGTACAACTGAAGATGAGAACCCTTCCCAAAACAAATGGAGCATACTAATTGATCAATTCGTCAATTAATTAATAAACTCATAAAGTCTCTATAAACATTAATTCCTGACTTAGTCCTATTCATGATAGTTTATATATATATATATATATATATATATATATATATATATATATATATATATATATATATATATATATATATATATATATATATATATATATTAGCAGTAAGATAAAGACAAAATGTATTCAGTGAACTTGGTAATAATTTTGTTAAGAGGATGTAGACAGTGTTATTGGTTTGGGAATCTTAATTCAGGCAGAAGTTGTTTTTTTTATCCACTGGAATCATGGCGAACTTTTAAGCTAACTCTCACAAAGATTCTCAAGAATAGAAAGAGAGGAAAGACCGATAATACTTAGTAATGTAAAAAAATATGTAATGGGAGACAATGTTTTAAGAAAATTTACTAATTTGCATGAATATAGAACGTAAATTCAATTGCTTATGAAAATTCAGCAAATATGCCCAGTGGGAGAAGTAACTGTTGATATGATCAAATGTTGAAAGAAATTTTACGTCGTACAGCTGAAAAATCAGGGAAAATAATTTCATTTTATACATATGAGAAAGTATTAGTTACTGATATAAATGTTCTGATTCAGAAAACAGATTTTACACGCAGACACTCGCTATTTCATATCAACACTTATATATGTATATATATTATGGACAATTATGATGATAACGGAACAGTAAATGGAATCGGAAAATTTAGAATAACAATGTTTCTACGTGAAGTACAACAGAAAATTTGTAAAAGCCTTTCTATGGTCCGTGACAAAAACAAACGCTCTCATATTAGCACGTATATATGTATTTGTATTATGGACAATTATGAAGATGATTGAACCACTTGATGAATCAGGAAAAGAAAAGTTTGTACGTGAAGTACAACAAAAAGTTAGCAAAAGCCATTCTACGGTCCGTGCCAAATTATTATGTAAAAAGGTTTGTTCCTTAGTTATGTAACAGTAGGTGAGATTGAATGTTTTCTAAACAAATATCTGCATAGCATTTGAGTGGTGAAAAATACAATGTACTTTTTTTGATATTTCTCAATACTTATAGTGCCAAATTATGAAACATGGATAGAAAAATATGGTAAGACACTAATTATGTATTGATTGCATCATTGTATGACACAGAATTTGAAAAAAGTTTAAACAAGATATAAAAAACATAAATGAATTACGGAAGCCTATAAATTACGTACATATGACAATAGATTGCCATAAATCTCTATTGGAAGCAAATTGACGACAATCTTCATACTTTTCTCTTGGGATGCTCAAGGGATTTTAAATTGGTTTGAAATCTATAGGAAATGATGATCAGTTTATCATATACCATTTTGAAACCCATTTAAGCCAGATTGTCGACTGTTACTTTGAGAATGAGCCTTGTCTTGTGTGAAGTTAAATTTTGTATGTAAGTCAAGAGAACCCCCTCGAATATAGTTTTACACTCGGGATTTTTTTTCTTTTGACAATACGCTTTTTGCAAAAGGTTTCCCCCTTTGTTATTACCCTGGAGCCTATTCTGATCTTCTAAGCAGATAACCAGGGTCTCCAATGTAATTCTTTACTGTTCAACATTCACCGTTGAGCATATTTTTTCTATTTCAAGGATTTCATTGCCTTTCCCAAGCAGTGTGTCGATAGAATTCTTCTCAGGTGCAGTAAATCACTCGTACGAACAATATTCCAATCTTGCAGTGATTACCTAACGCTCTTACTCTTGAAACGTAAGGCTATCACATAAATGGCTTCCATTTGTCTCCTAGAGTTCAGAATGTCTGCATGCTTACGATGTGGACAGACGTTCGTTTTATCAATGTTAAGGTCAGATCATTTCCCTCTCTGTTGTGAAACTTAGTTTACGATTATATACCCCTTTTGCATAATTGTTTGGCACTACCCCCCTAGATTTTGTTATGTTTTATGGATTTTTTCATCCATATCAGATATTGGCATCTACCAGGCAACAATGGAAAATGGCATTGGCCTTAGGCTTCGAAAATCGAATATGATTCTTAAGTGAAAAGAAAATACAATGACTTACATGAGTAGCTAGGAATGTTGTGATAAACTAAAGCAGAAAAGACATTTTGGAATATTTATTTGACATCATCGATGGTGAAATGAAAAGGAAAATCATAAAGGAAGCAGAATATGATCTAGAAAAAGTCAAATCAGAGGCCATCGACCGTAGGGTTTAATTTCAGGACCAACCTGGATGGAATGTAAAAGAAAACCTAACCAAGACCCTTTTTGGCCACTTCCAAGGGGAAAGCTGATGATCTTGTCATGATTCGCCTGGACTGTTTGCAAGGCACTGAACAAAACCAGAGCCTCACCCAATAATAAAGAAATCACGCAACTATCTCGATATATTTTCGAAAGGTATCACGTCGTCGGTCTGCGTGTTTATTTTGGGGGGGGGGTGTTCGTCTGTATCACTTTTAGAAAAAAAATCGAAAGATGGAAGCAGTCCAACCAAATCTGGGGTGCATACACGATAAAGATAGGGGGACGTTTTTATGTTTTATTCAAGAAAAGATATTGAGGCAGGGTTCTATTCACAATTTAAACAAAGATCAATGGGATTTTTTACGTTTTCTTTGAGCAAAAAACATTGCGAGTTGGAAGGTTAGCTCTGTACAAACTGACATGAAATTAAACCATTTTCATAATCTACGTAGCTATTAAAACTAGGGGTCTAGTTTTGCACCAGACCACACATTGTAAACTGAAACCCAACTTTTGAACCGATCCACTCACCCGTGCATCTGATGCAAACTAAACTGGGCCCATGATATCTTTACCTTTGACATGATCGTATTTTATTCAGATTGTAGATAGAACCTCAGGGCTGCTAAAAAAATTAAGATGGTTTTCTATAAAAAAATATATATATATGTCCATTGCAAATGCATGCTAGATTTAATTAAACCACAGCCATGTTTAGATGATTTTATTGCGTGACACACACTCAGATCCATATATATATATATATAATGAGATTGTAATGTAATTCTTCTGTTAATGGATGGGGCTATGGATCTCAAGTAGCCAGCAGTAGTGCCTTTCATATTCTTGATGACACCATTGGAAATGCCCCCCTAGGAGAGGTGTCAAAGAGGTCTTTGCTCGTGAATTTTAGGTTAGGTTTTAGCTTTTACACACACACACACACACACACAGACACACACACACATATATATATATATATATATATATATATATATATATATATATATATATATATAAATACATATGTGTGTGTGTTTGTGTATGTGTGTGTGTGTGTGTGCTTTCCTCCGTGTGTGACAAGTTGACCTTTAACTTAGTTTTCTTGTCAACGGATCAATTCTACAGTATTTTCAATCACTGGAGTGTAGAAACCGTCCAAAATGTTCGATGGTTGTCTTTTTCCAATCGGTTTCGACTATCTTGAAAATGGCTGAAGGCTGTCGAAAGAGCTATATGAAGATGAACATTATCTCCTTTATACATTTTCTGCATCCCTGAGACTAACGAACTAAATAGACGATCTGCACACAAGATAAATAAATTGCAAATTTGTTTGTATTTAACGAACTATTTATCCATCGTTTTGATAATGCTGGCATTTGGCATGCTTCCTTTCGTTAGCAAGTTACATCAACTCTTATTCAGTTTCAGTCAGTCCCCACATTATCAACTGTTTGGTACTGTTAGGTAAAATTTCTGAATTTGGGAGGAGTACTGTCTCGGAAATGTTTGTCAAACTCTGTTTTTCCAAGTCTGCTCTGAAGTGTCAATCATCTGCAGAAGATAGCTGGCTTGTCCTATCTTTTACGTGTGCTTGATTAACTCCCACTGCTCTGATACAACTGATGTGAGTCGCAATCCGCCCAAGTTTATATTTGGTCGTCACATTGGGCATCTACAACGGAGTTTCTATAACAAGCCTTTCCCTGCGCATAAGCTGCATGGGGATGGGGCCTTGCGCTCTGGCCAGGCATGGTATGATATTGTAAACAGATAAAACAAAGTGATCGGACTCGACTGAAGTTTGATCGCTAGTCATCCGGCAAATTCACCTAAAGGAATTTTAATTGCGTTCATAAACCCATATAATACTGGACTACTCAGGCTTTCTGACAACTCCAACCATCTTCTTAGGGTATCCACTCATATTATGTCCCATTGCTTCTACGTTCTTTGGGTGTATAAAAGTAATGGCAATAATATACGTGGAAGCAAGATTTCTACGGCTTTGTACAGCGTGGTAACCCAGTTTTTATATCTTGATCAGCTACAATTCAAGATCACTGCAGGAATGACGGATAGCAGTGCTGCCCCCCATGCTAGTGTCGATGAACATCAAAAGGATCCTCTCTTCTAGAGTTGGGATAATTGCCACAGATATCGTGAACTGGAACTTTTCGATGACATATATATATTCACACACATAATATCACAAACTCTAATGCATATGCCAAATGGCTTATACGGCGTAAATGTTATACACCACTTAAGTAATGGAGTGCTGCAAACATTGAACCAAGAGACGATCTCAATGCAATACCTTTATCACCGTCTGTGCTAAACTGCAAGCCAGTAAAGCAGAAGCCTGAATAATTCATTTATGCCCGGATATCGACTTGTTTATTTACTGTTTACATTTGCTTCTTATGTTACCCTAACGCAGACAATATATGATAAGGAAGTGATTGATTAATCACTAAATAAGGATTTAATCCAAAAAAATAATCATAAGTACATTATTCTAATTTGGAAAACTTGGAAGAGTTTCTAATGAAAGTAAATATAATTATCCTTTCGACTACATGTCCACCTATGTACGACATACGTCACTTCCAACTTAGGAATAGAGTATTCTGGTGCATGGGGAATATATGTGTGAGTAAAAATATCGCTTAAATTCAACCTTGCTGATCGTCCTATTCTGAGAGGGGCAGAGATAAGATACCAGCCTCTGGATCTGAATCGAATGTTTCGATCCTACCCTGTGGTACTGGATGGGAAAATGGATAGTTTATAGCCACTCTGCAGAGTTGTAATACAACAAAACAGCAGTCTATCGATGACATAATATATATATATATATATATATATATATATATATATATATATTAGATTGGTGCAGGAATAATTTTTCGTCATCAACCTATCAAGTTATTAATCAAAATAAGAACCGTCCAAATGTACACATTTTTGCTAACTAGAACCATATTCATCCTAGACGCATATAAATTTAGTGTTCTTGAACCAATGAAATCATCAAAGGTGGCCTGGGTTGCTGTTCAGTGGTTGGAGATTTTTCTCCTCCCAACAGGAAATGATAGAGAAGCTTGACAAAAAGGTGGTCGGCCAGAGAAAAGTCTGGTGAGTAAGCTGATTGAGACAAATTTCAATTTCTGCAGCACAGAATTTTCGTCTTTTATTGCAGGTGGATGACCCTGTCAAGCAAGTTTGCTAAATCAAATTGTTCCAAACGTCGAACTAAGATAAAGATTGTAGGGACGTTTATATAATTTGGAGTTCGATGTAATGTCGCAGCAAACATATTTGAGAGAGGAACCCTATTCTGATGTGCACACTTTCAGATATATTTCCCTTTGATAATATCCTCAGGGAAAAGATTGGAAAACTTGTTTCGTGTTTTATTCTATTACTGATCCAATAAGCTTTGTAAAAAGAAATATATTGATATATGTTCATACATCTACTTCATATTTTTACAGAAAATATCGGCAGGGACTTTCGCTCCAACCACATGAGAATTCTACCAAATTCTACGTAAACATTATGTGATTATTTCCCATTGATGATTATTCCCAAAGAAGACTTGTTAGAATTCATTTACTTCTTTTCTGTATTTCAAAGACCGTATTTTTGGATAGAAAACGTCATGTGATTATTTCTCCCATATAATCATTTTCAGCTTACATTAGGAATTTGACGTTGTTATCAAGGGCAACTTCTAGGGGTTTCCCATTCGTCTGACTTAATTATGTCTTTCATTAAGCATCAGTCGCTCAATCAAAGACATGTACACACACACCCACACGCATATACACACACACATACCCACGAGCACAAAAGACATTTTTTTTTTTGAAACCGGTATAACTAACAGACGTACTAGAAAAACGTATTCGACGATGCAGGATCATGAAGTACACAAATATATACATATGAGTCCAAACAGTTCATATACGAAGCACATTCATTCAAGCTGGGGTTTGGTGTAATTTCTTAGCAAACATATCTGAAAGAGTAACCCCATTCTGATGTGCACACTTTCAGATATATTTCCCTTTTGATGATATCCACAGGGAAAAGATTGGAAAACTTGCTACGTGTTTTATTCTATTACTGAACCAATAAGCTTTGTGAAAGAAAATATACTGATATATACTCATACATCTATTTCATATCTTTACGGAAAATTTTGGCGGGGACCTTTGCTGCCAACTTAATTAGAATTCCTCCAAATACTACGTACACATCATGTGATCAATTCTCCATTGATGATTACTCCGAGAGAAGACTTGTTAAAATTCATTCACTTCTCATTCGTATTTCAAAGACCGTATTTTTGGATAGAAAACGTCACGTGTTTATTTCTCCCATATAATCATTTTTCAGCCTACATTAGCAATTTGACGTTGTTATCGAGGGCAACTTCTGGAGGTTTTCCCTTGTCTAAGTTAATCATGTCTTTTATTAAGCATCAGTTGCTCAATCAAAGACATGTATGCACATACACACACTTATATACTTATATATATATATATGGGAATTCTACAAAATGTATTGAATTTTAGTTTTTTTTTGTTTTTTTTTTAATATTCTCCAGTCTTTCTGGGTGTATTTTTTCTCTTTGAGTTCTTTTGGAAATTTCTGTATGTTCGTATATGTGGGACTTGTTTCTGTGAAAATATGTGTATTGTGACCGCTGAAAATGTAGTGTGAACAGTACTTTTGGTAAATTATGATTTTATCCTTCAGAGGGATCATGGGAAATTTTTGCATATCCTGTTGTGTATATCTGCATGAGGTTGGGAAAAAAAAGTTGATAAGAGTTTTATACATATTTGTATCATCATAATTTTGGTAATTAAAAGGGGTTGTTTTGTCTTCTATCACCTCAAATTGTTTCACATACACTTGCACACACACACACACAAACACACACACACACACACGCACATATATATATATATATATATATATATATATATATATATATATGTATATATTGCTCTTCTCAGCGTTAGGATACCGAAGCAAAGGTTTCAATCCTGTTTCGTGGTACTGGATGTGCTAATGGATTGTCTATAGCCACGCTGAAGAGTTGTAATATAAAGAAACAGTTGGATGGCGCAATAATTATTCATATATATATATATATATATATATATATATATATATATATATACATATATATATATATATATATATATATATATATATATATATATATATATATATATATATATATATATATACATACCCAACAAAAACCAATTCCCCCACCAAATACAGATTTAACACTAGACACCCAGACACAGGCTATCCAACAAGAATCACCAATACTGACAAAAACATCATCCATACCCACACGAACAACGACTATAGAAATAGATACACGCATATGAACAAACAAAACAAAAACACCTACACTGGCACTAACAGTACTAACACCTATAACAGACACACACATATGAACAAACATAGCAGGAACACCTACACAAATACTAATATTACTGACACCAATATTGTGAACAGACACAGCTATGTGAACAAACACAACTACAAAAACCAGCATACAGATAATAGGAACAAGAACGCTGGACACCATAAGGTCCACAGACCTACTACCCCTCATACTCTGCAAAAGGAAAGCCCTAGGAGTAGCATCCTTCCTCAACCCATCACATTGACCTTTCGAAAGCATCCTGAAGACCCAGGCAAACACCCTGACCAGCAGGTAACCCCTACATCAACCCACACACACACTCTACCAAAAAATGAGGAAAGCCCCTTACCACTAAATAAGGAAGGGGGGTTAGAAAACCTGATTCCAACACTAGTAAGCAGTTTAGAAAACTTACTAAAACACTACTACACACCATCAAAATACTGAACTGAACCACCCTCACCACACAGAACACTAATACACACAACTCCTACCATTAATATCCTCACATCCACATCTTAGACACATTCAATAATGGAAGCTTCAAAGTCACCTAGACCCATAGGAAAAACTTCACCTTAGCCTGTTATAACCCCTGTCCAACTTATATATATATATATATATATTATTCCATGCTCTACTCTAAACCCACTCAATGTTCAAAGTTGAATGTATCAAGCACTTTATGAAATAAACCCATCATAAATCAGATATTGCATTGTATTATACTGCATACCTAATTAGTATATATATATATATATATATATATATATATATATATATATATATATATGTGTGTGTGTGTGTGTGTGTGTATATATATATATATATTTATATATATATATATAGTCTAGAAAGCCATTCAGCTCTGAACACACATGTTCAAAAATTTTCATAAATATTATTCTCAGTAAAGTCATTTTTTTCGTAATATCTTTTAATGAAATGTGTATAATTGTTCTTCAGACATAATCCCCCTTGTTTCACTTGTAATTTTTTGACATGAAACAATATATCATGTCTTTCTTGTTGGGGTCATCAATTATCTACCATGTAACTGTTGGATTATCTTCATATTAACAAGTCACCACCTCTGTTTTTCAATGTATAGTTTTTGTCATACATGCAATTTGTCATTTTATATGAGTTATTATGAGTATTTTATATTGTTTCCTTTTATACTATATAATAATTTTTTGAAACAGGACTTACTTGCGTAGTTTATCAAAAAAAAACATTTAACGATGAGTATCAGTATATATATATATATATATATATATATATATATATATATATATATATATATATATATATATGTATATGTATGTATGTATATATATATACATAAGGGAAAAAAGTTTTTCGTGAAGTTTCACAGTTTACTGATGAATTATTGAATAAGGATATTGAATGTGAAAGTATTGAATGAAACTTCATGAATATTTTCTTTTTATCGTCTGTTTAACAATTTTTTTTATGTGTCTAACAAGTTTTGTTTTTTAATTCGTAGTACAGTATGTTTATCTACTTGATAAATTGATATCATTGAAAATAGTCCATTATTACATGTGAAGATGTGTTTTGAAACATATAAATTCATGTTTTCAGAGACATTTACATTGCATCTGTGGAGATATGTTCGGTCATTCAATACTTGTGTCCAGCCAATAAAATTTTCATAGTATTGTACATCTGATTCCAATTTTTCGCTGCATGCTAGATTTTTATTTCTTTTCGAGTGTTTGTTTGAGCGGTTGAATGAATAAAATTCCCCTTTAATAAGTATATTGCAGGTTTTCTTTCCGTTACATTTTGTAAACCCCTTTCACAGTGAAGCCTTCAAAATTTGCTTGTATTAGAACTTGTTTTAATCTTTTAGGTTGGCGTTCATTTTTGACTAGTATTGTTTCATTGAGTAATTTTATCATCTTCCTTTCTTTTGATTTGAGTTGAACTTCAGGAGTATTTAAAAGAATAATTCTTGGTTGCATTTGTAATAAGTAGATTATATTTTAAGCTGGTTCTATCGCCTTGTTGATCAAGGATATAGGGTTTCCTCTATAGCGGAAGGTTTGATGTGATTTTTTTGATGGATCTTTCGTAGATTTTTGTCACTGACAATAGTACAGACCCTGCATGTGGGGAAGTAACCGATAAATTGTATAGAGTTTTATGGGCGATGGCTTGATATGAAGATATTATTGTGTATCTGTAGGTGTGTGCTGAATGTCTATTGTGATTTTTACCATTTTTATTTTTAATTGAAATGTCAAAAAGGGAATTTTTGCTGCTATCTTCCATCGTAAATTTTTGGATGTACATTTTGTAACATGGAAGAGATATTATTTATGTTTCTCCCTGAACATTAACAGGAAATGAAATGACAATCTAGACATCTCTTCCATGATTTCATGAAATTATTTCTCATTTTGTTTCCGTATTTTTTCAATTCCTATATTTTTATATGAGGTTTCCTCGGAGTATGCGAAAGTGAGGATGTATGCTGATGCATAATAGTTTCTGTAAGAGTCAAAAAAATTGGGGGGCTTTAGGGTTCAGGATTTCGATGGATTCTGCATTTTGTGTCTTCGTTGAATTTTCAATTTGTTCTGATTTATAGATTTTTGGTGGACCGTAAAAATGCTGAAGTTTTAGTCAAAATTAATTAAATAATCTTTTTCTTTTTTGTTATTGTATTTGGTACAGAATTTTGCAATTTGAGATGACATTTTCCATCTATGCTTCTATCCATCAGTTGAGGGATTAGTCGTTTAGCATTTCTTGAAATAGTAATATAATATTCATGATAACTACTGCACTTCTTCCATTTGCTTCTTTTCAAAGATATTTTCATTAATGTGAATATCTTTCAAGGCTTATTCCATTTTGGATGAGGGATTATTGCGTACATATGATTTTTTTTTGTAATTGTAGATTCCAAAGTTTCAAGACTGGGTGTTTATCTCTCTGTTCCTTCCTTTATCCAGACATGATTTAGGTTTGTTTTTTTTTACTTTTTGCCTCTGTTATTGGAGTTGAAAAACTGTTCTCTCAATCTGAATTTACATTCGAATTCTTTTAAGTCTCCTTTCGATTAAATTTCTTTTCGGGATTGGACAAAATGTAATACCTAAGCCGAGTATATTTTTCTGATCATCAGTTAATTTATGCAGAGATAAGTTGATTATTCGAGTTTTTTTTAGGTTTGGTTGTCCTACCAGCGTTTTGTTTCCTAAAGGATATTCACTTTCTGTGCATTTGTCTTCTGATTTATTCGTTGCCAAAGATTTGACCAATATATACTGTGTGATCCGTATCCCAAGAAATATCATTTGTTGTTTAACGCTCTTGTTCTGTACTTCCTGTACTGACTTGTGTATATATCTTTATTCATAGCATTTGTGTTTGAGTACAGATAGCTGTCCCATCGTCTGGTAATTTATTGGTTTCCATGAGTGTCGTTTTCTATGCTTGTAATCTCCATATTGGTTTTGTGTCTTTATGGATCAATTTGCATTGACTTTTGAATGATGGTTGATTTGTTGCCGGTTAAAACATCGATTGATTTGTCGATGGTTGATTTGTCTATTATTTGGTTTATGGGGATTTATTCTCTCTTTATTGTTGTCCTTTCTCTGTTTGAATGGATTCAGTCTTTGTTCTTTTCTTCTGTACCTTTTTTTCTATTTCGGAAGATCTATCAATCATTGTTTCTTCTTTTTTAGGATTAGTGTAAATATTTCTTCTTCATTTTTGCATTTGTGTTTCTATTGCTTAGAAAGGAATGCTTGTGTTTCTAGGGGGTATTGATCCCTGATTTCGATGAGGAGGTTTTCCATCCCTCTGAAGATACACAGTTGTGTAATTTGTACTTTTCTCTTCTAAGAATCTCACCTGAACTTCAAGTTTAGAGATGGTTTTGGACGATTTCTACTTTTTCCTATGCTTCAGCGTCATGGAGTGTGATTTTCTCTGAACTTCCTCGGATAAGGAATTTCTCCCATTGAAAGATAGTCGCTATAAATCTTGACTGGTCATTTCTTGGGTTTCAATCGTATTGTAAAATGCAACCATTCTCTTGTTTAAGAGATTGTTATTGCTTTTTTCACGTCAAATGTTTTGTAAGTTTCATCTTGGATATAGTGATTTATTCATATATATATATATATATATATATATATATATATATATATATATATATGTTTTTTTTAGAAAACCCTTTCAGAAAGATTCCTAGGAGGCGTCCTAATACAATGTAAAAAACACATGCAACGGTGTCATTTTCATAAATTTCAGAGCTAGTGAAATTAGAGATCGAGTTTTGCATCAGATGTATATCGTAAATTGTACCTTTACTTTATCCATTTGCACAGAGACTTGAGCCTTTCAAGCTATATGGGATCATTGCTTCAGGAATTTAATTTTTTGAGAAATCTTGAAACCTCTTGGTTTTAAGAAGTTACTTGAAAGAGTATATAACCAATGCATCCTCTTGATAGTCACTTATGGGGCTGAAACATGGCACCTAACCAAGTGACAGACCCACGAACTGAGAACCATGCATCTTGCACATTAGAGAATCATGCTCATCCTCATACGGAGAGATCACAAGACAGCTCAGTGTACAAGGAAGAAAACGGGAGTTAGAGACATTATAAAATCCATTAGAAAACTCAAATGGCATTGGGCAGGCCATGTTGCAAGAATGAGAGATATGACGACCCACAACATAGATCCTCAGAAATCACATGCAAGAGTAAAGCTGGCAGAATATAAGAGGTGAACTGGACAAACTCAGAAAATACTGGCGCTGCAACGCCCACGAAAGAAAGATGAGGACAATCCTGGGGGAGGTTTATGTCCAAAAACGAACGTTGAGACTGATGATGATGATGATTTAACCTGTTTTCACGGGGAAAAGACTTGAAAGGTATACATGTATGCTTATATCTATTTCTGTTAACAATTTTTGCATCTGATAGAATTCATGAATATCAACAAGTTTATTATGCAACTAAATACTGAAAGGTGGACTAAAGATTGAGCATAAATGTGATGCAATTATGTAATGTTTTTTCTCGTCGATATTCATCAAGTGTTTGGCCTCCCTAATAGGGTATAATATAATTGACTTTTACCGGTTTGAGATGTTTTTTAGGTTTTAATATTGAAATTTGAATTTTGGTACGATTCTGTGTGTCTTTGGTACTTTCCATGCAAGTTTTGGTACTCTTTTGAAATAAATTTTGGTAGGCCCAGTCAGAATACGTATTCGTTCCTTCTTTCTCTTTTTTTGTATCATCCCTTCTTTCTTTCTGTCATATTCATTTTTATTGAAACATGTCGCAAATATTCATGTTCCTATTTTAATTTAATTTCTTCCCCTCGAATTTTGATACAATTTTTTTTCCATACTGCTGCTATGAAGTTTCAGATCAAAGTTTTTTTTTCTGGACTCACCGATCCTTCAAGCTGGAAAAAAGATATAAAATCCTTGCCAAACAGAACAACGCCAACATCAACAAATTCCATAGCAAAACAACCTCTCTAATAGAAGTTACCACTATGTTTAAATGAAGAAACGTACAAACCATCGATAAAATCTCAGCCTAAACCAGGAAACTCATTGACAAGTGCAGAAACCTCAATCCATGAACAACAACAAGGGAATAAATGGAAGAGATCAAACTGAACAAAACAATCAAGATAAAACTAAGAGAGGACAAATGAAACATCGAAACCACTTTCGGAAAATGTCGTGGTTTTACAGCACTAAACAAAGCTCTCAATATAAGACAGAATCAAATAACTAGCATACTGGAATAAAACGGACACCATAACAGACAGAGACAGAATTGTCGAACGCATCCAAGAATTCTAATGAAAACTCTACTCTTCAAGACATGGGCAACAAAACAACGAACTGGATATGCAAGACGCAAGCAATTAATTCAATTATCTCCCAGAAGTTACACAATTGGCGTTGTAGGAAGCCATCAAGCAAACAAAAAAAAGGAAAACCCTGTGGACCAGATAATATCACCATCGATCTACTTTGAAAAGCTGGTAAGATCGTCAATGAAAAAAAAACAGTCATTCTATTCAACTTGTGTCTAAAACAGTAAAGTCCCGAAAAACTGGAACATGGCGATCATAATGCTTCGACATAAAAAGACACCCAAAAGACCTTAACAACTACAGGCCTATAAGCTTACACTACTGCATCTTTTTTCTTTTTTCACAAAAACTATCAGCGAATGGATCGCTAAAACACTAGATGAAAACCAACCCCAGGGACCGGCTGGATTTAACAGAAGTTTAATAGAAGGCAGCAGAATACAAAATGCCACTCGCAGTAGCATTTATAGACTTCAAGACAACTTTCGACTTTATGGAAATTCTAATGATTACGAAAGCCATCACAGTACACGGTGTAGACCCTGCATGAATTAGAGTACTGAAACATATACACAGTCACATCAAAGCTTCATAAACACTCTTAGCAGCCTACCTCGAGATGATCAATCGAAGCTTGACCTTGGAGAATATAGGGGGATGAAGATAGACTGCGAATACCTGAGCCACCTGAGATTTGCAGACGACATCGTCTATCTTGCAGGGAACCTACTTGACTTTCCACTAATGCTAAATGAACAGAGCAAAGAAAGCAAGAACGTCGGCCTAAACATAAACTTCAGTAAAATGAAGGTCATGTGTGAAAACCACATCGAGGATGAAAACAGAACTGTTGAAATCGAAGATGCAAAACTGGAGAAAGTAGACCACTACATCCACCTCAGACAACGAATCTCTATGAAACCCACAAAAGAAGAAAAAAATCAATCGAAGAATCACTCTCGGGTGGCAGGTCTTCAACACAGTAAGCTCAACCTTCATAAAAAAGATTTAATTATTCGTAAAAAGACGAGTGTACAACAAATGCATCCCCCGTCAGTCACTTATGGAGCTGAAACAAAGAACTTAACCGAGAGACTGACCTGTGCGATGAGAAGCTTTCAACGTGTGCATGACTGATTACAAGACAGCATAGTATATCCAGGAGAAAACAGGAGTCTGAGACATCATAAAATCCATTAGAAAACTCACACGGCAACGGGTTAGCTAAGTTGCAAGAATGGTAGGCAACCCAAGGACATCGTGACTCACAACATGAATCCCGAGTAATCATATGCAAAACCTGAGCCGGTAGGATACAAAATGGAGAGACAAACTGGATGAATTCACCCACGACAAAGAGATGTGATTATATAGATAATTATTTTTCTGAATTCAATTGAAAAAAATGATATTTCCTATAAGTTCATGGGAAAAATGCTTATGCAATTCCATAAAATTTGGATATTCTAAACCAGGGAACGAAATCATTTTGAATACGGCTCCAAGTTTCTCTTCTATACGCAAGCATTCAAAATATTTTCCCAGATAATAATATCAAAAAAGGTAAACGAATTGTTGGATTAAACTCAATGAAATAAGATGGCAAAAACTTTAGAAAAAACTGTCTAAAACAAAAATTCAGTGAGTAACAAAATATCAAAGGATTAAAATTCAAGGAAATAAATCAAAATTAGATGAGAAAGGAGACAATGTGCGCATGGTGCATATTTTACTTCATGAACTACAAAAATATGTAACAGCCGAAAAGCAAACCGAATGCAACTGATCTTATGAATTATTTATATTGTTAAAATATGGTGATGACACCTTACAATAAGTCCAATTCTTTAAATCAACTCACTTATCCATTGATCAAGATCTGATCATTAATTTTGCATTTGGATGGCTTTAGTGGTTGAACTGCAACCGAAAGGAAATGTAATCTGAAAGGCTTAAAATAGAGGTTGATTATAGAAACTACAAAGACAGTGCTATGAAATCTGATCTGATAATGGCTTAGCTATATTCTCATCTGCCGAACAGTGTATCTGAGGGTGATATTTTATGCCTAAACGATGTATGACTCTTTTATACTGATCTGTGTACAGAATCACAAGAAACTACAATCATAGAATATATTCTGTAAGTAAAATAGAAAATGTAACGTATTGACCAAGACATAATGGTTTGGGACCAAAAACATTCCCTCGTTATTACATTACAGTCTTTCTTGCTCAATGAACAAAAAAGACAATTCATTTGCGGTTTACAAATCAAAAAATGGGATTTTTCCTTCGTTGGTACATGTGCCCTCTGGAACTGAGGTCAAGCATTTTGGGACACCTACAAAACTCACGTTTCAGAGTGACAAGTAAAGCAGCACGTTTTTGCATACCTGTCAGTTCGGTTGCGAATATGATTAAAGTCATATAGTAATAATAAAGATAGAAGTAAACATACCAGTGATTGCCATAAAAAGGCTCGAAACAGGATACTTACTGTGGGACAAGATTTTTTTCAATACCAAGAGAAGGTAGAAGCTTGACCCGAGAGCATATTGATCTTATTGGTACTTTTACTGAAGCAAAAGGTCAAAAAAATTATGAATGTCTTCCATGGAGCTGATCACATACTTAGTTACAAAAACGTCCCCCAACTTGATACAACACTAACTGATTGTATACCCAATCTTCAAAGAATGAAACGAGCAGTTACCCTAGGAAATTTGTGTCGGGAAGGTTTGTGTCATCATCATCATCCGTATTCCAGCGTCCGTCGTTGGACATAGACCTTCTCCAGGATTCACCACACTTCTCCATAATGGGCGTTGTGGAGCCAGTACTTTCTGAATTTGTCTCGCTCGTGTCTCGAATTTGTGGATCTGTCCCTTGGTTAGGTTCCATGTTTCAGCTCTATAAGTGACTATTGGGAGGATGCATTGGTTATATACCTTTTTTTTAGGAATAATGGGATCTTCTTTTCTTGTTTTTTTTTTCAAGGTTGACACGATAGATTTTAGTCTTCATCGAACAAATACATTCATGAAATACTTATGACAACCTGGAAACATAACCCATCATCCAAAATTTGCAACTTTTAAACCTTCAAACCATCAACAAAGATTTCATCTATCCTCGATACAATTTCTAAGAATTAGTCTAACCTTTAAGATATCTTTGACATAAGATCAACATAACTGTTTGGAAATCTTCTTTACATCTCTTACGAGGAACTTAACGGGTATAAGTAAGCCAAATCCGAAAATATTGAATTTTTCATGAGAAAAGCAGATACTGCAGAGGTTAGTTGGAGTTTTCTTATCGATTAGCAAGTTGTAACGATTCCCAAAACATAGCAGTTGGTGACATGTCAATTGTTCTTTGCCCTTCTCATAATAAGAGACTATTTTTACAGATATCGGGAAAATTCAGTGAATTGATACCAAAAGGTATTGTTTCAACTGTGAATAAATTGCTTTATTTGAAACTAATGGAGTTAAAAAAGGTCACAGGATTATTCTTTCAAGATCCCTTGGTATGATGTGCTTCATATCTCGGAGAAAAAACTCATAAAAGTCTGGTAACCAGGGGTTTATTAGCAATGGACCAGAAGTGATTAACTCGGAAACTGAACAAATCCTTGCTCAGAATGACACATGTGAGGACACGTATGATTCTTAGATGTGACCAAAAATTCAGTCACCTCGTCCATAGCCAGTTGACCACTTTTTCACGGAGTTTATTGAAATTTATTGGAAACCTTTTGAGTTATTTTCTGGTTCGAATATATAACAACAATGCAGGGAAGGAAAAAAATTCTTGGTTGCAATATTCCAACATGTTCACAAGGTTTCATCGTAAATATTGGAGTCATTCGTTATCAGGAATGAATAGTTTTAAAAGAACTAGTATTGTCTTTCCATTCAATCAGCATCCCATTGGTGCTTATTGGTTTGATTCGATACAATCTCCCTGTTTGCGTATCCTTTATCTAACTAGGCTAGGGTTCTAATCTAGGTAGAATGCATACAATTTAGCATGAAAATGTGATTTCCGGCATTGATTTTGAATGAACTATCCTGTAATAGTGAAAAAGAGGGGGTTTTTACTGCAGATTTGGGATCAGTACCCTCAAATCATGTTATATCACGTGTATAGTTTATATACGAATAATTTTACTTTCAAATGCCTTGACTCCAGTAATTCATTCTGAATTGGAACTGAACTACTGCTGCAGTAATGGTACTCCTAAAAACTTGCTATTGACTTTTTATCGACCTTTTCTTTCTAGTTGATTCTTGCAAACTGATTACCAGGAATTTGATCAATTCTGTCTCTTGCAGCTAATTGTGATCTTTGAAAATTCAGCATAGCAGCTTTATTTGAATTGTTCTAAATTGGCTTATCTATCTCTATTACTTTCCCCGTCGACAGCGCTGTCGCATAGAATGGAAATCGATACGACACGAAATCTAATTTTCACGATTTGCCGAAAGCTTTGGCTTTAAGTCAATGCATATCACCTGTTCACGAATATATAATTGGAAATATATTACTTGACAAAAAAAGATACGAACAGATATTACGGATGTCCTGGTGGTATGATATCTAGAAAGTCATGAAATGGAAACAGTCAGACTTTGGGTAAGAGCATAAGACCAGCCCACCCCTAGCTATGAATGAATAGCAAGCCAGATTGACTTTACTAACTTTGTTCTTTCCCGGGTATGCTTAAATAGTTTAGATTAAGTTCGTTAGCATTGGTTGACAACCAGTGTAAAAGAAAGACAACAGATTCAAAACTATGCCTTGAGCCCTGAAGCAGATTAACTTTTGCCAGTGATCAGATAAGGGATTATTCATTAATGCTGGCACCATTCGACTCAGTTCAACTTAGTGCATGTTTCTAGGAGAGGAAAAATAACCGTGATTTCATTGGTAAATGCCATGAATGGGTGTTGCACTTTTTGCAGCTGGGGGGGGGGTAATCAATTAGGACAATTGAAAAAAGTATTTTAAATGAACTTCTGAGTAACTCATCTCTCCATTTGTTGGACAAAGCAAATAAATACCCAAAGATGGCTAGCCATTGGCAGAGCAAGCTCAACATTTAAAAAGCAGAAAAATACGATCAATCTTCAAAAGAGAAGTATACAACCAATGCATCTTCCCAATATTCACTTATGGAGCTGAAACATGGAACCTAACCAGGAGACGGACCTGCATGTTGAGAACCATGCAACAAGCACATGAAAAAATCATGCTCAACCTCATATGGAGAGACTACAAGACAACAAAATACATCCGGGAGAAGACAGTAGTCAGGGACATCATAAAACGTATTAGGAAAACATAAATGGCATTGGGCTGGCCATGCCGCAAGAATGGCAGACAACCGATGGAAATCATGACTTAGAACATGGATTCCCAGTGATCATATGTGCAATAGAAGCCGACAAAGTATAAGATGAGGACAGGGTTAAACAGGAATTCAGAAAGTATTGGCTCTGCGACGCCAACGATGGAGAAGTGTGGGGAATCCTGGGGGAGGTCTATATCCAATGACGGACGTTGAAAGACTGATGATGATGATGATGATGATGATGATGATGATGATCCCTGACAATGTCTGAATTTTAAAAAAAACAAGCGGGGTCAATTAAATATCAAGATAGCAAACTAAAAACCCTCTGTAAAAACATTTACTTGGAGGATTTGGAGAAGCAATAAATACTTTTAGCAAAAATAACAAGGATAATTGTTTTTTCAGCATTCTTGCTCCGTGAATACAGTGCGTACTCTTGATACATACATAAAAAAATCTTGATGGTCAAAAGGATATAAATTCGATCAGAGGTTATATCCCTTGATATCAACGATACTTTTTTTAAAATGTAAATTTCGAAGTTAAATCAAACAATGAATATAATGTTGTATCCATGACTGATTCATCAAAGCACATACACGACGAATGTTGTTGTAATGTAGAGTTTACGAAGAGATACGCACAATGATACAAACCTTTCAAATTTCACACTAGGAGTATCGGGCATTTTGAAATTGGCCATTTCCTAAATTTGAGCCATTTAAGGTTTGTTTCAGTAGGATTTCGATACAATCTTTTAATGTGAACGTTTAGAGAATTATGGTGTTATAAACAATCAGTATTATTATTTTTATATTTGACCAATTTTGGCAATTTTTCGAGTTTAAGGCCAGAAAAAATCAAAATATCAAGCAACAACTCCGTTATCTTCAATGATACTACAATGTTTGCTACATTTAAAAGGAGAGAGAAGGAAAGGAAAGAAAGTCAGACTCACTGAATCATTCATCCCTCCATTTAACCCGGCATTTCCGTTTGATAGTCTGTTGCCATAACAATTGACAATAACATTTACGACTCTTTTATTGTTTTTTTAGCTCTCTTAATGCATCTTTACACAGCCAGTCCATTATAATGTTCAGGTTATAACATAATTCTGGCCAGACGGACAACCAAATGAACAATCGAACGTACTAAATTATATATTTGGCTTTCATGTGATAAGGCTCATTTTCGCTAAAAAAAGTTATACAAGGGTCAGGGGTCGCTGACTGAAAAATCATTCAAAGGTGATAAATTTTTCCAAAGATAGTTTGATCCACTGATTCAGACAGATAATTATCTCGTGATGATATCGAATTCATCCTGAGGCCCACATACCTGTTTGGGGTCGACTGTCGTGTAATAGAATGTCAAAGATCTTTTCAACAAATTAGACTATTACTCTAAATCTGCAGGCTATTTGGGAAAAAAACTTCCATACATTTTCTACAAAACAACCTATTAGTCAAATTCTTTAATTTCTATGGAATCGGCTGAGAAAAGTCACCTGGACTTGGAATGCAACAAGAAATAAACATTGCACTTTGGTAAATAAAGATCAGTTTAAGAATTTCTTGTTTTCATACCAACTCAGATCTATATCCGTTCAACTATTACTGTATTTATCAAGCAAATACTCCACATGAATTGGCTGATAAGTTCTTTAATGACTAAATAAATAATTTTCTCGGTTCAATAGATCCATATATATTTAGTTCCACCAAAGAGACATCTTTGCATTTCTATATTAGTAAATGCATTTATATACGCATAAAATTAACTGGTTAGATATTTATCATTACATTGAGTCACCTACGTTTTTCCGGGATATGGTAGAATGAAAGTCTTTTTTGAAAATCTGGTCTTTGTAATGAACATCGACGTATTTTTCTAAATTTTCCCCAGCAGAAAGAAACTTGTCAGGGACAATCATTTTTATCGGTGTCCATCATTGTTGTCATCCTTGTTTCTTTTCTCTCAATGAGATAATTTGTTATTCCTCGATAGAATTCAATCAAATTCTGTGTAGAGCCACGTGGAAAAATTCTCCTAGATGGATCCCGAGTTATGACAGTTCCGGTTGTTTGTTCATATTCTATAAGCTAAAACATTGCTTTCTCAGATTTGTCAATGTGTTGCAGTTTGCAATTATTGTATCAAGGGCGTAGATGACATTTTTGCTCCTGCAGAAAAAATTATAGTAGATGTAAAAAGTTTTGTTAGTGGTGTCTTTGTGCATTTTTTCTTCATACATTAATAACTCTACTTACTGATGAATATTGAGAACAGAACCTCTGGGTAGTACAGTTCTGTATTCTGCAGGTGCGAATAGAATTTCAGCAAATTAAAGATATTGTGCAACGATCACATTGGATATATGCACAGAACTCCGAGACATCGTACTCAATGGGCGGGTCATATGTATCATCGTCAGGAATGGCAGACAATTGATGGGAATCTAAACTCACAGTATGGATCCCTAGAGGTCTCATGCAAAACTTGGCCGACTGAATTGGAGATGGAGAGATGACCTATACAAATTCAGAAAGTACTGGCTCTACGACACTCATGATAGAGAAACGAAGCGGATCTTAAGGAAAGTCTATGTCCAACGACGGACGATAAAAGACTGATGATGATGATGATGATGATGATGATGATGATGATGATGATGATGATGACGATGATGATGATGACGATGACGATGATGATGATGATGATGATGATCGAGTCCTTACATATTGTACAAGTTTGTGTACAATAATTGAGCTTTTTGATAGCGGAGTGAGCTCATCTATCCTAATTCCAATGTCATGAAATCAATGAAAGTTTTCCTCTTCGGCCCGAACCATCATCGGACAGACGCCAAGGCATCAGCAGACCCATGTTTCGAGATCAGTCGATTACTGTGGCTTTTCCAAGCTCATCAATATATCTGTCCGTACAAATGCGTGAACACCACAAATCATCCAGCACCCTTGGACCTAGAATCGTGCTGGAGTATACATTTTGCCCGACAAACAGATATAACATGATATTGGTTTATTATTAAATCTTTGACTGACCGATTATGGCCATCTCTTGAAAGCATTAGGACTATCATAACTTTGTGACAAAGGATCACAATAATAGATAACTTTTGATAAAATAAAGTAGATTTCAAATTCATCTGATTGATTTGAATACTCATGTGCAGGTGCCATTCAAACAGAAAACAAATTAATATTGCAAATTAGCCCCAATTGAAAAAAACAGTTCATTGGGATCAAAAAAGTTTTTCTTTTAAAGAAATAAATAAATAGTTTAATTCAGGCACCAAAACAGTGATGATTCCAATCCCTATAGAGAGCCCCATATTTGTTGATTTTATGCAACATTGAATTTGATCAAAAGAAGATTAGCTCAGCGTGAACAGTGTTAATCAAGTGAAACTCCTAGATCAACATTACACGATTGATTTTCATCTCCACACAGACCCCAATACTTATGGATTTTGAGCAACACTAAACTGAATCAGTAATGCCAAGATAAAAGAAAAATACTGTGAAAGAAAATAAGTTCGGATTCATTTCATGTCTACTTCTTAATTTCTATTTTTCGAATATTATGATGTTTTCGCATTGCAGATTTTTCTGTAATTTTAAATACTTGGGGTTTACTGTTCACACGTTATCATATTGTGAGACATTGTTACTTGAATGAACATTTCAATATTGTTCCATTTGAGAATGCAAATTCAATAAAGCTGAAAGGAAAAACATGTCAGTACACAATAAATTCAATTTTAATACAAATATGCCATTCGCTGCAGTATTTATAGACTTGAAGAACGCATTCAACTCTGTAGAAATTCCCATAGTCATGAAGGTCATCACCTTACAAGGTGTAGACCCAGTATACGTCAAAGTACTGCAACATATATACAATCACAGCAAATCTTTCATTAGTCTACATGAGGACTCCGAACCATTCCAGCTCCAAAAAAGAGGAAGACACGGTGATAACAGCTCATGCAAACTCTTTACAGCTTGCCTTGAGATGTTCTCCCAAAACATGGACTGGGAAAATGAAGGAATCAAAATAGACAGCGAAATATCTGAGCAACATTAAATTTGCAGACAACATCGTCCTTTTCGTAGAGAACCTACTCGATTCCAACTACTGTTAGATGATCTAAACAAAGAAAGCAAAAAAGGTGGCCAACACATGAACATCAAGTAAAACGAAAATCATGTGCCACAGTCATGTTGAGAATAAGAACATAACTGTCAAGATCATCGTCATCATCAGTCTTTTAACGTCTGTCGTTGGACATAGACCTTTTCCAGGATTTGCCACGCTTTTCTATCATTGGCGTCGCAGAGCCAGTACTTCCTGAACTTGTCTAGCTCGTTTCTCCATCTAATATTCAGCCGGCCTCGGTTGCGCAGGTGATCTCGGAGGATCCAAGTCATGAGTCGTGATGTCCATCAGTTGCCTGCCATTCTTGCAACATGGCCAGCCCACCACCATTTGAGATTTTTAATGGATTCTCTGATGTCCCCGACTCTTTTCTTTTTTTGGATGTGCTGTGCCGTCTTGTGGTCTCTCAATGTGAGGCCCAGCATTATTCTTTCATGTGCACGTTGCATGGTTCTCAATTTACGGGTCTGTCTCTTGGTTAAGTTCCATGTTTCGGCTCCATAAGTCACTATTGGTAGGATACATTGGTTATACACCCTTTTCTTTAGGATTATTGGGATCTTCTTTTATTTTTTTGACGGTTGAGGTAGCTCTGCCAGAGGCTTGCCATCCAAGTGTGATTCTTCGCTTGATTTCTTCTTTTTTGAGGATGTCATGGAGATTCGTTGTCCTAAGTAGATGTAGTGGTCTACATCCTCTAGTTCTGTGACCTCAATTTTGATCTTAGTGTTTTTATCCCAGATGTGGTTGTTGCACATTATCTTCGTCTTGCTGAAGTTCATGTTTAGGCCAACTTTCTTGCTCTCTTCATTTAGTTCATCTATCATTAGTTGGAGGTCGTGTAAGTTCTCTGCGAAAAAGGCAATGTTGTCAGCAAATCTGAGGTTGCTCAGATAGTTGCCGTCTATTTTAATTCCTTTACTCTCCCAGTCTAGGCTTTTTGAGATCCTCTCAAAGCAGGCTTTGAAGAGTTTAGGTGAGCTGGTATCACCTTGTCTTACTCCTTTCTGGAGCTGAAAGGGGTCCGAGTCATTATGTAACCTGATAAATTAGCTGCGGTGATTGTATATATTTTTCAGCACTCCAACATATACTGGATCTACACCTTGTCAACTCATGGCCTCCATGACCTTAGGGATTTCTACTGAACGCCTTTTTGAAGTCGATAAATGCTACTGCAAATAGTAGTTTATACTCAGCTGCCTTTTCTTTCAGCTAATTTATCGAGTGCAGGTGGTCCATGGTCGAGTAGCTTCTTGTAAAGCCAGCTTGTTTACGTGGCTGGTTTTCATCGAGTGTTTTTGTGATTCGGTTGGTGATGATCTTTGTGAAAAGTTTATATATACAGTTGAGTAGGCTTATAGGCCTATAGTTGTTGAGGTCTTTCGGGTTTCCTTTTTTATACAAAATATATTATGATAGCAGTGTTCCAATCGTCTGGGACTTTACTGTGTTTTATACACAAGTTGAAGAGGAGGGCCAGTTTCCTAGTGATGATTTTATCTGCTTTTCGTAGTATGTCGATGGTGATGTTGTCAGGTCCAGGGGTAGTTCTTTTCTTCGTCTGTTTAATGGCTTCTTTCACCTGCCATGGGGTTACTTTTGGGAAGTCCTCGAGTTGATTGCTCACGTCTTCCGTACCCTGTTCATTATTTTTTAGTCTTTGTTTGGACGAATAAAGTTTTTGGTAGAAATCTTTGGCACGTTCGACAATCCTGTCTCTGTCTGTTATTAGGTTTCCATTTTTCTCAAGTATGCTAGTTATTTGCCTTTGCCCTTAGTTTAGGAGTTTGTTTATAGCTTTGAAGCCCCGACCTTTTTCAAGAGTCGATTCGATGATTGCAGTCGTGTATCTCCTTCTGTCTTCCCTTCGTTTTTTCTTTATCAATTTATTTAGTTCAGCCTCTTCAATTTTCTCTCTTGTTGTCGGTGGCTTGAGGTTTCTGCGTTTTTTCATGAGATTTCTAGTTTCATCAGAGATTTTGCTAATGGGTTGTGTGCTCATTGGCTTGAATGTAGAGGCTACTTCAATTATTGACGCTGTCATTTTATGGCTTAGTTTGTTGATGTTGGTGTCGTCTTGTTCAGTAAAAATTCTGAATCTGTTTTTCAATTTGAGCTTGAAAGATTGAGCGTGCTCTTTTGGTATGTTAAGAGGCTGCGGTTTTGTGTGGAACATTTTCCTGCGTTCTTTGTTGGTGTTTACTTGTATTTTACATTGTGCCATTTTGTGGTCGCTGCCTACATTGAATTGATTCAGGACTTGGATGTATTTGACGATATCGTTTTTGTCTGTTAAGATGTAGTCTATTTCGTTCTTTGATTCGTGATTGGGGCTCATCTAAGTCCATTTCCTATTGGATCCTTTCTTGAAGAATGTGTTCATTATTTTGAACCCATCAGCCGTTACAAAGTTAACAAGATCTTCTCATCTCTCGTTCCGTACTTTGTATTCGAATTTGCCGATGCAATCTTCATTTCCTTGTCCTACTTGTGCGTTGAAGTCTCCCATGATAACATTGAAGTGTTTTCTGGTGTCTTTGAGTAGGGAGTTCAAGTCATCATAGAGGTTGTCTACTTCTTGTTGGGTTGATTGCGAAGTGGGCGCGTAGACTTGGATTATATTGAGTTTGTATTGTTCTGAAAGTTGTATTGTGACGCTAGCTACTCGGTCAGAGATGGCTTTGAAGCCAGTTACATTGTCTTTGAGATCCTTATTGATGAGAAAGCCAACTCCACTTTGTTTAATTTTTTCTTTTCCGTAGCTGTAAAGAAGATGTCTGCTCCTCAGTTCGATTAGTTCTTCTCTGGGTCTTCTTACCTCGCTAATGCCTATGATGTCCCATTTGACATTTTCAATTTCACTTTCAAGATCGGTTAGGTGCATGTCAGTTGACAGTGTTCTGGTGATGTGCTCCAAGGGTGAATACACAAAAACTACACCAAGAGAGCGTCCGTTCATGCTGGGTCATCGGCCTCAAAAGACTCAGCTACATCACTTACCGTCAAGATAGAAGATGCAAAAGTAGACCACATCTACCCAGGACAATGCATCTCAAAGAGAGCCTCAAAAGAGGAGGGAATCAAGCGAAGAATAACTCTGGGATGGCAAGCCGTCGGCAGAGCAATCTCAACTTTCAAATACCAGATGACCCCAAAAGTCCAAAAGAGAAGAATATACAACCAATGCATCTTCCCGATAGTCAGTTATGAATCTGAAACATGAAAAAAAAACAAGAGACTGATATGCAAACTGAGTAGCATGCAACGTGCGCGTGGAAAAATCATACTCAACCTTACATGGAGAGATCACAAGACAGCACAGTACATAAGGGAGAAAACAGTTCAAGGCATCGTGGAAACCATAAAAAACTCAAATGGCAAATGTTGCAAGAAAGAAAGACAATTGATGGACATCACGACTCACGACATGGATTCCTAGTGATCATA
>OY735234.1:26305979-26345979 GCA_963457665.1 Thysanoteuthis rhombus | reverse complement strand
TGAGAATTTTCGCAGATATTGTGCAGCTACGATGCATGGAGGTGACAGAGAAAGTTATATGGATTCACCCCAAAATGTAAAATATTTCTTCATTTTACCATTGTCCACCTTTCAGCATAAGTTCACAAAAATTCATCGAGAACTTCTTGAGATATTGTGAACACTAGACAGGAGGATGATAGGTGCAAGGAAATATATACACACCCAATACATTTTTTAAGTGTATTTTAACATTAGCCTTGCGATTCATAGAGTTTGGATCAAAGATTTCCATGTAATTTTCCACGTTTAATTTTGCTCGAATATTCCATATAAGTATTAATGTTTCAATTTTGAAGCTTGTATTGGAATATGTTTATCTTATATATATCAGATATCACATACAACACAGCATATTGGAGGAAACCTCTGGTGTAAGAAATACCACAGAATCTATCAAAAACAATGGCAATGTGCTGGCCTTGTTACAAGAATACCAGAAAATGGACCCCAATGATCATATAGGATCTATAGCCAGTAAGAAATAAGATATCATAATGAACAAGACGAGTATTGCCTGTGATGCCCATGATAGAGGTATCTGACGAATCTTTGGGAAAGTCTCAGCTCCTTTAGAGAAGCTTGAATGCTGTTGTCGATGATGATGATGATGATGATGATGATGATGATGATGATGATGATGATGATGATGATCTCCTTCAATTTTGAGCAGAAGTGAATATTATCTTGTTTTTCTAAATGATAACTTTCTTTAAAAAAAAACAGAAATTTTGCCCAAACACTTTTGATGCCTTGTCTTTATTGGCATTGAATAGTTGAGTTGAAAAAATTGGAAAAAAACTCGATTTTTTTCGAGACTAAAGAAACTTTTTAAAAGAATAAACTTCTCTCGAATTTAAAGAGATTCATTTTTTCTGATAATAGAAACGTAAAGACAATTTACACACATCATTGAACATTCAAATTGTTGAGGCAAGAACTATTATACCGACATGAATGGATTGACAGTTTCAAGTATGTTCCGAGTGATTACAAATTCTCTTTCAACATACCTACCCAGAGAGAAAAAAGTATTGATTCTCTTTATCAAGATTATTTCTTAGGAATTTGTATGTATTATGGACAGTGACGCCCCTAAATGATCCCACCTGGCAGTTGATTTTCTTTCAAAGCAAACATTGCAGGGTTTTATTATATCAAGTGAAATGTCACTCAATTAAAAGGAATATTTTCAGGTATTATTCATGACTGAACTCTCCTTCATTGAGTTATGTGGCAATATGAATATGTTGCCGTCAAAAAGTAAGTACACTTCTCTGAAAAATGTTTATTTAATATCAATATCTGGATTGACTGTCTTTATTTCCCTTTAGTGCTTGCGGTCCTGTCGACATTGACTACATTAGATTTTCAAAAACATCCAAGTGAATGTTTTCCCTCTCCGACAGGGTGTATTCTTTCGAATCATTCTCGTTGGATGGTTATTGCATTTTTAGTCTTAGTTCCAATACATTCCACGAGTGCTGAATGGGATTCGAATGCTTTTACATTTACATGTACATGTTCAATACCCCATTACTGGAGAAACGGGTCATCAAGGAAACAGCGGGAGGGTTTAATTCAGTGGGAAATAGATGAGTGGTTACGGGTAAGAAGTGGTGGAAAATATTCAATTATCAAAAGCCTTGGACTGTGTTGTCTTTTAGGTCCTTCAAAGCCATGCAGACCGGATTCAAATCATTTCACTGCGTGATTCTGCTCCGGTCTGATCAAATCCTCAATAACAATCTGCAAATGATCCGTCAGCATTTATCAGAACTACAGGCCTATCCTTATCTAAGTTCCCCACAGCGTCCTTGTTCCCTTTCTGTAATAGCGTGATCGACCATTCGGTTGCTTGGCCAGAGATCGTTCCCTGATCGACACAATCCAAGGATTTTGACAAGGTGGACCACCAGTTCTTGGTGACTGTGCAACAAACCAAAGTATTCAAGCTGAAGTTTTGATAGCGGATCAGCCTCTTGTAAGGATCCCCAATAGCTGTGGTGCAGGTGAATAGAAAGTGATCAGAAACGTTTGCGGTCTCACTCACGTTTTGTTGCTCATACCTGCGTTAGAGCCCCTCCTTTGAAGGGAAAAGCAAGTCCAGCGCTGGTAGACCTCGAGCCAAGATGTGCGCGTGTGCCAATGAGGTTATCGTGTCTTCTTAGCAGAACATAAAAGTGATGATGAAGGCGCTTGCACGATACAAACAGGTAACGAGGGCCAAGGTTAACTGCAACAAGTTGGATGGGTGAACATATCTGCCAGGATTCTTTAGCTAAATAAAAGGACATGTCAACATTTTAAAGGTGTGGTTTGGTCCTGGTCTCAAGTTGGAGAAGAATTAGTCGAAAGTACGGCATCCATGTGGCCTTTTACCGACTAGTTGTATTTCAATTGCCACTGGAGCAGATGCTGGCACTTGAGTAGCTCCTCTTTTCACTTCTTTGGAAGGAAGGCGAACCAATTGTTCGTAGGCAAGTCTGTATCTGATGTCCAAGCAATAGGAGCTTAGGGATACATTTGGCGAGTCACCAACATACCGAAAGGTCGGCATTCCTAAACCTTACCTCAACGGAGGAGCATGTGTAAGAGTGGGAGATTAAAAATCTCTACCTTGCTTTCTTGGTTGAAGGCCGTCGTACACCGGAGGAGAAACACAGCGAGTGTCGGCAAGTATTAAGCAAAATTTCCCAGTCAAGTGACCTTTCACAGCCTAGAAAGGTACAGCATTGAGATTTAGTCGAAGGGGCTGCCTCAGACACACTCGGCAAACGGCTTGGCATCTCAGATGGGGGATACCTATTCTTTGTGGTATTGGGCACCAAATGCAGATTATCTCAATAACTCTTTCTCTCACCCGACGATTGATTCGAAATGCGTTAACCCTCAGTGACCTAGTGTCCAGAGTGGGTTTTACAAACTTGCCCGATTGTCCTCATTGTAACAGTGGCGTAGAGAAAACGACTTTTGCTAATGTGACAAGGTGCACCGATCTGGAAATACGTCTATGAGATCCTACTGGATGTTTCATACGTGTGTGACAACATTAGAAGATCGTACAGGACGTCTCGTACGCGTGTGACAACATATTGCCCCGTGGCACAGGGTGAGACAGATGTTGTTCCCCACGCTCTCTGCCAAAGGAAGAATGATAATATGGACGATGCAACAAAAAAGATCCATGAAAACGAATCTTTTCCTCATCAGAATTCGATTGTTTTGTTCATAGATTAGTTTAAGGTGGGAATTAGGTATGATGGGAAAAGATTGCATTGTATAGATTTCAAGAAGTATGGGTACGTGCGGCAAGCTTGGTCCTGCTGGAAGGAACCTGGTTGGATTCGATTATCTCACTGATACATGGTGCGTGCAGTCCGTCCCCGGTTAAGGTGAGTGCTCTTAGCTATATGAATGAATGCAGTATCCAGTTAGAGTTTCAGTCGCTTCTCTCTTTTAGGAAATCCGCTTCTTGAATTTTTTCACACCAACTCTCTTTTCACATCCGAAAAAAAGATTTTTTTTTCTCGATGAACCCCTTCGTGACCATCTCACTTAATGATCGACCCTTTGGTTTCTAGGCAAACTGGCAGAAAATTGTGGACTGTCTTTCTGTTAGTAGAGAAGGTCTCATACTAACCCGGCCCTTATTTTGTATTGTATTACATAAGTTTTCTTTTCCACCGATCCCCATCATTATATATATATATATATATATATATATATATATATATATGAGGTACTGACCAGGGTAGCAGTATAATATATGATAATATATTAATAATATAAAGCAACTTCTGATATGTAATGGATTTATTTCATAGAATGCTTGATTCATACAACTTTTTACTATTGAAGTTAGGTTGTTGTAGAGTAGAGCTGCAATTAAATAGTAGAATGTGGATTTGTTACACAAACTAGCTCATGTTTCTGCCCTCCCCAGGACTCATCAGGATTCGCCTGATGAAGCCTGGAGAAGGTAGAAACATTCTACTATATATATATATATATATATATATATATATATATATATATATATATATATATATATGTGTGTGTGTGTGTATATATATATATATATATAAAGAAAAGTTGAAAAGTTTTGTAGCTTAGTGAGCTAAATATCCAACTGCAGAAACCTACATGTCTATAAATCTATACAATCAGACATTTGTCAAATAAAAAAGAAAAGATGAAATAAATAGGAAAGAAGCTGTTAAAAAGCTACTATGTTTTAAAAGACATTGTAAAAGGACCTAATTGATGGGAAAAAATACAGATTCAAAAACAACAAGAGAACTCCAAAGAGACAAGACAAAGGTTAAGAGGTAGAGAGGGTGATCACATGTGGAGTTCGATCCCTGCTGTTTTCTTTTTTGTGAAAATTCGATGCTTTCACCTCTGAATGAATTGCAATCAAGTCGACATCATAAACGGAAGCACCTGAAAATGAATTTTCTAACAACATGGAGTAAATGTATAAAAAGTTGCCTTCAATTATGTGCACTGGTTTTCAGTAACTTCAAATCATCATAGCTGTAGAACGGTTGAAGATAAACAGACAGTTACTACATGTCTCAGTTTCTGACGCTCTAACAAGTGAACATGTCGATTTGAGAAAATGCAAAGATGACAATCCTGGTGGTTATGATTGGCAGCCATCTTAGAAAAAAGCAAAGAAAGAGACTGTTTAAGCCAATATTCAATATCATCATCCAGAAATGCTGGATATACATCGTTAGGGTCCCAATGTTTCAAAAACCGTATCTACATACGTCTTGTCAGTATTACGTTAGACAGCATATATAAATCTTTATACATGATATGCTCACAGTCTTTTGCCGTTTATGTCCTCAATCATTCACAACGTTTCAGCCGTGTAGCCCCCGGCCTCCGTCGGACGTTGTTGGTTCTCGTATGTAGAATCACTCGTTAGAGCATACTCGATTAAAGTGGACACGTCATATATCATAAATAAGGTTTGACTATGTACCTATTTTTTTAGGGTCTGATATCATTTCACATTTTCCCCATAGGTAATAAATGTGTGTGTTCGACTTCCGGTATTCTCAAGACCGTTTTAATCACTCAATCCTCTAGCTGGGCATTGTCATAGAAGGTTGGATGAGAATCTTTCAGCACCTGTCATGTATATATAAAGTCAAACCTCAGTCCAAATGGAGTTGGTTTTGTTGCCTTACCCTAACAACAACAACGAAATCGGGAGAAAAATTGTACATGGTCTGTCAAACCCATCACGTTAAATTGAAAAAATATGTAATATCAGTATTCCTTACCGTGATTTGAAATCATGATCAAAGGATGGTTGCTTGGCAGTACGCAAACCAACTGAGCTGATTGACAAATCTTACATACCTAGGGATGTGTTTCATTATATATTCAAAAACATTACAGTAATCATCTTCATTTGGAATATAAGTTGTTTGGTTTACATTTGAGAGAAAAACAGATGTTACAACCCCAAAGTTTTCTTAATGATGTGGGCAGGATTCCATGCATTTAGCTACTTGCCAACACCTTTTTCAAAACATTTTGAGTGCGTTTGACAATTTACGTGAGAGCATGTGTACGTGTGTGTGCACATGCACGCGAATACTGTTCATTCCTTATATTACTGCAGGTATTTCTGTAATGATGGAAGAGAGATCTTCGGAAAACTCATTTTCTTACACCTGACAAAATTACTATTTTAGGAAAATTCAAAATCGACTTAATGAAGTTGCTATATTTATTCCGCGGGGTATTCCAGCCTTTTTCAGGATGTTATACGGTGGTAGAGAATTCGAATGATAATTGTTGAAACTAAATATCAAATTTAGTTCCTTAAGGGTAACAGTGGTTTATAAGCGGGATTCTTATACGTAAGTAAGTATATACATTGGCATATGTATGTTTCCAAGATATTTGCTGTAGTATGTATGGTATATCAAAAATTGTAATGTATCTATTAATCATAATTATGTCAGGAAAAGCAGAACTGCAATTACTTACGAGTTCAATCTTAGGTTGAACTCAAGATATGGAATTTTGAAATTAGATCCCTAAAGATATTGCCGGTCTATGAGACCGGTGTTCATGATTAAATACATAGACATATCTATGATTTCAAGATATTTTTGAATACATAATGTATAAATATTGAAATATATTTGCTCCATCTAACCAGTAATTCTAGAAGATTTAGGGTGAGAGTTCTGGAAACAATCCTCAAGCCTGCATCATCCATGATAGTTACGTCAATAAGAGCAAACCTACAAATGCACACAAAAAACTCTACTGAGCGACTGGAATAATATAATTTATACATTTATAGTGTTAGGTGGCTTTTTCACTGCATTTCGATTTTGCTATCCGTCTTTCTATCTTATTTTGTTCGTATCTATCTATCAATCTATCGATCCATCTATCTCAATCTGTTGATATCAATGTATCCATCCATCTATCATCATCATCATCATTAGTACTTTAACGTCAGTCCTTGGACATAGACTTTCCCCAGTATTTGCCATAATTCTCTATCATGGGCGTCGCGGAGCCAGCATTTTCTAAATTTGTCTACTTTCCTCTCTATCTCGTGTTCGGGCTCGGTTTCTCATGTGATCTTTTGGGATCCATGTTGTGAGTCGTGATGTCCATTAGTTGACTGTCATTCTTGCAACATGGCCTGCCCATTGCCATTTGAGCTTTCTAATAGATTCTATGATGTTTCTGACTCCTATCTCTCTATCCATCTATCAATCCAGCTATCCATCTCAATTTGATCATATCTGTTTATCAATCCTTCTATCTCTATTCTGATCTATGTCAAACTGATTGTATTCAGCTATCTCAATCTTTGTATCCATCCGTTTATCAATTCATATTATTGATATATATATATATATATATATATATATATATATATATATATATATATATATATACATATACATATATATAAGTTCATATTTACCTATATATCCTTTGCAATAATTTTACATCTCTGTATCAATCAATATACCTATTTTTAGATATCTAAGTATCTATCCTCTCAATCTATTCATATATATATATATATATATGTGTGTGTGTGTGTGTGTGTGTGTGTGTGTGTGTGTATATATATATATATATATATATGTGTGTGTGTGTGTGTATATATATATATATATATATATATGCTAATCTGTTCATATCTCACGATCACAATCTGTTCAAATATATCGATCCATCATTTGAATCAGCTTTTTTTTTTCATTTACCACAATCCGTCCACATTTATTTATCTTTCCATCCCTCTTTCTATCTTAATCTGATTATATGCTCTTATCCGTGTACCTGTCATTTTGTTATATATCCATTTATCTATCCATCAATAATCTTGCTATACATATCAATCTGAATACGTTCATATCTTTCTGTCTATCTATCTGATTTTAGATCGTCTTCAATCTGAACATAATATTATTACGAAGTGTTCTGGAAACAGTCTATTTTTCAATCATTCATAATTATTATATCAAGAAGAGGACGGCTGTAAATACGTTAAAAAAAATCTATCCAGCATTTCTCTACTACTATACTATCTCTCCTTCTATGTATTTCAATATTCATAACTATCTATGATTCTGAATCAGTTCATATCTATCTATCAACTAATCTCAACTCATTCATATTTATCAGTTTTTTCAACTATCTCAATTTGTTTATATCAATGTATCAATCAACATACTAATCTACCTGTTTCTTTATCTCTATCAGTTCATATCTATCTGTATATCTCAATCTGTTGATATGTATCTATCTATTTATTTCATTCTCTTCATATCATTATTAAGAATAACTCAGGGAACAATCTTTGAGTTTGCATCATTTATTTGCATTACGTCCGAAGAGCACACCTGCAGATACACAGAAAAAGAGATCCATCCAGCAACTGATATAATAGAATTTGTACAGTAAATATGCGTTTCCATATTTCTACACTATTTTTCATTTTTTGTTTTCCAAGGTTCATATCCATCTATTTTCCCGATCTATTCATATCTATGTTAATCTGTTCGTATCTATGTATCTATCTCATTGTTTGTATCAATCGTTTTTCTCCAGTCATTTATATCTGTTGTTATCAATCTATTCTTCAATCTATCAATCTATCCGTCACTGTCTCTGTCTCGGAGTCTCTCTGTCTCTGTCTCTGTCTCTGTCTGTCTCTATGTCTCAGTCCCTGTTTCTGTCTGCTTTTCGGTCTCTCTATCTGTGTCTCTTGATCGGTTTATGTCTACCTGGATATCTCAATTCGTTCATATTTTCCAATCTATCAATCTCAATGTATCCATATCTATCGACTTTTCTCCATAAATCTTAATCTATAAGGTCGAAAAATCTCAGTTCATATCTATTTCAATCAGTTCATATCGATCTATGTCAATCTTTTCATATCAATCTATCTATTTATCTATCAATAATCTGTTCATGTCAATATCTATCTCTTTATATATACATATGTATTTATTCATTTCAATCTGGTCATATCTACCTATCTATCAACCTCATCTATCCACATTTATCCATTTATCTATATTCTGTCAATAACTATCTATATATAACAGACTTTACTTACATCTTTTGGAGAGCATTATCTATCCACCTCACTCTGATCATATCTTCTTTTTCTTTCTCTCTCTCCCTCTCTCTCTCTCTCTCTCTCTCTATATATATATATATATATATATATATATATATATATATATATATATATATATGTCTATTTATCTTAAGCCCTGTCTTTTTTTATTTACAACAATCAGCCCATATCTATCAATACATCTTCCCGTATGTCATTAAATCTATCTATCACAACCTGTTCATCTACATGTCCGTCCGTTTGTCCTTCTATCTATCTCAAACTGCAGCACAATTTTGTCCAATCGTTTATTTTATTGCCGTTGCCTTGGGCAAGTGATGCAATGCGGGAGAATATCTCAAATAAGTTTTTATACAATCAAACCTAATTAATAACACATGTATACCCTGGTCTGTTCATATATAAGGATCTCAATCAGTAGGTGCGTTTTCTCTAATTGTTTATTCTATTTACGTTGACTAGGATGAGCGATACATTATCAGTGAAACGGCAGTAAATAATTTCAAAGAAGTTTTTTATTATATAATGCACTATATAATTCATATTGAATATCTATCCATCTCAATTTGTTCATATCTATCTATCTATTCGGTTATGTTCATCAATCTATAATTCAGTCAGTCTTTTTATCTATCTCAATCTGTTTGTCTTTTTATTTGCCACAATCTACTCACATCTGTAGATACATATTTCTGTATGTTTATCAACCTGCTCACATCTATTTATACCTGTCATTTGATTTATAAATATCTGTTCATATCTATTTATCATTCTGTCTATCTATTTATCTCTTTAACTCACTACATTCTAATGCGTCCATATATGTCTATCTTTTTATCTTAATAGGTCCAAATGTATCAATCAGTTCTTCAAAATCCGTTCGTATCTATTCCAACTTATACATATCGATTTATGTATCTATCCATCTATCTATCTATCTATCTATCTATCTATCTATCTATCTGTGATCTGCTCATATCTATCAATCTATTAATATCTTCATGTATTGATCTGTCTATTTATCTCAATCTTTTCGTATTTATCTATCAATCTATGTATCCTTCTTCCAATTTACTCAAATCTAGTCAAACTATCTGTCTATTTATAAATCTCAAGCCGTTCATACCTATCTATCTATCTATCTATCTATCTATCTATCTATCTATCTCTGTTTCTATATATATATATATATATATATACACACATATATCAATCTATTCATATCAATTTTATCCAATTTTTTATCTCTTTCAATATGTTCATTTATATTTATATATCCCTATATTATTTTTCAAATCTATCTATCCAACTATCAATATACCAATCTAAATCTATTCATATCTTCCTATATATGATCGGGCAATATCAACTATATATATGACTATCTATCTATTCATCTATTCCAACTTTTCAAATGCGTGAAACGGCAACCGATATATAATGGTCTGTACGGTTATTCTACAATTTTTTTGCTGCACTGTTTTTCTTATCTATTTCAGTCCATATCTACTTATTTTTCTATCCATCTATCTATTCTAATCTTTTGATATATATATATATATGTATTTCAATTTTTTTAGATACGATCTATTTCAGTCGGTTCATGCATTTATCTATCCGTCTGTCTTTCTATCACAACCTATCTGTCGCTTTATTTACTTCATTCTATCCATATCTATCCATCTATCTAGCTGCCTGCCTCAATATGCTCCTGTCCATATATTTGTCTGTCGATATCTGTCTATTATTCTATCAATATTCTTATGGCTATCTATCTCATTCTGTTTATAGATACCCACTTCAATCTGGTTATACATATGTATTTTCATATTAGTCAACCAAATTACATTAATACTTATATATTTATATATCTCTAATATACCAATATCTATCTATCTTTTCATGTATTTCTACCAGCTCACTACCATTCAATACATCTATCAAAAACAATTCATATCTATCCGTTTGTCTTTTTTTAGTTTCCACAATCTGTTCATATCTACCTATCTACGTATCTATCTACGTACACACAATATTCATGTATATCTATCTATCTATCTGTTTCAATCTGTTCTCATATATGTATCTATCGATCTATCCAAATCTGTCATGTCAATTTATCAATCCACATATTCATCTCAATCTGTTTGTATGTATTTATCTCAATCTATTTATTTCTTTTCATCTATTTATCACAATCTACTATTATCTATCGATCAATCAATTTGTATCTGCTTAGTTTTCTATCTACTTCAAACCGTTCATATTTATCTTTCTTGAGTCTATTCAGTTTATATATATTCAGTTCATATATATATATATATATATATATATATATATGTGTGTGCATGTATAATATGTATATCTTTAAATATATATATATGTGTGTATATATATATACATATATATATATACATATATATATATATATACATACATACATACATATATATATATACATATATATATATATATATATATATATATATATATATATATATATATATATTTAAATCTACCTCAGTCTGTTCCTCAATATTCTTATTAGGAAATGTTCGGGAAATAGACTTCAAACATACATTATTTATAAACATCATGTTAGGTTAGACACACCAGCATATACACAAAAATCTATCCTGCAACCGATTTGATGTAATATGTACAGTCAGTGTGCGTTTTTATACCACATTTCTTGTCTTCTGTTAATATTTAACTATATCGATCTATTCATATGTATTTTTATTTATCTATCAATATTTTCCTATCTCAATCTGTTCATATCTATCAGTTTAACAATCGAAATATATACATATATATCCGTCTCAATCTATCGGTAACTATGTATCTATCAATGTATCTATATATTTATCTGTGTCTCAATCTTGATCTATTCATATCCGTCTCTCTGTTTACTGCAAACTTTTCATACATATTTATCTACTTGTCTGTCGTACTAACTCAATCTGTTCATATCTACTAACATTTATCTACATCTTCATCTGTTCATATCTCTCTATTTCAATGTATTCAAATCGAGCCATCATATATCAATCTATCAATCTATCAGTCTATTTACCTTTTTTCATATATATATATATATATATATATATATATATATATATATATATATATTAATATATATATATATTTAATATATATATATATACACACACATATATGTATATATATATATATATACACACACACATATATATGTATTATATATATATATATATATATATATATATATATATATATATATATATATATATATATATATATATATATATATATATATATACGGAACAGCTGTCTGTGGATGACAAAATTATCAATTATTACTATAATTAATGCCCCATTCTTTAGAGTTTAGCACTATTAACTAAGGCACCCGTCTATCACTGCTAATTGCAATACTCTTCCGACTCTGGAATAGAGCATTCTGGTAAATGGGTAATTATACGTAAGTGAATGTACATTGCTTAGTTTGGTCACACTGACCGTCCATTACCACGTTAGGGCAATGGTGAAATCACTGCCTCTGGGTCTGAAGCAAAGGTTTCCATTCTACCTCGTAGTACTGGATGTTGGATAGCCACACTGAAGAGTTGTAGCACAACGAAACAGCTATCTGTGGATAACACATAAGTGAATTGACATCTCATTTGGCGAGTTGGTCGATTGGACAGTGGCTTAAAACTCGTGAAACTTTGAAATAAAATAGATTTTGAAAGGATCAATCATGAATATATCCATCTCAAGACGTATCAAGAAGGCATTGGGATCTGCAAAGTTATTCATAAGGACTATAAACTTTTTTAAGATCACAACTATCTTGCGGTATATTCAATCAATAAATCAAACAATGCATACCAAGCTTTCTGATTGAAATGTGGTTATCGGCGCTAGAAAGCCAAAAGTTCTGCATAAGTTCAACTTTTTTTTTAAATCGTTTGTTATAAGGACAAGGTGGAACATTAAGGATGTAATATAGAGCGCACAGGAATATGCTTTTGTTTTACACTGTTGCTAAGAAAATTTGGTCGATGGATAAAATATTTCTGCAATACGAATTCAAGTCTAGGAATCCTTTTACAAAACTACTTCTCTGGAAAATCAAATTATATGAATAAATAAGCACCTGCAACATGAGAAATACTTGTCATATAATTTTGTTTAGAAAAGAGGTCGATGTGAGTAAAAACTCGCTATCACAGTCAATGATTGAACTACCATAGCGTCCAAATATGAATTCATATGGAGAAAATCCATCAGAGAATGAATATGACCAAAATGATTATGACATTGCTGGTATTTTCTCCTGGGAAACATCTGAAATATAATCTTTTAAAACATCTACAAATATCAAGATTTTGAAGAATGTATATGTTATCAACAAACGATACCAGTCAAAATGAGTCCCTAAAAAGGCCCAAAAAACGTTTTTGTTTCTTGAAACCTAAAGAAATCCTTAGAAAAGGTCTGATTGAATACTGATGCCAATTTTCAAGTCCGTATACAAAACGTTATGACCAGGAGCACTGGAACACAGGAACAAAGACGTAAACAAACACACGTGGCCATATTTTTTAAATATATACTTGTAATGTCAACCGGCAGCTTTCCCTAAAAATTAAAGGAGATCCCGCGCTCAAATCTACCAGTATATTTCTTGAAACAATTAAGATAACTTATAACCCCAAACAGGAGTTTTTTTTAATAAATTGTCACTCAAGAGGAACTCTCACATGATCAGAGTTCTTTGGCAACATGCCTTGTTGGTGGGGCCTGTTGGAACGATTTGAAAGCTGAAGAAATCTATGTTGACAGTTTTGGTGATATTTTCGACTGACAGTGCCATATTTTTTAATACCATCGTCAAGGACATCCAAGTCCTAAATCAAGTCAATGTAGGCAGCGACCACAGAATGGTACGATGCAATAAAGAACGCAGGAAAATGTTCCATACAAAACCGCAGCCTCTAAACATACCAAAAAAGCACGTTCAATCTTTCAAGCTCGAATTGAAGAACAGATTCAGAATTCTTACTGAACAAGACAACACCAACATCAACGAACTAAGCAGCAAAATGACTACGTCAATAATTGAAGTAGCCTCTACATTCAAGCCAATGAGCAAACAACCCGTTAGCAAAATCTTGGATGAGACTAAAAATCTCATGGAAAAACGCAGAAACCTCAAGCCACCGACAACAAGAGAGAAAATTGAAGAGGCTGAACTAAACAAATTAATCAAGAAGAAACGAAGAGAAGACAGAAGGAGATACACAACGGCAGTCATTGAATCAACTCTTGAAAAAGGTCGGGGCTTCAAAGCTATAAACAAACTCCTCAACTCGGGACGAAGGCAAATAACTAGCATACTCGAGGAAAATGGAAACCTAACAACAGACAGAGACAGGATTGTCGAACGTGCCAAAGAATTCTACCAAAAACTTTATTCGTCCAAACAAGGACTGCAAAACAATGAGCAAGATACGCAAGACACGGGCAAACAACTAGAGGACTTCCCAAAAGTAACCCCGTGGGAGGTGAAGGAAGCCATTAAACAGACAAAGAAAGGAACTGCCCCTGGACCTGACAACATCACCATCGACCTACTCCGAAAAGCAGGTAAAATCATCACTAGGAAACTGGCCGTCCTCTTCAACCTGTATCTAAATCACAGTAAAGTCCCAGACGATTGGAATACTGCTATCATAATGCTTTTATATAAAAAAGGAAACCCGAAAGACCTCAACAACTATAGGCCTATAAGCCTACTCAACTGTGTATATAAACTTTTCACAAAGATCATCACCAACCGAATCACAAAAACACTCGATGAAAACCAGCCACGTAAACAAGCTGGCTTTAGAAGAAGCTACTCGACCATGGACCACCTGCACTCGATAAATCAACTAAAAGAAAAAGCAGCAGAGTGTAGACTACCACTTGCCGTAGCATTTATCGACTTCAAAAAGGCGTTCGACTCAGTAGAAATCCCTAAGGTCATGGAGGCCATCAGTCAACAAGGTGTAGATCCAGTATATGTTGAAGTGTTGCAACATATATACAATCACGGCAGCTCATTTATCAGGCTACATAATGACTCGGACCCCTTTCAGCTCCAGAAAGGAGTAAGGCAAGGTGATACCAGCTCACCTAAACTCTTCAAAGCCTGCTTTGAGAGGATCTCAAAAAGCCTAGACTGGGAGAGTAAAGGAATTAAAATAGACGGCAACTATCTGAGCAACCTCAGATTCGCAGACGACATTGCCCTTTTCGCAGAGAACCTACACGACCTCCAACTAATGATAGATGAACTAAATGAAGAGAGCAAGAAAGTCGGCCTACACATGAACTTCAGCAAGACGAAGATCATGTGCAACAACCACATTGGAGATAAAAACACCAAGATCGGAATCGAGGACACAGAACTCGAGAAAGTAGACCACTACATCTACCTAGGGCAACGAATCTCCATGAGACCCTCAAAAGAAGACGAAATCAAGCGAAGAATCACACTAGGATGGCAAGCCTTTGGCAGAGCTAGCTCAACCTTCAAAAATAATAAAATCCCATCAATCCTAAAGAGAAGGGTGTATAACCAATGCATCCTCCCAATAGTCACTTATGGAGCTGAAACATGGAACTTAACCAAGAAACAGACCCGTAAGCTGAGAACCATGCAACGTGCACATGAAAGAATAATGCTGGGCCTCACATGGAGAGACCACAAAACAGCACAGTACATCCAGGAAAAGACAAGAGTTAGAGACATCATAGAATCCATAAAAAATCTCAAATGGCGGAGGCTGGCCATGTTGCAAGAATGGATGACAATCGATGGACATCACGACTCACAACATGGATTCCCTGAGACCATATGCGCAACCGAGGCCGGCAAAAGATTAGATGGAGAGATGAACGAGACAAGTTCAGGAAGTACTGGCTCCGTGACGCCCATGATAGTGTGGCAAATCCTGGGGATGGTCTATGTCCAACGAGGGACGCTAAAAGACTGATGATGATGATGATGATGATGATGATGATGATGAACTAATCACCAAGTTCGAGATCAGTGTGACTTACTTTCAGTTTTATCACTATCCAACAAAATTTTCATAGATTGTGGGCATTTCTTTATTATTCTTAGATGTTCTGAGTATTACGAGAACATCTTTGGTATACTGCAACTATCTAAATATCTCTTGATAATTCTGTCTTACACTCCAATGTTGTACAAGAATTTTTTTTTTTCATCCATGAAGAGACAGAATCGATTCAAGTAATAAAGACCTTATATGCATTAGAAAACGTAGATTTTATTAGATTTTTAAAATTTATAAAACACAGAAACACAGATCTTGGATTGAAAACACAGTGCTAGCAATATTACTTATTGCTAAGCACGAAAGTGTTCGGGGGGTGCTGTTTTTAAATTATTCGTAAACGTTGCGGGCAGAAATTCAAACAACATTTATCAAAAATTATTCATCTGTCATATGCTTAGATGTGCTGTGTGCCACTGGATTCGTAGGAAATGAAAAATTTCCATTAATATTGTTAAGAGCAATGTTTTATTTCTATGCTCATGAGGGAAAAGCCTTTGAATAAATCTCGAAGAAGTTTTAATTCAGTTTTTACAATGTAAACGTAAGTTAGTTTGACATAAGGCCATTGAAGCGGAGCATCAAGTGAGGATTGACTTCATTGCAATGGTAATGGTCGGATTCGCAAGCTTGTACACCATTTTACTAGGGACTTCATTGTAGTTCATTATCTTACCTTAAAACAAGCACACACACACACACACACACACACACACACAGAGACATGCACACACACACACACACACACAGAGTCACATATATATATATACATATATATATATATATATATACATACATATATGTATATATATATACATATATATATATATGTATGTATATATATATATATATATATATATATATATACATACATATATGTATATATATATATACATATATATATATATATATGTATGTATATATATATATATATATATATATATATATATATATATATATATATATATATATATATATATATATACACACACAAATTCACTCTCCTAGAAAAATATTTTTCTGATGTTGTTTCGTATTTTTGGTTGAAATGAGTGGAAGATTCCCCGAAATTGATATTTTTCATTCTACTCATCCTAAGTTATTTAAACCATCACTTTTGTTTTTCAAGTTTTCTCTTATCTAATGACGATGTATTAGAATCATTTTTCCGATTTTTAACGGTATTTGTGTTATCAGGTGTTAGTTACATGAATTCAATTCATATCAAGTTGTTATTCCATTCGATTTCTTCTATGGATGGAAACTTGTGTTATCGTTTAATTTTAGGATTTTTAGGTACGAAGAGTAGTGAGCCATACGAATATCAGCAAATACAGTTTCATCGATATTTTGATGTCATTCATATTATTCTTTTTAAATGTATTATCATTCCAAGCTATATTTTTTTGCTGAATTTTGAGGTGTTTCCATTTCTCAAGTATAGTTTGAAAGATGTAGCATGATAAAAAGATCGAAGCTCATATACATTCAGATAAGTTTTAGTTTTATATAGTATTTTAGTAATCCTGCATAAATCCTGCGATCATCTAGATATTCTAGGATAATTCTTTAGATCATTTTCAGAAAGAACTAGATAATATTGGAATTTGTTAGCCCCCGCACCACCACCCCCGAAAAATTGCAAAACGTTGCCAACGATGCTCACTTGTGGAATATGCAATCAATAAAACTAACAATAAAAATCCAAATTTCTGATTGAAATGTGGTTGTAGGCGTTAGGGTGTCATTTTCAAAATAAAGGTGTTCTTTTACGACACAGGCGGTTGTATCAATCAAAGAAACACCTGCAATATGAAAGTTTGGAATACTCACCCCAAAATTTGTTGATGAAACAGAACAATGTCAATAGAAACAGTTAATAATTGAACAACCGTAGCATGAAAATTTCTTGTAAAAAAATGACTTCAAAAGTCATGTAAAAGAAGATTCCATCAAAGGATAAAAATGTCCATAGTAGATTATATCTATGAAACTACAGGAATTCTTAACTGGAAAATTATCTAAGATATGATCTTTCAGAAGAATCTAGAAACATTTAGATAGATGTCATCAACAAACTATACCCGTCAAAATAATGCGCTGAAAAGTCCAAAAATCTTTATATTTCCTGAAATCCGACACATTCTTTTTATAAATACTAATGCTTAACTAATGCCAAATTTCAAGACTCTAGACAAAACAGTACGGCCAGAAGTACTTTACAACTTCAAAGGCATTTTCCACTTGAAAACATCGAAAAATAGAATTTAAAAAAAAGACAAGTAGAACGGCTAGATTTTTTATTGTTTTGAGTCTTAAAAAACAACTGCTAAGATGTCTCTTATTAATTCTTTCCTCAGCTGTAATGCTGCACAATTTCTCTCTCTCTTTTTTTTTTTTTTAACTACTCAGACAGAATCAATTCAAGTTGCTATTTTACAGTTTCAAGTTATAGATACTTCAAGAATAGAAATGTTTGGAAAAAAAACTAGATTTCACAATATTCTTAAATTTAACTATACCAATAAACCCGGACAGGTGTCAGAGACCCCAGATCTTGGTTTAAAAACTTAACGCTGGAAACCTTGCTTGAAATAGAGTAAAAAAAAGTGTTCGAAAATAGCTGCCATAGAACTGCTAGTAAATATTGCCAGTAGATATTCAAAAAACGTTTATCAAGATCATTCATCAGTCATAGACTTGAATTGTTGAATACCACAGAGTTCAAAGTAAATTTAACCGGTCCTCCATAAATATTGTTACTATCAACGTTTTTAAACTCAATTTGAATTCTATGAAATCCAACTCAAACAAACACATACACACGCGTGCATATATATATAAATAATGTATAGACATTTTCTTGATGTTCATTCTTCTAGAAAATTTTCCTGTATCCTGGTATCGTTTCTTATAGTCTGTTCGAACGAGTACAAGAATTTTCAGAAATTCGTTTATTATCTGGTGATAGAAATTACTTTGACCACTATACCTTTCACTGTTCTTCAATTCGTATCAAATGCAGTTGGCTATGGTTGAAATCGGGGGTTAATACATGTTTTTGAACCGCTCACTTCTTGGAAGAGATTATTGTCATTCAATGTTAGGTGTTGCTCGTCAATTATGAATTTTCCCGAAATTACGTACTCTGGAAGGTTTCACGAGGTTAACATTTATTCACAATGTAACTAGAAGGCTGAACATAGCGTCATCTTCTTGTCATTTTTACCAGGGTTCGGCTTACATGAAAGATGTTTACTTCTAAAACAAAATTTCAAACATGAAATAAAAACTTGATATTTCACAAAAATGGAACATTTTTCGTGGAAATGATAAGCGAATTCATTCATAACATTATATGTTTTTTCAGGTGAATTCTAGATAATTTTTTGTATCATGTACATATTATGGATATTTTTGTTTCAATTTCAGATATTTTTTTTTTTGATAATGTTTTGGAACAACTACATATTTTTTTATTTCTTCCTAGCCAAAAAATGATTTCTAGAATGTTGGCAACGCTGCTCGCTTTGTTTTAACTTGGTCATCCTGCTGTCATCAATGATTTTTACTTACTGACTTGATACATTAAAAAAAGTTTCGCACTCCCAACACCATCATAGACCTTTGCCAAACTTCTCTATCATAGATGTTGCGGAGTCAGTATGTTTTGAATCTGTCTAGGTCGTCACATCTTACTTTTTATTGGCCACAATCTTGCATATGATCTCAGGGGGTCCCTGCTTTGATTCTTGATGTCAAGCGATTTTCTGGCATTCTTTCAACACATCCAGTCCATTTTCGTTCGATAGTTCTGATATTTTCCGGAATAGATTCATGTTTTTTGTCTGAAGAATTGTACTGTCTTCTGGCTTCTTCATTTGAGGTTGAGCATTATTTCTCAAGGTTCGCGTTGAATGCTTCTCAGTTTGAGAGTAAATTTTTGGTTAAGTACCATGCCTCAACTCTGTAGGTGAATATCGTGAGAATGCATGAACAGAAAAACCGTGCAAACTTGACTGTGAAGTAGTAATTGAAGTTAATATTTCCGTCTATGCAGAACAATCATAACAACAGGACAATTTCATAGTGAAAAACAATAAACGTTGGACGCTTTCTTTGTACAAACTTTACTGACTTAATCTGTATTTTTATTCAATCAATTAATATTCTCTATTGTATTGAAATGAATGAAAAATGCTCTAAATCTAAAAGATTTTCAGCTTCAACGAACACGCATTTGCCTCCATCAGTCCGTTAAATCGACGCTTTACTATATATATATATATATATATATATATATATATATATATATATATATATATATATATATATATATATGATTTTCCACACAAACGTTGATGGTTCTGCCCTGTTTGGGCTTCCTCAGTCAAATGATTCAATTCATTCAAAATCCCTGTTTAGGGTGTTTTTTTTAGAGTGGTCGATTTTTTAAGATGGAGAACTTTCATCTTATTCTATTTACATATTTTTTCTTTTTTTTTCTTTCTTTTGTTTAGTTGTTCATTTTTTTCTGTTTTGTATACTTGATATAGTCTGGAATTTATAAATTATGAATTACCAAGAGATCTTGTTGGCCCTCTGTTTATCAGTATGTTGTTAAAACGGCAGCTTTTTGTGATATATTCCTTCTCTGAGGGAATTTTATTCTTAGCTGAATCTGTTTTTCAGCGTTTGGGTTCACTTTTACTTGATTTTACTTGTTAGTTTAACCATTCTAGGTTTTCACACCTCTGCAAAATGAACCAAAAAAAACAAAAAGCAGAATTATCAGATAGAAAAAAAAAATGAAATAGCGCTCGCTTAGAAGAGCTCAAAATATTTACTAAAAGGACTTTCTTTAACACCCTACGTACAAGTATACAATAATTGACCACTTTGGCTTACTTATTCTCCGTGTTGTTATTAACAATAGTAGTAGCAGCATTACTATTAGCATTAACATTATAATTATTTTATACCCCCCAGCCGCTTTAAAACCAAACCATTCATTTCTTAATAATTATCTTAGATATGTACAAACGTGCTAAACTGAAAAAAAATACGTCAGATTATATATCCATAATAATATAATAGAGAGCGTAAGAAGCAACAGTACAAATATGGAGAGTGAATGAACAAAACATGCGGAGGATAAGGCGGTTATCTGGGCCTTTTCATTTCCCTCGGACTGTCAAGTTCAACAGTTAGGATCGATGCAACTTCAAAGCGGTTACCTTATCGGTCAAAGTTTCAATTCCTGCAGTGACCCCATATTTTCCACAATTATCTCGTTTATCTATACAGATTAACTTATTCTCCGTGTCACAACAAGAGGCCATTTCAAAGAGAGTTTCTAATAATACAACGCATATATATATATATATATATATATATATATATATATATATATATATATATATATATGTGTGTGTGTGTGTGTGTGTGTGTGTGTGTGTATATAATAGGATACTTCTTTTCTTCAATGTATTGCTAGTACGTTTGGTAATAAGGTTGCCGTTTGCAACAAGTCTTATTTTATTTCTGCAAGGGTGAAACGTAATTTCGCTTGAAGACTGGGGATATGGAATATTGATTTAGATGAGTTGTATTTATGAATATAAATGTAAATAAATGACAGTAGCTTGTTTCCTTATACCACTTACTATTGAACTGTTCATTGAAGACAACTCATATCGCTATTGGAATTTTGTTTCCTGCATCCTCTGTTCTGCTGAGGGTCAAGCTGTATAGGTGATTGGCAGTTGAATGAAGTTTTGTTCTATTTGATGAGCCGGGTTATTGCGGTAGACAGGTGTTACGGTTCAAGTTGCCAGTTGTTTTACTTTCAGTTGAACAGGAATACACTAACATGTGGTGTCCAGTACTGCTGAAAACAGTTCATAATAAACTACATATGTAGCAACTAGCGACTACGAGAAGAAAAAGAACACATATAATATGAGTATATTTCTGCAATCTATACCACACGATAAATTTTTACGAACAACATGGTTGTGTGGACTGTGAGACCATTACATACCTGTGATGGAACATCTCCTGAAATCGCCTAAATTAGGCTGACCAGCTAAACATGTACAAGGTAAGGCACAAAAAAGTTGTAAAATGGAAAAGATATACTGGCAAAATCAACAAAGATACTCATAAAATGCTGAAAACCCTCGGATGCCCTAACTACATCTCACCCACATTTTTGACGTTTATCCGAATCTGACAAATTACTACCAGATACTAATCAATCAGTACAACCCAATACCATGCATACCCCAAGAAGGCCAAAGACCTTATGCATTAATTTACCAGATTCAAAACAACGGCAACTCAAATCCTATTTAACTACAATTCTGTGGGCTCCATCCCTTGCGACTACAATTGTTCTCTGTGTGGTTGTTGAACATCCAAATATAGGCTGCTTGATGGTTTCATCAACGGTGACAATACAAGCAGAAAATAACGTTTTTGTCCACCTACGTATTGCTCTCACCTGTAAATGATTAAGTTATTTACGCCGCAAAGAACGCATTCATAACATGGCCCAACGACAAACATAGAATAAGTTCGATTGGTTCATAAATAATGGCAGTAAAACAATGTTCAAACGCTATGCGAATCGCCATTCTGACGAATAAAAAAATATATCAGAACCAAGCGTAAGTGAATCACCATAGATCTCTCGTTTACCAGAATTACACATCTAAAACAATTATCTATGTTTATCTGAATAAGAAAAAAGTTAATTTATCTAGAATTATCTTTCAAGATGGATCTTTCATCTGGACGTTTCGGAGAGAAATACTAGCAGTTGACTTAGGCATTATTAACCCCATATCCCCATTGAGACTCAAAAAAACACTTTGAAGAATTTAAAAAAAAAACTCTGGATAATGCAGAGTAGTGTACTAATGCAAAGATATAGATTTGCTATTAGCCTTTTAATGATTAATGGTTCTATGAATACCCTTATAAACCATTTGTATCATATTCCTACTTATTCAGTAGGTGCTTGAAAACACTTGCTTATATAATACGTCGTGTGTGTATCAATAATTTTTGTATGGAAAATTTGTCAGAGGACGGCTGTTTCCCTTATGATTTTTGTTTTGCAAATGCATAAAAATCCTCGTTCAATCTTATTAAAAATGAGCAGGAACATGCGGAGCAACACAATGTTTCTGGTATTCCATAAGTAAAATGCAATTAAGAAATTAAGTGAATGCTTTTTGATTGCATGAGTAAACCTTGCATAAATGAATCACAGTAGTACGTGCGAGTCCCAAAACTTGATACCCCAAATAATTATCCATGCTCATCTAAAATTATCTCCGAATAAAGATCTTTTACCTGAAATTATCAGAAAAAAAAGTAGTCACTGCAGCTCCAAAGTGTCATTGAAAAAAAGCATATTTTTGGAAAAAAAAAACAAAAGAATTATCAGATGGTTCATAGTGGTGTCCTAATGCAAAAATCCATGGTTGTGGCCCCCAGATGTGATCAGACAGCCCTGGGAATGGACACACACACACACGCACACATTGGCACTTAGACGCCGACCCTGTAGCCCTCTTGGCTTGTTGGAAGGGCTATTTGTGAGGCGAAGGTGATTTGACATGTAATCTAATGAAGCTTAAATAGTCTTATCCCCAGAACGATAGAAACTCGTAGATTTAGATATACGCAAAACCATTGGAAAGACAAACTCTCATCCAGCATCAATGGTATTGGAATGATAAACGCTCCCCTGTCGATTTATCCAATGAATTTGCTGTAGTTCCATTTGGTAGTTGACAGAATTTCAACCGATTAGGAAAAAAGCATTAGCAGCAAGGAAGATGAATAGGGCACCATATCTTACCTTCATCTGCAGTCTAAGAACATTGGTATGGATTCAAATATTTAGTTAAGATGAGGAGATTTTCTATGAGCAGCATTTTTGACTTTTTTGAGTCCCATCGCCCATTATGAATATTGAAGCTTCATCAATTGATTAATTGGTTTTATCTGAAGTAGTTGATTAACTGAAAATGATCTTATATGAATTTATTCAAGCCTACAAAAGTTTGCTGGATGTTGACATTTTCAGGAATCGGGATGTTGATCTGAAAAACATCCATAGCATATAAATCCATCGAAGGGCATCTTTAACCCAATACACAATAATTACTTTCATTCATAGTAATTTTAAGAATTCTAAAAATTGCAAGAATTTTTATATCTCGTAGTTTTGCAATTTTAAGAGTTTTTTTGAACACTGAAAATAAAATCGTATCGAGATTGCAAGAGCAACTTTAAGAGTCATTGATTTTATACAAGGAATTGTTTGTTTAATTGTAATGATCAAATAACGAAGTGAAATTTGTAAGATTTCAAGACAGTTTACTGAAGCCATAGTAAGACATCCTGATCCTTTTAAAATTTATCGGCTTGAACATAGTGAAATGATAACGAGAATTGAAGAATATGTTAACAAAGGTCAATAAGGTAACCGAAAGAGATGGATTCAATCTCTGTTAGTGCATTGGTTGGGACCAGGGAAAGGGGAAAACATTTGCCTCTTGTTCATTTGTTTAACTAATTGGTAGTTGTGCACGTCGGGAAATCGAACATGGAATGCCATGTAACTGATTGTTTAAGCATATCTATGCAATCACTCATTGAGGTGTTACTACCCACTAGAAAGCAGTTTCATTCAAACTACGTATATGAAAATATCTATTTGATAGATAACAGTGTTTTTAAAAAGACATTTGATGGAAGCCTAATGTTATTCTACGTGGGAAAATGAACTTCAAGGTTAATGGAAAATAATGATAAAATTCTCCAGTGGAATATATTAGTAGAGAATCGACTCAAAGAAGTTTGTTCCTGTGTAATTATTATTCTTAAAGGTGATATCATAAGTTGGTTTGCATGCAGACTGAAATTAAAACCGACACAACGGAATCAAAATTCACACAGATGAATATCAATAGAAATGACACAAAAAGCGAGTCATGTCTGTTGTTATACTTACTGATCCCTCATCTTTAAAAACGTTTCAAGGTAACACCCGTAGGTAAGCCTTGTTTCAAAAAAATATGTAGTGAAAGATAATATCGGTGTAGAATACACATAAGACCTTATGTACAATGACAAATTACATACATGGCAAAAACTACATAATGAAGAGAGATTGTGTTCGCTCAACACTGCTGGGGTGCCATGTCAATATAACTGTTTTGTTTTTAAAATCCCCGAAACGGTTACATGGTAAGTAAGTAATGAACCTTGCTAGTGGCAATTTATAAAGTGTGAAGTAATAACATAGTTTAAGGGAAATTGATAGAAAAACGGGAATTTGGGAAATGGGTGACAGGAGTGACTCACAAAAATCCATTAGAAGGGTGTTTTAATGTTTGGTGTTTAAAGCTGTAAAGCTTTCTAGACTATATATATAATAGTAATTTAACAATTGGAAAATGAAACGAAATTTAAGAGAAAATCAAGTATCACATCTCAATAATATTTATTAACTTATTGATGATCTTTCACGCATTTTGCTCCAGTAAGTACCATCAGCAGTTTCAGAAAAACGGTATACTGTTTATATGTTTGAGGATGAAGAATGGAATGAGGAAACAAGGTTATTAGTCCGTGGAGGAACAATCGAAATTTAACTTTTCTTCATTTCTTGTCTTTGTCAATTATCAATTACCATGATATATATATATATATATATATATATATATATATATATATATATATATATATGTGTGTGTGTGTGTGTGTGTGTGTGTGTGTGTGCGCGGGCGCACGCGAGTGTGTGTGTAGTGGCATACTAGTACATTAGGGTAGAAGTCTGTTGGTGGAAAAATTAAAATAATACAACGAACACGAAATTGACCTTCTAATAGCTGACGAGTTCAATTAAAGACCTTACCGTTATAACGAATTATATAAGGGAAACCATCACTGAATGGTATCTCGTAGGACTAGATCCAACAGAAAGGAAGAAAATGATTCTTAAGAAGAAAACCCCCAAATAAGATTGAGACAGAGAAAATCACAAATGTTTGAATACCGAAAGAGAAAAAATTGCAAGCTTTGTAGGGTAGTACTATGAGCAAAAGAGGGATAACCAGATAAATATGATTGAAAAGACAGCAGAATTGGTAACGCATACAAACATGAACGATACAGGGATATTGCTCAAAAATAACATTAGAACTAATCGAAAAGAGGAGAAATATTGGGATGAAAACTAAATAGGCAGACACCAAAAGAGCAGATCTTAACAAACTGAAAAAACAAAGGAAAAAGGGAAAAAAAGGAAGAAAAACTCAACGAAAGTATATGCTATCAGAAAAGGGATCATTTTGAAACACACCCGAGCTGCAGCACTAACCAGCAAGGAACAGATTTTTGCGCTGGAAAAAATTGCAAAATTATCATTTCTAAGGACGAAATTGAAAGAATAAGAGAAGAATAGTATTGTGTATGCTTCAAAAATGGACTCACTGTGAACTGATATTAATCATATACCAATGATATATCATATATGAAATAAGGCGAAGTGGTGTTTGCTCCACAGAATATGAAACTGGGAAAAAAATCCTAGAGAGGATGACATAACGACTGACCTTTTAGAAGAATTAGTAGAAGTTTTCTCCTATAAGACAAAGAGAAGTTACTTATGCAGTACATAAAAGAAAGAAATGTACCACAATACTTCCGTCAGGGAATAGTAATCATGCTCAACAAAAAGTGGTTATAACAACTGCGGCAAAAACCATTCCGTTACACTTTTACCAAACATGTATGGAATATACACAAAATACTCTCAAGCAGACTAACAGTCACTGTAGATGAAAATTAGCCACCAGATCTGACAGGCTTCAGAAGTGGCTATTTAACAATAGACCATCTACATACAACGAATCAAACAATTGAAAACTCATTATGATACGGCAAACAAGTTTGTTTGGTCTTTGTAGATAATGTGAAAGAATTCAGAATGTGGAAATATTTATGGAAATAGCACTGCAATAATTATATTATATGAAGATGAAAATAAGAAAACGAGGAAAACGAGGGATACAGTATTACGTTTTCCCTTTCATTACTATATTGGGAAATCTTTTGTTTCTAATAAAATGTTAAGAGACTCTATTGATGTGGATTGAAAATTTTTGCGAACGAGAAAACTTCAACTTTCAATATTGAAGAGTGAAAAATCAATTCTTTACCATCTTTACCGCATTCTTCCTAATGCTAATCGACATTTTGTATTTGATTCCATTAGGGTTTTGTTTTTTTTCAAACAAAAAATGTAATTTTAATTCGAGATCGACCACTGAATCCGTCTCTCTGTTTGATATTATCGTGATTGTCATTTTGGCAACCTTTTCTTGAAGGGATTTTTGTTTGATTTTGTATTTTTTCCCTCCATTGAAGTTCCCCAAACGGTCATGATTTTTGAAAGATGTTAACCTCTGTTGTTACTGCAGTTATTCAGTTATCTGAATTTCTATAAACGTGAACGTGCCAGGTTATACACGTCTGTTTTAATGTTCCTAGCATTGAATTGATAAATTTAATTTACCAACGCGCCAACAAACATTGAAAATCTACAATAGCCATCGACTGTTCCCGTATTTATTAGGAAACTTCAAGGCCATTTTTCAAGAAACATCTTCACCAGATTTTTCCTGTATCCGTTAGCATCAACATTCAAACCTTGAATAATACTGTAAGACCTTTATTGATTTTCCAAAATATATTGTTAATATACACGCAGTTATTCTTGGTTTTTACAGCGGAGTTTTGATCATTGTATAATACCCAACAGCTTTTGCAGAGGAATTTGAAAACGAGGCCTCAAACAAAATATGCAAATAACAAGGGTTAGAGACATGGGGGAGATATTGCGTGGTTATTATAATCATTGTTCTATTCTTTGTCTTTTGCTGGCGAAAAAGGAGGATTACGCTGGGGTCAAAGTTCAGCCAAGTTGTGTACTGCCATTCTTATTCTCACTTCCCATACTCAAGATTGTTGAACTTTGACACGAATACTATCCTACTTTTTGGCAAGAAGACGATAAGAATTTCGGACAATGATGATGATAATCACAAATCCTGTCCCAACGTCTTTCTAAACTTTAATTGGCATATATTATCATTTTTCGTATTTGACATTTGACAAAAAATAAACCCGTCTCCCAAAACATGTAACAGAAACTAGAAATATCCTCTTTTATAAATGCATCTCTTCAAGTATTCATTTTTTAGTGTGTTTATGTGTGTTCCATCGCTCCTGGCTATACTTTTTTGTCTATGGACATTGAAATTGGCATCGACGCTGAATGAGGGGGAGTTTTTAAACTTGGGACGGGACCCAGGACAAGGACATTACACACACACAAAGTCAATAGTTCTTCCATTAATTTTAACCACCGGAAAGCAATTTAATTTTTGCTGATTTTTAATGCACATCAAACAGATCGAATATTCGAACTTGCTTGAAATGAATTTTCGGTCAGAAATTGCAGAAAACATTGTTCAATTATCATGTTTTCTGTTGCTGCGAGACTTATGTAGTTTGTTAGTGCAGCAAATGAACAAAACTGAAAACGAAGTCGGTGAGAAGCTAAAAGAAAAGCCAAATACATAACAGCATATACCAGCTTAAGATATAGTTGGTACAATTCTGTTTTTAAGTTTCTCTTCTGTTGTACGCCGGTTTGATTCACGTGCACCTGACAATAACATTTTCCTCTTTGCTATGGCTTGACCCAATTTTCTCCTCATGCTATAAAAGCTTTCACTACTTGAATGTTATCTTCGAGCTTTCGTTCTGTTTTGATCCTGGTTCGGTGTACGCCTACTTTCATTTTACCATCATTATCAGAATTCAAATATGTAACCACTCCAGTAAATAGAGTTGCCATGAAATATTTAATATTATAAATCCCACTCGTGATATCATGGAATTATACTGAGGTATAAAATGTAATGACTACAAAGACCACAATTAAGTCAATAAATCGACACCAATAAACGAGAGAAAGAGAGGATGGCCAGAGGTGAGCAAATTAAAGATAATAGAGAGGGACCCCAAACTGATCAACAGATTACAGAACGTACACAGAGCATTTAATAAAAGATTTGTCTGATATATAATTATCAGAAACCGTCAAACAAAATTGTCAAATTAGTTTTATCTAGTTTTTTATTCCGCCTGGCAGACTCGCTGGTTGCGTATGAATGTTTTACGCGTAGTGTTCACACCAATTGAGCTAAACAGTTACTCATTATTATATCTCGTAAAAAAAGTGCTTTCGTTTGATTTTTTGGAAACCCCGCCCCCAGCAATAAATTTCATGAGGTGGTGTCCAATTTTTGATGTGATTTTATGCCAAATAGCCCTTTACATGGTTTGGCAACGTTAACGTTTGTTTTTTGAAAATTCGAATTTTGAAATCGATCACGCCCCAACTAAAGTAAGTAAAAATGGTCACTGATTTTTTATGATTTTTTATCTATCATTTTCTCACAGCATGTATCCAAAAGACTTTACTCAATTCTCACAGTTGCTACCTGGGCAGTAATCATGAGAAATTGGTTCACCCTGGTATCTATGCCTGCTTCCCTTCGTCAACCATATCGTGGTATCAGACACAGAGTATTTCAGTCAATATATATGGCGACTGAGTGTGGATTTAAACTTTCCCAAAGAATATTTGGGCTATGTAAACATAAGTATTCTCAGTCAAAATTTGATCTCAGTTTACCACTCCTGTTTTCTATACAGGTAACGATTACACAAACCTGCAATTTATATATATATATATACATATATATATATATATATATATATATGGATTTATTTCATAGAGTGCTCGATACATACAACTTTTTATTATTGAAGTTATGCTATCTAAGAGTAGAGCTGGAAATAAATAGTAGAATGTGTATTTGCTACACAACTCATCCGGCGAATTATTATCTATGTTTTTTGGTTCTAGTTCTGGGGAATTTGGTGAGAAAGTTGCAAGTGTGGTCGTGGATGGTATGGGGTTAGGAGTAGTTTTTTATCTTTATACCAATGAATCATAAAAGTGAAGTAGACCATTTGCTCCCATGTCTATCATCCCTAAAACTTCCATTTTCAACCTCAAAATATGCCCAAACATATTAAAAATTAAAAACTAAGATTAATACTATCCATTAGAACTACAGAAGATATCAAAAGGGGCAACAAAACCCAATGCCAAAATGCCCAAGGCTAGATAAAAAACTACTCTCAGATTACTACTATGCATCCTTGCAGAGATGACCCCTATATGGAGTTCATTCCCCGACTCGACAAAATGAATAGCCCTGTACATCTCACTATTGCACTCACAACTTTCTCACCAAATTCCCCAAAACTAGAACTAAAAAATATAGATAATAACTCACCTGATGAGGCCCGGAGAGGGAAGAAACATGAGCTAGTTTGTGTAGCGAATCCACATTCTACTATCTATCTATCTATATATATATATATATATATATATATATATATATATGTTTATGTGTGTGTTGGGGGGTATCTATCTAGGGTATAGCATATGTATGTTTGAATAGAGTATATGTGAATGCCTGATATTTCCACCTTAAATAGATAAAGCTCGAGTGTATATGTTTATTTCATTGTTTATATGTATGCATTTTTTTCAAATTTCCCTTCCCATTTTCACTTCAAGTGATATATATTTTCCGCAATATCTTTCTGTTATCTGATATTTTGACTTGTTTCTGATATTGAACAAAAGCAATTCCGTTCCTAGAATTTTTTCCTTCCTTCCTGTTGGAATGATGGAATAATAAACCAATTGATTTGTCATTCTTTCCTTCCATCATTCCACCTTTATATCGTTATTTCTATCCGTCTATCCATACTTCTATCTTTTCTTATCACTTTCAGTAAAGTACATGTACGTATGCGTGGATATATAAGTATATGTATGAAAGACATTAAAATTAAATGCGTGTCTTCGGCTATATGCACGTGCGTGCACCTTCCCACGAATAATACATGTATTTGAAAACCCTTATGATAGGGGATATGTGCATGTATGCATAAGTATATACGTATATGTACGAGTGACATTGAAGGTATAAGTGTGTATTTGAGTAATCTATTTTAATTATCATTTTCACACAGTATGTCACTAAGAGACTTTACTCAATTCTCACAGTCACTGCCAGGGTAGTTATTATAAGAGGGTGGTTCGCCGTGGTTTCCAAGTGCCCTTCCCCTTCGTCAACCAAATTGAGGGACATTAAAAGTATAAGAGTGTATTTGTGTATGTACGGGTATATGCATGTGCGTAAATTTTCTCAGAGATAATACAGATATTTGAAAATCTATGTAAGCGTATTTGTGTGTGTCTTTGTGTTCAGCTCTTGGGATACATACGCATTGTTTTGTCTGAATGTGTGTGAGATATATTAAAAGTACATGTATTTGTGTATGTATATATTGATGAGAATATTCGTCTATATATAAATGAGAAAGCGAAATGACAATAATAGACAGCTTGCTGAGACAAATGATTCTTTATTTCGACGTTCCACTGAAAACAAGTCTTTGTCGAACAAGTTCTTGACAAAACTCTGTATTGAGCAAAACGTCAAAATGAACAATCATTTGTCTCAGCAAGGTTTGTGATACCGTCATTTTACTATCATGTTGTTTGATTAATCTTGATCCATACTTTCACATTGATTATATATATATGAGCGTAGAAGAGTGTGAGAAGATACAATGGCATTATCAGGCAAGAAGAACTAAGGTCAAAATACATGTGCCTGGCAAGCAATACGAGGCCATTATCTCGCTCTTATGCCAGTCTTTCTGGGTCTGGTTGCCCTGAAAATGGCATCCTGCGGAGAAAATTCGGATAAACCATTTTGTGTTTTTGACAGTTAAAGGGCAGTGAGATTGATCAAAATTTAAGAATAATCCTTCACGTTGGATTGCCCGTATGCTTGGGGAGAGATAAGAAAGAGAAATATGCTAAAACCTGGGTCAAAATGTAGAAGACGGTATGGACACATAGGCGGACAAGAAACAGAAATGGTAAATCATTAGATATAAATGAGGGTTGAAGTCAGATATTAAGCAGTCTATGCCCATGAGAGATTTATGCCCGAGAGTTGTTGTCGGAAGCGTTTGTGTCCAAAGCGCTGTGGTCAGGGAACAGCCAGTTTGGTTTGTCACAGAAAAATTGAATTAGCTAAGACAGCTATGATTCCAGTTATCACACACCTATAAAACGCGCGTGGGGATGTTTGAATTGAACAAACAATTGCACCTCTTTACTTTCTCCCCTCTCTCACTCTTTCTCTCTTTCTTTCCCCTTTTCTCCATACTGAGAACTGCTATTTTTGAAGTAATAAAAACGAACTCTTTCATTAACGAAAGAGACTTCATTTTATATTTGTCATTGAACCGACCAAAGTTTGAGCACCATGCAATACGTCTATCTCATTGATTGAATTCATATAAGTATTCCGGTCTATCACATCGTCTATATTATTTTATTTACTCTCAATCTTTCAATTACTGGGGAACGGAAAACCTATTACTACAATCTAAAAGAACTTTTTTTTTCAATATGATTATTCAGTTGATGGAAAGCAAGCTTTGCACGATTAATTCGTCAACCACTACAACTGTTCATAACAGACAACACTTATTGATTGACCGGAAGGCTAAAAAAATATATCATCAGAAATGTGAGGAAAAACAAACAAAAATGGTTATATAAGTTCATTCAATTTACGAAATTCTCATCTCAAAACCCATATACTTGTCTTTAAAGGATATAGAGTTGAAAGACAGAACTTGCAGTGGAGATGATGATGATGATGATGATGATGATGATGATGATGATGATGATGATTGGCATTGCAGTGACCTTCAAATGAAGAAAGAGTTGAGAGTATTTGATTACCGGTTATTCTCAGTGAGCAAATTCGAAAAAATACAGCAAGCAAATTTGAAAAAATCCGGCAAGCAAAATTAACAGACATCATGCAAACCGGGCATATGCAGTAGCGTTGTGCTTCTAATAATTCGTTGAGTTCTTACATACATGAAAATATGGCAAGCAAATTGCAAATTGGAAAGTCAAGTTGACTAAATCACTGAACAAGTATACGTAATAATAATAATATACAGTAACTGCCACGGCCATTGCATATGACATATTTCAAGTCAAAGTAATAAAAAATTGTCACCAGAATTTCGTGATAATTTCCTTCATTGGCCCTGCTAATGTTTCATCTATTTTTGAATACAATCCACGAACTCTTTGGCCACCACAGTGTATGAATTGCGTTCTCTTAGGAATACTAAGATGGAAATATCAATTAATATATCTGCCAGAATGTCATTGAGTGTCAAACAGTCATGCGACTCAATCCTAAATTAGGATAATAGGAATGGTCAAACACGTTCGGCTGCAGTCACAGTACTTTCTGAAAATATGAAAACAAATAAAGTGTCTTGAAATAACAACCAGAAAAAGGTTAATATATGGAAATGTACTTTCAGGGTATTACTTTGGTCAACATAGCCAAGTAGAACCATCGCCTTTTGGTCTACGAGGCCGATTATCACAATGGCTTGGAAATCCTACGATGCTAAGTATCAACAATGCCCTCTAGTCTACGAAGCAAAGTATCACTATTGTCTTTTGGCCTAGAGGCCAAGTGTCATCATTGCCCTCAAGTCTACGAAGCCAAGTATCACCGTTGCCATTCGGTCTACAAGGCAAAGTATCACCATTACCCTTCTGTCTAAAAAAGCCACGTATCACCATTGCCATTTGGTCTACAAACAAAGTATCACCTTGTTTTACAGTCTACAAGGCAGAGTATCACCATTGCTCTCCAGTCTACGAAGCAAATTATCACCATTGCCTTTCAGTCTATGAGGCTAAGTATTACCATTACCCTTCAGTGTACAAAGTATCACCATTGCCCTTCGATCTACAAAGTCAAACATCATCATTGCCTTTTGGTCTACGAAGCAAAGTATCACTATTACCTTTTGGTCTACAAGGCCAAGTATCACCATTGCCCCTCGGTCTACAAAGCCAGATATCACCATTCCCCTCCTGTTTACAAAACCAAGTGTCACCATTGTCCGTCGGTCTACAAGGCCAAGTATAACCATTTCTTTATGGTCTACAAACCCAAGTGTAACCCTTACCCTTCGGTCTACAAAGCCAAGTATCAACATTGACCTTTGGCCAACAAAGCCAAGATTCACCATGCCCCCAAGAAAACCAATTTGGGATCAAACATAATGATCTATAAGTCCATTAGATTCCAAGAGGTTCGATATTTTAATGTTCTCCCTTTTTTCTCCAATGTTGCAAAATTCGTTTCAGTTCGGTGATTTTCATTAAATATCCTGATGTAGCTGCATCACCGATAATTTTGAATTTTTCCATTTCATCAGAATTTTTTTCCCGGATTCTCTTCAAAGTCACCTCGAAGTGTCATGAAAGAGTGAGGCAAAATCAGTCAGTGATGAATATATTAGAAAAACTCATAAAAATTAATCAAAAACAGATATATTGCTGAATACATATATTTTAATATAAGATTGAATGAAATGAGAAAGTAGATCCAAGTTTAACTATTTGAGTCTTCTGTACTTAATGGATTTTTTTTCGTTCTTCTAAAATATTCTTGGAAAAAAGTGCTGATATCTTATTTGATGAGGCAAGTAGCGATAAACAATTTTGCAATATCATGTGATTTTCAAGTTTGAGAAAGTTCAGATTAACATATATGCAAGAAAAGGATATTATCCAAATCGCCTCATTTCGAAATTTGGAAAATGTGTTTATTATGGACAAACAGACATTATATGTACTTTTGTTTATATTTGGTCCACATAAGTAAGATGATATCATGAAAAAAAGAATGATACAAAAGTTTCTGATCTATAGTATAAATGTAGTGTCAGGCCTTACATAAGATCCTATTCGTTTTTTACAGATAATTTTGAGGATCTTGTCTTTCGTTACGTTTATTATTGAATACCACTTGTGTCTTCTGGTTGATCATGGTTACAAGACTTAACATCGTATGAAGAATGAGGTCAGTTCTCAGTGAGAGACTATCTTAACGGTATGGACAAGCAGAATAATGAGTGTTCAAACAAAATCCATTAGAAACCAGAGAAAAACACGTACCTTTGTTAACTTCCCATTGGAATTTAATCAAGAATCAAACTAGGATGGCAAGCCTTTGGCAGAGTAAGCTCAACCTTCAAAAATAAGAAGATCCCATTGATCCTAAAGATAAGTGTGTATAACAAATGCATCCTCCCAATTGTCACTTATGGAGCTGAAACTAATCCTAACCAAGAGACAAATCAGCAAATTGAGAACCATACAAAGTGCACCTGAAGAATTATGCTGGGCCTCACATTGAGAGACCACGAGACAGCGCAGTAATCCTACAATCCATTAAAAATCTCATTTGGCGGTGGGCTGGCCATGTTGCAAGAATGGCGGACAATACGACGATTAGATGGAGAGACCAGCTAGACAATTTCAGGAGTTACTCCGTGGCGCCCATGATGGAGAAGTGTGGCAAATCCTGGGGAAGGTCTATGTCCAACGACAGACGTTATCATCATTGCCTTTTGGTCTACGAAGCAAAGTATCACTATTACCTTTTGGTCTACAAGGCCAAGTATCACCATTGCCCCTCGGTCTACAAAGCGAGGTATCACCATTCCCCTTCTGTTTACAAAACCAAGTGTCACCATTGTCCGTCGGTCTTCTCGGTAGCTCTTTTCGTCGATCCCATTTACATTAAACGTGGGAAAGAAGGAAAGACTAGATGTGATGTCATTGGAAGATATGATGTCGATTTTTTTTCCAGCTGCTAACGATTGCATAATAGAATATCCAGTGTTTGCAAGCTAAAAGTTTGCCAAAACGTCCATAACGGCCATTTACAAATTTGATGGAAAATAATGCTTGAGAATATCTCTCCATGGATACATATCATAAGAGAATCGACACAAAGAAAGACTGGCTGCTCCTCTACGCTATTTACCTCATCATCCATATGCTACTACTTCTAAAAATGGTAAATGCATTAGCCTTTGGTTCTTTTAACAGGTAACTCTGTTCCCATTGGAACTCCGAAAAATTGTGCATAAATAAGCTAGATTTTATGAAAAACTACATGCAAGCGTTTTCTGTTTCAAACAGCAGCAACTGTTACAATATACCTTTTGGAATTGGGGTGTTTTTGCATGAGGTTATATCGGGAAAATATAATACCAGCTGCACCAGTTCTTTTGATGGGTTAATCAGATCCCACAGAAATCCCTCACAATTTTGCATAAATAAACTGAATTTAGTGAATAACCACTAGTAAGCATTGTTTGTCTCTTACAATAACGACTATTGTAATCAAGTATTTACAATTGGGATAATTTTGTATGATGTTTTATCGAGCAATTATATTAATAGCAGCCTCATTTGTTTTAACAGGTAATTCTGTTCCCAGAAAATTCCCGAGATTTTGTGGGGGATTAAACTGATTTTTGTGAATAACTACGAACAGGCATTTTCTGTCAGTAAAAGCAGCAATTGTTAGAATCCAAATTTTTGGATTGCGATAACTTCATATTATTCTGTATCAATAAAATATATTTTTCAACATCTCAAGTTTTTCCAACGGGTAATCTGCTCTGAGAGAAACCCAGAGGAATTTTGCATAAATAAAATAGATTTGGTGAATAACTATATGTAGGCTTTATTCTTTTTTTCCAACTGCAGCAACCATTAAAACCAATCATTGTGAATCGGGATGATTTTATACGAGGCTATATGAAGAAAAATATTATCAGCCACTCCAGTCCATTCAATGGTTAACTCTGATCCATGATAAAACCCGAGGAGTCGTGCATAAATACAATAAATTTGCAGACTTTATTGTAAATAAATAAATAGATAGAATAAATTTGAAGGCTTTATCCTATCTCTAACAGCAGTAGCCATAAGAATCAACCAATTGCAATTCGGATAATTTTGTATGATCCTGTATCCAGGAAATATATGATCAGCCGCTCAAATTCTCTAAATGGGCAAATATGTTCTCAGTGAAACCCCAAGGAATCGTGCAGGGATGAACTAAATTTGGTGAACACATGGCATGAATAATTTTTCTGACCAATGCAACCTTTCGAATCAACCACTTTGAATTGTAATAAATGTGTTAGATGCTGTATCGATGAATATATAATCAACTATTCCAGTTTTTAAATAGGCGATTCTGACCCACACAAAAAGGATTGTTCATAAATAGACTATATTTGATGAAGAAATACATGCAGTCGTTTTCTATCTCTAACAGCAGCAACAATTAAAATCAACCATTTACAACCAGGATGATTTTTTATGATTCTGTATCAGGAGAATATATAACCAACCACTCCAAGTATTTTAACGGGCAACTGTGTTTCCACGGATACCCCAATGAATTTTGCAAATTTGATGAGTAGCTACACGTAGGCTTCCTCCGTTTCTTTTCTCCATTTTCGCAGCTGCTATGAGAATCAACCATTTGAAATTGGGATAATTTTGTATGAGTCTATATCAAAATATATTTTATCACCTTCTACAGTTCGTTTGGTGAATGACTATATAGAAGCGTTTTTCTCTTACTATTAGAATCAACCATTTGTAATTCTGATAATTTTGTATGATTCAGTATCCAGGAAATATATAATCAGCCGATCCAGTTCTTTGAATGGACGAATTTTTCCCCGGAGAAACCCCTACGAGTTAATGAACTAAATTTGGTGAAGAACTGCATGCAGTTGTTTTTGTCTCTAACAGCAACAACTTTTAGAATCAACCTTTTTTGATTGAGATGATTTTGTATGAGGCTATATCGATAACGTATATTATTAGTGGCACCATTCTTTTTTTGATGGGCGACCCTGATCCGACGGTAACCAAGATAATTTTCCATAAATAAAACTAAATGTTTTGTCTCCAACAGCAGCAAACTACAAGAATCCACGATTTTAAATTGGGATAATTTTGTGTGATACAGCATGTTTACATAGAAATTTGGGAAGTTAATGCAACGTAATCTCAACTAATACTGAGCAGACATGACCATCAAAGATGGTGCATTGAGCGACCGTAGCCATCAAAGACGCTGAATGGTTAATCTTCTTTCCCCGTTTCTCCTTGTCTTGTAATCAGCTAAACTTTGCAAATGTCAAGCTAGTTGCATATTTCACAGTGTCAACGATGGTCAATATTTGATCAGAAAATACAGGTAGTCGCAGAAGTTTTTCAGATCGTAAGAGCACGCCGATATATTCATCTCCAATTGGACTCAGAGAATCGGTAAACCTCTGGAAGCCAATCGGCAGCTGATTATAAGATCAGGGTAGCATCCTCCTTTTCTTCTGAACATCTTATTTTCATCGAAATTGTGAGAAAACTGGAGAAAATAGAATACGTTCGTGAACAATACCTCAGTGTTTCTTCCTCTCTGTTTGTGTGTGTTTGTCAGTGAGGTTACAGATTAGCTATTACAAAATATGTAGATAATTGAATTTTGCAAAAAGGAATGTTTGCACAATATAATCAGTCAAACAGAAATTTTGCGATAGAAAGTAAAACTAAAAATTCCAACGTAAGATTCTGTAGGTTAATTAGGATGAATAGTTCACAACAGGAGCATCCTGAACCCAAATATGGTTTGAGGCTGCTACGATGGATGTATAGAAGAAATTCCTTCGCCATGTTAGGGACTTAAAAAGTTGAAACAAGGAGATCCTTGTTCATTCATGGCCCTGATTGGTTTAGATTCAAATGTCATTCGCTGGATAATTAGCCAGAAAAGATAAAAAGGTTGTTTACGTGCCTGTTATGACAGAGAAATAAACTCTAAAGGGCAGGAGTAAAAAACAGATGTATGAATCACAGTTTTTTTTTCGGAAAGTTGTCGCTTTACTATAGTAAAGCAGAAGGACGTAACGACCCTTGATTTGACCTGAGTCTGTTAAGTTGTGAAAAATATAAGATCAATGTATGATAATAAACATATCTTACCTCAGAAATATAGATAAAAATAATGTTGTTTATCATAGAAGCACAGTGAGTGGACTGAAGCATTATTTATTTTACTTGTCATCATCTGATACACGTTCACGGAATATTCCGTCAAGATGTGTTAAGAAAGTGTTAAGTATATATTCTTTGATCAAAATATTTTGTGGTGAGAAAGTGTCTGGTATAGATCTTTCATCAGAATTTGAAATGTATATTGTTTAGCTTCTAAAAATAAGATTACAGGAAGATGTCGATTCACAGCTAGAGAAAAGGCTCTGTTTTATAGTTGATGAAGTTCAGGGAAGACAATTTCGCTTGTATCTTCCGAACAAGCAAAGGAGAAATAGATCAGTCTCAAGCATGAAAAAAGCAGATTCCTCATTATTGGAGAAATGTGGAAAACTTTTCGCCATTCGTGATATCAAATCCACTCAGATTCACTAGCGCAAGAGGCAACAGAAGCCAATGGTGTTGCTCTCAAATGATCCTTAGAGACCAGATCATTGTTTCTGTTGCAATTGTTGAATTTAGCGAGCCAAGGTTCTATCTTGATGCCTGTAGAAATAAAGAAAAATTAGGCAAAATTAAAGCAAATGATATAAGTATCATTAATTTTGCTTACTTTTTATTTCCGTCGTATCATGTCAGCTAGCTCATATCGCTGTGAATTCTATGACCTCTGAAATAATGTTTGTAATAAAGAAAACATTTTTAATCATACTATAATATTCCTACTCTTTAGACGGTCGGATGTTGTAATTCCAAGAACTGACTATTTGTAAATAGAAAACATCGGGAGAAAGTCTTTCTGCTGTAGTTAATACAATTCAGGTAGAGTTTGGGGCTGGCTGAACGAATGAAATCCACTTATTAAGAGAACAGCATTTTAACAATTCATAGTTTTGATTCATAATGGTGGTGGGGCAGGGCTTTTTTATGAATTAAGTGTTTCAGGGGATAGACAAAGTTGGATTACCAGCAGTATCCAAATGTTGGTGTCTCCCTCCTGTGTTTAGGCAGCCATGGAGAATTGTTCAG
>OY735234.1:26285979-26298479 GCA_963457665.1 Thysanoteuthis rhombus | reverse complement strand
TATATATATATATATATATATATATATATATATATATATATATATTATAATTCACACGCCCTCATTCAGGGTTGAGCACTCTTTAAGTAAGGTAACTCGTTCATTACAAGCTTATGCGATGCTCTCCCAATTCTGGAATTGAGCACTTTGGTGGATGGGGAATTGTGCGTAAGTAAATACATCGCTTAAATTCAACCTTACTGACATTCCAGTTCTGTGTAGGGCAGAGATAAAATGCCAGCCACAGAAGCGAGGGTTTTGATCATACTTTGTGGTACTGGATAGGATAATGGATAGTCTATAGCCACACTGAAGGGTTGTACTACAGTAAAACAGCTGTCCGTTGATGATTTAATTATATATATATATATATATATATATATATATATGTGTGTGTGTGTGTGTGTGTGTGTGTGTGTGTGTGCAATCTCAAAAATGGATATCAAATTCATATTTTCAAGCTTGGATTAGTGTGGCACAAGGCTACAATAGAAAGTGACTGAGAGACGCTAAATCTCACTATACTTTGCAAACTACCACGCTAATGTAAAGCTTAGCCTAGCTTAGCTTGACAGAAGAAATCAGTTGTTGGGCATTCAAAGTACTCACTATACCATCTACTTTGTTCACTATATGTTCCTGCTGTAAGCAACTAAGATGAATGTATCAATAAACTAAAACGTTTATGTAAGCATGGCATTCAGTGAACATAGCAAAATGAGTTTCACATTTTACTCTTGGTAGCTTATCCATTTATTGATGTATTCCATAAGCGAAGTATTAAATATGCATGAGATGTGACTTTGCTCATACTATTATGAGGCTGTTATTGCTTTTGTTTCCGAATATTTTTTTCGAGACACAGAAATAGTTATAAATCAAAAGATGAATTCCTCGGCAGGAGACATTAGATGTCTATAAACATGCGTGTGTTTCAAAGGCTAAATTGAGTTCCAACCAGATGTATCCGAGCAAGAAACGCATGAAACTGATCACCTTCCACGTGAGGAGGTGGAAGATTTCAGCTAAATTGACACGCAGAAGTTTCACAATAAATATACTCTTAGGTCAGTCTGTTCGACAATTTATCAAATGAACGAAAACGGACAGTACACCCTATAGAGTTCCGCAGATATAAACGCAAAGACACGCACAACAGATATATATATGTGTGTGTGTGTGTGTGTGTGTTTGTGTGTGTGTGTGTATGTGTGTGTGTGTGTGTGTCCTTGTGTGTTTGCATGCGTGTGTGAGTATGTATGAATGTTTATAGATAGATAGATAGATAGATAGATAGTTAGATAGATAGATAGCTAAGTGATAGATGGATAGATAGATAGATTTGATGCAGGAGAGCGTGGGTATGATCACTGGACTGTCCCATAAATGCCCTACCTTCTCTGGCAGTACAAGGTAAACACCATTACTGCACCCCAAAACTTTTGTATCATTCGTATATATGCAATAATTAGAAGACAAAGATGCAAACAAAATGAATATCGCAAAAAGGGGAGAGGATAAGGAATGCGAAATCGCTTAAACTATTCATAGCAAGATTCGAAAAACACCTTTAGGGAAATTTGCTGATGACGTTTCTTTGACACCAGAACGATTTGAAGCGTATATTGACTGATCTGAATAGTGGAAGTTGAAATAAGAAGGCTTGATAATGAACAAAACAAAGATAAAAGTAATCATCAACGAAAAAGTCCGAAAAAGGCCATTAAAATGGAGAACGAAGATCAAAAAGTAGATGACGAATGCATTTAACTTGGACAGCTGATAAAGTTAAAGAAAGTCCTTGAAAGCGAAATGAAACGATGCACACCAATTGGCTGAATATTTTTTTTGTGTGAATGAAAACATATTGACGAGCACCCAGCTGAAATACCGGAAGCGTCAATTGTGCAATGGACACATAATACCAAATATGACTCACAGATGCAAATCCTGTGAACTATCAAAACGAACTAAAAACCAATTCGAAATCTTAGATAAAGCAATGAAAAGAGGAATGCTTGGGATAACTCGAAGAGATAGAAAAAGATCAACATAGCTCAGAGGAAAGATGAGAATGAAAAATAGTATATAAATAATTAAGCAGCAAAATGGAGGTGAGCGGGACACACAGCAAAAAGATTAGGGAACAATGGGACAAAAGACTAACTGGCATGATAGCTGTTAGTGCTATGGAGGTCATTGAGGAGGAAAATAGGAAAAGCTTTTGTTAAGTAGTGGACCATGCATAATGGCTAATGACAATGATGATAAATACGCTGAAAAGTGATATTGTTCCGTTTCAATCATGGATATAAGAATACTTTATCCGATAAATTGAAGGAGGGACTAAATAAATCTTAATGGCATTCGACATGGTAAAATCAACTCCAATGTTAGCGAGGAAAATTGTCAAATTTTCCAGTTAAATAGGTTGGTAGAGAATCAACTGGAAGAGGTTTTGCAATGAAATTAGTATCCTTGAAGACGACATCGTAAGTTGGTTTACGTGCAGTCTGAGATTAAAACTGAGACAGCAGATCCAATATCTAAGAGGGTTAACACTCAATAGAAGTGACACGAACAGCGAGTCATGTCTATTATTATTATATTTGCTGATTCCTCATTGTTAAATACGTTTCAGGTATCGTAAGTAAGCAGTTTGAAAAATCAAATGATGTGTAGTATAAAATGATATCCTTTTACAATACGTTATGATGATACCCTATGTAAACTCTCACACTACATATATGATATAAGCTCTACATTAAAATCATAACTGGGGATGTTGGTGTTTGATTAACACTGCTGGGATACCATGTTAATATAAATATTTTGTTTTTAAATGCCCCAAAACAGTTACATGGCAGATAACTGATGAACCCAGAGAGAGAGAGAGAGAGTTTTCACTTTGTATGATTATAACAGAGTATAAGTAAAACGGGGGAAAGATCACATAAATTGCATCGACAGTTGTTAAGAAATAAGTGACTGAAGCGACACTCAAATCTTAAAAGAATGTTTAGTATTCAAAGCATTAAAGCTTTCTACAATATATATATATATATATATATATATATATATATATATATATATATATATATATATATAATTAATAGTTGTGTCATCCACAGACAGATGTTTCGCTTTATTACATCTCATCAGTGTGGCTATAGACTATCCACTATTCAGTGCCACGAGCTGTTCGAAATCTTCGCTTAAGACCCAGAGGAAAACATTTATCTGTGCCCTACTCGGTAGTGGACGGTCAGTAGGACCAAACTAAGCAAGGTATATTTACTTACGCATAATTCCTGTCTACCAAAGTGCTCTATTCGAGAGTATATATATATATATATATATATATATGTGTGTGTGTGTGTGTGTGTGTGTGTTAGCATGGAATCATCAAAGTAAAGCGGTAAAACACAGTGGTTTGGTTGACCTAACCTGGAACTGGCCGGTATAAGTCACAAAGGCCAGAACCACCTATTTGTTGTTCATCCTGGGTTCAAGTAACCCATGTACAAAATTGTTAAGCCTGTATTGTCCTTGAGTCTCTCTTAAATTTGAAAAAAGCCCAAATTGATCAAATCACATATTAACATTCAGATGTCACAAAAGAACACATCCACCTAGCCTCTGTCCATAATATGGTCAAATTACCCAGTGCACACGTTTTGATCCCATAGCGTTACATTTTGAAAATCTCTTAATTCACTTGACCTTGAATGGACCTTAAGAGTTTGCAAGAGGTTTGCGCTATGTATCCTATGTACATAAACAATGTACGCAAATTTGCAACCTCTTGGCTGCAACTGTCTCCATTTGATTTGAAAATGACAAAATTGACCAGACCCCCGATTTCTGTTTTTGGTTCACAAGATATTATTACCATCTATCATATGCTCATCATTGGTTGGGATTACTTTTGAATGCAAATTTGCAATATATATATATATATATATATATATATATATATATATATATATATATATATATATATATATTCACTTTAAAGCAACATTTATAGATCACCAGAGGTTGGCACTACCAATCCTATGTTTCTCCGAGTTTGAAGTTACATTTGTACACATATTATTAGGTCATACGGTGCAGATATTTCCAGTAGATTTATTTATGATGCCTCTTTGGGTATCTCCAAATATACACTTTATTTGTCCAAATTCAAAATAATTCTAAAAAACCATAAGGCATATTCAATGTACATTAACACAAATAAGCAGCTACAACGAACACAATCCACGGATCAAACTTTTTTGAAAATATCTTCAGACAGATTTAGGAAAATCTCGTTGTAAGCTCAAGTTCTTCCTATAATTATAAAATTATCTCTGAAACTTTGTGCCATATGACTATTTTTAACATGATTAGGCATATTATCCAAGAAAATTAATTCATTAAAAAAAATGTTAATGTATTGAAAGATGTAGACTAGATTCCATTGATTATTCTGAGTGAGTCAATTGGGTTTTCCTTCATTCTTCCCTCTAGCAAAGATGTTAAATTGTTTTAATCGAAGTCTTTTAATCTGCTAATTAGTTCGATTTTACCTTTCGTTCTATGCTCTCTATTTCTGCATATTAATTTCAGGTCAAATGGCAATGCCAAAAATAACCTGACCTTAAATTGATCTTCAGACGTCATCAGAGTTCACCAACGCCTATGCCAAGTTCACTCTGGTGATGAACCTTTGTACAAACATTTGCAGCTTTTAGCATGCAGCCAACTCAGAAAATACTATAGTTGAGCTCACCCAAAATTGGCCTTTTGTGGTCACAAGATATAATCCTCATCGAACCCTACGTATCCCTAGGCCTAAACCCCCTTGTATTCAAACATTCAGCTTGTAGAGTGTAACCATTTAGCAGTTTATAAAAACATACTTAAGAACCATAGTAGAATATACTACTCCATGTAGGCATATATTTATGCAAGTGCACAAGCATCTATATGTAAATAGATAAATAAATAAATATATACTATTCCATACATGTACACCCATATGCCCACACACACATACATAAACACACACACACACACACACACACGCACACACACACACATATATATATATATATATATATATATATATATATATATATATATATATATATATATATGGCTTCCTCTCTCACACTATTGATCTATGAATTAACTGCACTGACAAAAAAGTTAAGTGAGTGTGTTGAAAAATACGTATTTGTTGTATAAAATAGATATTTTTCGCCTCGACTATGAGCGTATTGATATACTCTCCTATATGCAAGATATATACATGAACATATGCACACATCATACACACACATATACAAGTTTTGTTTTTTCAACTTTTAAGTTAACCCTTCTAGTTTACGTTTGAGGAAACACATCTTGATCTAATGAATGTAAAAATAACTAGTAACACATACATTTTTTCTTTGATCCTAATGATGCCCTGAAGTGAGGCAAGAAAATGCTAGATCACAAACGTTTGGACAATTTTTACGTTCATTAGATCCTGACATACATTCTTTTGTACGTAAATAGGAAAAAAAAGTCACTAAAATTCAAAAGACCCATCCCCTGTTTATGGTTTCGTATGCCTATCTAAAATAACTATTTGAATGCCAAACATAGTTCGATTATAAACGTGTATTGCATACCAATTTGTAAAGTTAATGAAATTGATTTTTACTAAGTGCCACTCTTCTCCAGCTATATATCAGTAAGTTTACTTTAATGAATAACCTCGGTCATGTACCAAAGCGGAATGGTTAGCAAACTACTTTTGCTGAATTATTATAGTTTAATGAGTTTTATTCTCACTGGGTGTCCCACTACCACGACTTAGTATCAAAATAAGTTGAGTCTGAATAACTTTCAAAATGATTTTAGCATTCCCAACTCTCAGAATCTATACGATATTGCTTTGGTAATGCAGATACAATTTTTAGTATTATCATGGAATCTTGCCATAGCTAGCGAAATGAGATAGACTCGTGATGATAACATGAACAGAAACACTATTTATTCTACCATATTCATTTTAAACTTTAAGAGAAGATTACGCAGAGGATACATACAACGAGAAATAGAATTGCTTATCATCAAAATCAACAACGGATGCATCGATAGCTATGTTGAAGCTCAATAGACAGAACACAGAATAACAGAAAATGTCTTCGTAGAGAAAGACATGAGATTGTGAACTACACCATAAACAAATGTATGGCAAGTTGTGCCGAATGAATATAAAAGCATCGCTGTCACTCCATAGGTATCATTACGTGATCAATATCTTTTGGCATCACACTGTGCTAAGGTGATCAATCACAGATTGGGGAAAAGAGTGACCAATGGATAAGTTACTCCCCTCGTTATTTGTTGGTCTGTGGAAATGAATCTAAATTTTAAGAAAAAACAACAACAAAAAAAACAGCAGGAATTATGGCAGACACAAACTGAGAGCTAATCAAGTATAAACTTACATTTCAAATTGAATCTTCAAATAAGAGCCTGTTTCGGAGGTAGGGGTCGAAATTTTTATAGACCTAATAAAGTGTTTGTGTTCAAACTGTTAGCTTTCTTGCTCCATGGAAGCCCATTCTATCGACAACAGCCGATCAATGAATAACAAAACATGTCCGACTGGTCACTCAATAGGAATTGTAACACGTCCAACAAGTTCATGGGGCATGCCGTGTAAGGAGTGATCAATCGAAAAAATTGCATGTTATAATCGATAAACGACTTATGTCTTTTGTCTGATCTATGAGAAGTTTGGAATTTTGAATATCGGGCGCAAACTTGTGATTAATTTAGCATAAAATTACATTGAAAATTGACCCCACCACAAACACACACACACACACACACACACACACACACACACTGATAACATATTTGGTCGGAGGATTTTTTATAAAAAAACAAATGTTCTTTCTTGACATACTAAAGAGTAAATATTGATAATTTCGGCCCACTAGCTTCAATGGTATGGCTCGTATGCATGATACGTATGTATATAAACACCAACAAAACCAGCCAGAATTGATTTGACTTTCACTTGAAAATTGAAGAAACCAATTTTGACAGTTTCGGCTGACAGATTCTTATTGGAAAGTCTTGGATCTTGATGAGGATCATGATGCAGAAGTGGTCGACATGCCACTTCTTCTGTCTTTCCCACTTCCCATCGTTAAATCCCTGACGATTGTCAGGGTATAGTCCCCGATAAGTATCAACATCAAGAACGTATAAAAGGAGTTCAATGGTCTACACAAAGTATATGATGATAATACAGATCATATTCATAAAGATTGGGACACCTTGAATAGCACTAAAATACTTGAAGCGAGATTTGGGAGCATGTCTTATCAAATACTCAGCACCTTCCCCGGTATCTTTGCAAGCCCAAACAGTTTTAGACAGCTTTTTTCCTTCCTTAAAACTCGCTTCTAATATTTGAGTGCTATTCAAGGTGTCCCAATCTATGATTATGAGGAATCAGAGGTTTAAGGAAGGAAAAAGGCTGTCTAAAACTGTTTGGGCCTGCAATGATACTGGGGAAGGTGCTGATTATTTGATGAGACATGCTCTCACTTGAACCAGGTGCAAACATGAAACATCTGGCCTGAACATACAAATCCAAAATATTATTCCATCCATTTTGAAAGTTTGCTTCACGTCACTTCACTGTAACAAAAGGCTTACATTATATAGATTTCCCCCGATATCTTAAGAGTGGTAAAGCCAAGAAGCAAATATCATTAACTTACATGGGAAATTTACCTCCGTCTATGTCCACTAGCCTTGACGTCGAAGGTCGAATTTCATCGACTGATGTGACTTAAGTGGAAGGCTTGAATCATGACAGTTTGCTTGACAGCATTTTTTTCTGTCACACAGATCCTTATACAGACAAAGCATCCTGCACATCTACCCTTTAACTAGATACTCTTTCCAAATTAAAATGATAGTTTATAAAACCATTGCAGCAGCGTCAATCATAACAAACATATTGCGCAAGATTACTTTTAGGGTCTTGGAAAGCTCGACTTTTTTTCTGTATTGATATTCTCTTTACGCCATTCTGCCTCTTAGAGAGAAATTGAAATTTTTATGGTTGACATTTGTTATCACTCATTCATGGTCCATGGTAGTCTCAGTGTGCTGAGAAAACAATGAGTTGAAGGTAATTCCATTTCCTGCTTCAGAATGAGTTCTGAAACAATGAATAGATTCAGAAGCATTTTTCAATTAAATTGGCAGATTCTTTGATCTTCATAGTGAATTTCAAGAGAAGAGCATGCAAGAGCTATATACTCACTAAATAGTTTGCTCTGTTTCAGATCAATTAACTGTTTGTTCTTGGTCAATAATGGAAAAAGAAATGCTCATAGAATTATACACAATTTTGAGAATAAATAATTTATATGTATAGCTGCCACACAAAAGAAGAAGAATTACACTGTAAGAACATTACTAAAATCTCAATTAATATCCTTTGGATTATCTAGCTCTATAGCCATGAGGAGAAGTTAATTTCTTCATGATATCAAGAAATGTGTAAAACGAGCTATACAAATTCAGAAAGTACTTGCTCTGCGACGACGATAGAGAAGTGTGGCGATACCTGGGGAAGGTTTATGTCCAACGACAGACGTTGAAAGACTGATGATGATGTTATCAAATTCTCTAGGCCCCGCAAGAGACTCATCCGACTTATCCCAAAAGGGAAATATGTAGCTAAACTTACAGTCATATCAATCGCTGGAATCATATTTCATATATATATATATATATATATATATATATATATATATATATATATATATATATATGTATATATATATATATATGTATATATATATATGTATATTCTTGAAAAAAAACACTGAGGGGATTTTTTTTTCAATTAATGTCATTTCAGTCAATTATTCCAAATTATCTGTTGAGGATTTTTATGTTTTAATAAGAATTAGATATCATAGTACTATATGTGAATTTTTTTTGTGAGGGTCACCAGTTCTCGACCATATAACAGTTTCGGGAATATGGAAACAAAACAGTTGTATCTGTGTGAGAGAGAGAGAGAGAGAGAGAGACTGCGTGTGTTTTGGTGCATACATGTGTTAGAGTATCAGTATCTATGGTTGTCTCAGTGTGTGATGTTATGCTTTACTCCATCAAAGTTGACACTTGGTGTAACAACCTTTTACAGTTACTATTCCCTGGGCAGATGCCAGAGGAATTCGGCTTTCTGCGTGCTCGAATCATTGGGGAAGTAAGAAATGAACCATATTCACAAGATATATGATGGTGGAAGAATCACAGGAATGTCTATTCATACTCATCAAAAAAGCATTAGTATTAAATGAACATGATATCTCCCTCCCCCTTTATCTTTCTCTCTATATATAAACCTGTCTGTCCGTCTGTCTATCTCCCCCTCCCTTTCTCTTTCTTTTTCTCTCTCTTTCTCCCTCCCTCTCTCTGTCTCTCTCTCTTTCTCCCTCTCTCACCCACTATATATATATATATATATATATATACATATATATATATATATATATAATTATATCAAAAACTGTCAACCAAAACAGTCCCCCAAACCATTGATGTGATGTGAACCGACAGAATGTACATGAAAATGGCAGTTGGAAGGTGGAAACAAAAAGATAGGTGTTATATCTCATTTTTTTTTCATTATTATTCCATGAGTGCAGTTCGATGCATTCTGCCAGGGACCAGCCCTCTCTTTTAGAGAAAAATGTTTGTAGAAGTTTCACAGAGAAAATATGCTTTTTACATTTCAATGCTGGAAAGGGAAATGTAAAAATTTCTGCGTTTGGTTATTTGTTAGGAGTGGGAGGTTTTGTTTGTATCTGTGTGCATTTGTGGTTGACATTTAGTTAGAAATGAGATTGATCTACTGGAGGCAGGGTCAGGGAATGTACGGATCTTGTCTCGTTGGATGTTAAACTTGCTTTTGATAAGGAAGGCAGTGATGGGCTAAAATTTGTCATCTCCCAGGGAAAGGTGTAATTTGTTTTTTTTATTTCAAGATGGACAGATGGTGTCAAACAATTATGGATAGGCGTGGAGTATGTGGGGTAGGGTGGAAGTAGGTGTGTTTTTGTCATTTAGTCTTTTTTGTTGATGGTGGGCAAGATTTCTTTTACTTTTCTTAAAGGGGTGATCAATGCGTGCTTGTATCATTTTTCGGAATTACTGTTGGCTGTATACTGATGTTGTAGTGTATCGTAACTATGCTGTTCTGTTTTAGAATCAGAGTATCTAGGAGGATTTGCAATCTGAAAGTGCCCATACCATTGAGTTACTCTATTATATTGGGGTATAAGGGCTGCTTCGATACACCTGCCTGTTGAGGAGTTGTGCATTTTCATGGTAAGATGGGATTGGTAAAAAGTGAAATTGTGGTTGTGTAAGTTCCTGTGTTTGACCAATGAATCAGTCCTCTCGTCCACTCTGAGGGCTTGTGTTCTTATAGTCTTTTTTGAGAGGTTTCAATGTCTCTCCGATTAAATTTTTGTCACAGTCAATAGATAAAATTATGTAGACACCGGCTTAGGGTGATAGGTGTTTTTTCAGGTGACTTGTGTATCAAGTCTTTGATGGTCGTATAGGTATTAGTGGAAATGGTTGGAGCTTAAGTAGATTGTGTTTGTGTCGTTGGGTAATATGATACGATCAGTGGTGATAGTGTTTTTATTTTGATCTTTGTTGTTTGTTTCGTGGACTTTGTATGCTTTCGTCTTTGCTTGGTGTATGGAATGTCATGGGTATTGAAGTGAGACAAGGGATTTTTTTACGAATTCTCCTTCGTCATCAAGGTATTTAGGGCTACATATTCTGAATAACTTTGAATAAAAGCCTATGATTAATCCTTATCTAATTTTTGGAGTGTGGTGGGAGTAGAAAAAGGTCGTTCTTGTTTGTGATTTTACGGAAGATGCTGTGTTTGATGGTATTGTTGGTTCTGTATACTAAGTTTTCAGGAAATGTAATGTGTTGTGTTACTCTTTTCAGTGTGAACTTAATGGATGGTTCCATCAAGTTCAATTTAGTTACTAGGTTATCTATATCTATGTGCTGGGGGTATATTATTGAGACGTCATCAATATAGCGAAAGTAGGAGGCTGTACACAGTATGATATACGACATGGGGACTGATTCCAGAAATTCAAGCAGCAGATAGGCTAAAACTCATCGGGGACCCCATCAGTAACCCAAATTTTTGTTGGTAATAACTGCTGTTGAAGCCAAAGAAGCATTGGTTGGTTATGAGTTTGCATATTTTTAAGATTTTGTTAGTTTAATCTGGGCCTTTTTGAGGTGGTTATTCAGTAGGTGTAGGCATTTTTCAAGTGGGGTATTGGTATTAAGTGATGTTACATCAAGGCTGGCCATGGGTTAGTTTTTTTAATATCTATGTTTCTTATTTTGTATGTGAGACCCCCAGAGTTTTTATGGTGTGTCGGGTCACTTGTGTCAAGCATCGGAGTTGGGATTTCTGTTAAAGCTCTAGCTATCTTATGGGTTTCACTTCCTATTCCTGAGATGACAGGTCGTAATGGTATGTTTGGTGTGTGGGTTTTGGGTAAGCCGTAGAGTTTGGGTAGCGTTCAGTAGTATTCTATGAGTTTGGTCTATGTTTTACCTTTGCTTTTCTAGATTTTTTCGAAGGGATTTGTTCAACTTGGATATTTCTTTGTCAATGAGTGTGATCCTGGTGAGATTGGAGAAGTGTCCACGATGACAGCACTGCTTCCTTTGTCTTAGGTTGTGGCGTGTATTTTGTCGTTCTTGTCTAGGTGTTCCAATGCACTGATACATCTCAGTGGTAACGTGTTGCAGTCGTTTATTGTATTGATGGCAGCAGTGATGACTCGTTGTATGAAGCCTTTGCCGAAGTCAGAATGTCTAAAGTTCCAAGAGATAATGTTAGTAATGTTTGTTTTTGGTATGCCAGTGGCGAATTTCAATCCCAAACTGATAGCTTCCTGTTCAGTGGATGTGGGTATTATTTTGGATGTGTCGTTAACGACATCTTGGTGCCCGATATTTTTCCATCTGCTGGTATCGCCGTAAGTTTTGAGTTTGTTTTGTAAACAACCTAACATGGAAATTTTCACATCCTCTTCTTCAGCATCGAAATGTAAACAGCATATGTAAACATTCTCTACGAAAAAGCTGCAAACATTTTCCTCTGAAAAAGATTGCTGGCCTCCGTCGAAATGCATCGACCTCCCCTCCCCGGAATAACAATAATAAAAAAATTGATGTAACACCTATCTTTTGAATTTTTCACTTCACTTTCTAATTGTCATTTTGATATATATACATATATATATATATGTGTGTGTGTGTGTGTGTGTGTTTGTATATATATATATATATATATATATATATGATTTCAAAGATTTTTGTGGGCTGAAAAATACAAAAGTGAACACAAACCTTTCGTACCAATATCC
>OY735234.1:26218479-26280979 GCA_963457665.1 Thysanoteuthis rhombus | reverse complement strand
AATTGAATAGAGGCACCAATCTTGCGAGGATAAATAATGGCATCCTCACGAGCCCCGTAAATGCAATAAAATTCTAATGTCCTACTTGAATCTGCCTCTACAGTTCACAAGTTAGATCATCCATTTCATCAAGCAATTCTTCATAAAACAGATTACTATTACGTAAGGGAGTAGCTTGTAACGTCGCAATGCACTGAAGTGCAGATGATATTTATTGGATTATCTGTTCCATTAATTGAATAACAAAACTTTTGTCCGATTGTCATGGTTTCAAGCTACACAAAAGAATTGTGTTGTATTTTCGAGCCTGGGACAAATGCCATTTTACTATCATTGCTCGATGGATGCCTATTCTTAATCAGATTTCCTGTTAGCATGTTTTCCTGTCAGCAGCTTGTGTTGCCCCCTGGCGGTAGTCGATACTACAGGAGTTGAAAGTCTCCATCAAATAATCTTTTTCCTTTGTCTTGCAGTTCTGTGGACTATTCTATAAGCAATAACATTTTGATGAATGATGGCAGGGTCTCGGGAATTCCATTAGAAGATTCAAAGCTGTTTATGCATTCAAAACTCAAACACAGCACAGACACTTTCATCCTTTATCCACCCCATTTTCATCTACTATTAAGCCCTCAGCACGTATAAGCTATTATTTCCTGTGTAGAATCTTGGCAGTCATGTCAAATCATATCTAGGAAGAAAATATTCAAACGAAGGAATAATTGTTGCCAGTCATTCAATGCCCTTCAAGGGCAGCCGTTTTGAAATTCAAACTATGAATGTACATTTCTCCCAATTATGATCATGCCATAGGGCATGGATCCGTTCAAAAAATTGATAATCTATTTTGTAGCTAATTGACCCTCCCATCACACTAAATTGATTGAGAACTTACACAGATATCGTGTGGACAAACATGATAGATGTTGAACTCAAAGATCAGAAACTACAAAAAGACCTGGTTACTACGGATTCAAACTTTACTCCCATTTATATTCGAGCTGCAAATGAACACTGCAACTTCTGTATCGTATGATAAATTAATATGTAGGCATATGAGACTCGACGTTGTTCCTCTGTTGATAAGAGAGCTGCCTTCTACTCACATACCGTATTGTATAGAATATATATGAATTCAGATACATGAAATACATGCCAATTACCAATCACTCGGTGTTTGTGATTTGGAATCACAGTAAATGATTGTTACTTTTAAAAGTTGGTTTTGTTTAACATGACGGCACAAACAATTAGAGAATAAGGTGTCTATTGTCGTTGCAACGAAGGAGAAATAATGTCAGCAAGAGACTCAGGAGTTTGACAAGAACTGAATATCGGTCAGTGGCATTTTTCGACGGAGAAAGATTATTCTTGGACAAGACAGTCACTGGAAGTAAACAAGGGATTCTTTACGATAATCAAAATCCATAATAATGACAGCCGTCAACATTATGAACAAGGCAGTATCCCCATGTTGAAAAGAGTTATCTTTGTTTGGTAGAATTCAAAGAGAACAATTGGAGATTCTCGGAATGAATCAGTTTCTTCGATCTCTTGAACAAGCATTTGAATTGGCTTTTTATTCAACCATTAAAAGTGGGTGCATTACACGAAATATGGCTGAAATTAGATAAATCCAATTCCCTGGTTACTATGTACGCTTGAAAAGCTCATTTAACGGGTTAAGAAAGATTAAACGTGCAGCTTATTGATAAGATATCAACTTTCACACACACACTAACACAAACACATACACACACGCACACACGCACATATATGTATGTATGTATGTATCTATATATATATATATATATATATATATATATATATATATATATGGTACAGATCAAGCTAGCAGTATAACATAACATGATAATATATTGATAGTATAAAGCAACTTCTGAATATGTGATGGATTTATTTCATAGAGTGCTCGATACATTCAACTTTATACTATGGAAGTCAAGTTGTTTTAGAGTAGAGCTGGAAATAAATAGTAAAATGTGGATTTGATACACAAACTAGCTCATATTTCTACTCTCTCCAGGCCTCATCAGGAAAATGATGAGGCTTGGAGAGGGCAGAAATATGAGCCAGTTTGTGTAGCTTTTTTCTTTTCTTTTTTTTTTTTTTGTCACTTTCAAAATTCAAAATTACCGTTAGTATAGAGAAAATGTAATCTACACAGTTTAGATACGAAGACCTGGGCAGACGGCCAAGATTAAACGATAGGTAAGCAGTTATTGAGTTCAGAACTACAGATACTCTTATCAGATTTCGGGTTATGAAAAAATATTTTTGAAGCCAATGGATATCAATAACAGAGGTTGGGGTACTGTTTGGATAATTATAATTCAATAACAATAAAGTTATATTCTTTTATATTCAAGATATATTCTAATTTCAAAGGCTGCATCTTCTTTTGTACGTGAGATGAATTAGGACACAATTCAGAGACAAAGGTTCGGTGTACGGATATGCATACAAGGACCACGTCTCCATAGTAGAAAGGGAATGAAGATAGAGTTTTGCAGTCTCTATCCCCTCCCAATATATCCCTCTCTCCCCCACCTCTCCCCTCCCCTCCCTTTCTCTATATATCTATCTATCTCTGAAGGCGATAATAGCATATAACCAATGGACATCACCACTCACGACATGGATCCCCAGAGATCGCATGCGTAATCGAGGCCAGCAGAATGCAAGAGTGAGAGACTAACTAGAAAATTTCAGAAAATATTGGCTCTGCAACATCCATAATGGAAAAATATTTCTCCAGAGAAATATTTTAGACCTGTTCCTCACATTTTGTATGCTTTGAATTTCTCAAACATCAATTGGGTAGAAATTGTTATCAGATTATTTAAACAGCAAAAGAGAATTAAGAACCACAGCGCTTACACTTTTATAAAAATAAAGAGAGAAAGAGCAAATGTTGTCAGAATAAGGGCTATGATAGAAAGGATATTACAATGCAGAAAACATTCTGACGCTGTAAAATGAATAGGAATTTCTCATAAATAACAAATGTTCTCCCTCCCAAATTATTACCCTCTGCACAAACGATGCTAACAACTTTGACTTCAGCTAAAAAAGCCACCGATCAGTTGCATTTCATTGTTCATTTACACAAAAAGTGAGTATATTCCTCGATAGACTTTCTTTTGTGAATTGATCAACTAAAAACATTAGTCGAGAGTGGGCAATTTTCAATATCAAACTCTTACTTGCTCAAAACCTGTCTGGAACTCACAGAAGTATCAAGAAAAAATGTCATGGGGTTATGTCGAGTGATCTTCACGATAAGCTGTCACAGATAGACTTTAGTGTTAAGATATATTACGCGCTCAAACTTTCATGTAGGAAACTGAATAAGTATTTGTGTTTAAATTGTTTATCGATTAAACTTCGAGTCAAATTTTTTTTTACACCTTAGAAAATTCCACTACAAATCTCAAGTGCCTCTGTGAAATCCCCCTGACAGAAAAAATACTGTTAAAATTTGAGCAAACGTATTGATAGTCCTGCTAGTTGCCATTGTGTGATTTTGTATGTCATAGTATCACACTGCACATCATATTTCAAAATATTTGTCAACAAGTACCTTAATTTAAGTACTGGTTGAAAAAAGATAGTGCTGATAAAATCAATGATAAGAGTGTCTGTCGCAGAATTTTTGCTGAGGAATGCAAATAAAACAATTCAATATTCCACATTAAGATACCGAAAAAAACAATATTGTCAGATTTAGGAGCGGCAACTGTTCTCAATGAGAAATACAACAGAATTACTCGAATATGCTGTGCTATCAGATCTTACATCAGGATTTTAGATCAGGGATGCCTTCTTGATAATAGTTTTGTTTTTTAAAATGGCCGCTCAAAATTCCTGATTGAACTGAGAAAACTTTTCATCATTTGTTGAAGATGGCACCATAGCAAAATTGAACGTTGAAGATCTGCAGATGACGAGAGACTCCAGCTGATTGATTCCTGTTCTGTGAGATAATCTTCCACAAATGATAAATCTACTATAATTTCCCAAATGCCTATTACATATCTGGATGTAACAGCATAAGTCTCCTCACAACATTTCACCATGAAGACCTGATGTATCAAGGGGGCCCAGTTATGTTTTACGAACTTAGTTTTTGAAAAATGTATGTGTATGGTCTCCGTTCACTCTCAAACCAATGCTTATGATCCGTGTATGATCAGTTTCCATTTACCAATGTAGATTAATTTATAATAATCTATTTCATTCCTTATAATGATTTATTTCCATCTATTTACAGTGATCTATCTATCTATAATGATCTGTTTATATCTATCTATCAAACTACAATGATCCATCAATAATGAATTATTTTCCTATATCAATGCATATTTATGTAGTTCCATCTATCTACAATGATCTATCCGTAGGGATCCATCTATAATGATTCATCTTTTTATCTATCTATAATGATCTACCTTCAATGATCTAATACCATTCAATCTATCATCATCTATCTATAAGGATCTATCTATAATGATCTTATTCCATACATCTCTTATGATCTATTGATAAGGATATATCTCTCGATAATGATCATTTTCATCTATCTATAATGGTCTATCTGTAAGGATCCATATATCTATGATGATCTATTTCCATCCATCTATAAGGATCTATCTATAACGATCTATCTATCTAGAAAGATCTATTCCCATTGATCTGTCTATCCACCATACTATTAATAGTCTATCTTTTGAGAAATAGTTTAATCGAATGCGAATTAACAGTTTATTTGGTAATACAGTATGATACCATAAATGCATTGTTAAAATCTACGATCCAAGCCTTCAGCAAGAACTTTCCCAAAACCTCATTCATACGATGGATTGTAGTCTAGTCGTTACAACCTACTAACACTCGCAATAATCATATCTTCTTTACAGGATTGAGGAATACATGAGCAGATGAAATGGTTTGATATAAAAATTCGGTAATCCTAGCCATGCAATCCAAGAAAATTATAATATTTTTAGGCAATATTTTCCTAATGAAATCATATCCCCAAACACAATTTTGGATAGTCAACCACTAATCCCACTTCTTTCAAATTAGCAATAAGGCACCGGTCAGAGGCGTTAGATGTATCGATTATCAACCTACCCCTCTTCTCGTAGACAGATTCGGCAAATTCTGCGGAACAACTTACCTCATCTATTGAAAAAATATTATGTTATTCAGACAAATGGCTCTCATTTATTTTTAATTCAGCATCCACGTAAGAGCCAAACACTCTTAAAATAAAATCTTTACATTTCATATATATATATATATATATAAAGCGAATTTAGCAAGAACCTTTTATTTTCAACAAAAAACGTGTTTCTTGTAGGAATGGTATAAGATGGAGAGAAATAGTCCACATTTTTAATTCAGCGGCCAAAAACACATAAAGATCATTTGTAATAATCAAAAAACTTTTCAATGACCTAAATCTTCAAATTCATTGACTGTTTGTAACAGCTTGTAATTGACAACAGAACATTTTATTGGAAAGGATTCAAAATAATGAAAGACTTCACCTAATGATCAAAGAAGGGTAATTTATTCATAAATTATATTGATTCATAATGACATTCATTTTTTAATGAATTAAAAAGTTAATTCTTCAGACACGTATGAAGTGTCCACGTAGGTGGAAAAGAGATAAAGACATTAGCTTGGAGGTTTAATCGGATTTCTTTCTCAGAATGATGGACATGGTTGTATGATATTAAGTGGTGACAAATAACTGACCATTTTGATTCAGTCAGACCAGTGTGTTATGGATGTTTTAATCGTCATAATCAACACTTTGTAAGAGCGACACAGATATCTTTATGGCTTCCAACAACAAGAGCGTAAATGGCGATAGCTAGTTATGTATAGCATAAACAATTTAAACCCCTGTCACAGAAAACACAATCACACACACACTCACGCAGACTACCGTTCCTCGGGAAATTAGGGTTCACCACCACTCATATATGCTATGCTCAGGGTGATCACTTGGAAAGTTTGGAAAAAAGGTGAATATTTAATAACTCCCCTACTAAAAACTTAATTTGGAGGGGAAATTTCAACGAAAAAAAACGACATTTTCCACACTCATCGAGAGGAGAATGTGTGCAAAATTTCAAGTTTCTTCTATAAATGGTTAGGGCTAGGTAAAGCCCAGATACTTGCATATTTATATATGTCAGAACACTTGATGAACCTGAACCCAGCACCAGTGATTAAACTGGTCTGTTTTGAGTAGCGGTAATTTATACACATGGTCCAAATAACTGAAAATTGCCATCTTATTGTACACGACACTGCAAAGTAGCAATGCCAGAATCTAGCAAAGCTAACTCTAATCTTTTTTGCATCGTCGTCGTCATCGTCGTCGTGAGATTTCCCATGACAAACCCTGGACGGAAAATAATCAACCAATTCGTGTTTGGCTTTTTTTTTTTAATAAATCATGATTTTTTTCCCTCCATGTAAAACCGAAAGAAGAAAATCTACTATGGATAAATCAAATGAAAAGTACACAACCACTTTGACATATCGAATGACGAGTACATAAAACCATTATTTATATATATATATATATATATATATATATATATATATATATATATATATATATATATATATATATTCTGCGTTTCAATGATGTACAAATCTGTATTCACCACAGCAAAAAGTTTCCAAACGGATTTACTCAACGACAACTAAGATAACATTTGTGACAAAAAAATTACCTAATATTTCCACATTCGTATTTTTTCTGATATATTTATATGTGTGTGATTGAGTAAGGTAATGTGACAAAATGGTGGTAGGAATTTTTTTGACAATGTGGAAGTGAAAGTCCCGAATAAAAGTGTGGTACTTGTCAAAATTCTCCAATTATCATAGAGACAAGGCTTATAAAGGTCGATGCATTTTGCCGAATTCAATTGGCGTTTTTTGAAGCATTTTTAGAATTTCAATAAACTGTAGCAAATACAATTCTCACATATCTCACATATTACTCTTCGATCAGTAAAAACCAGTGGAAGATTTAGACATTGTTGGTCCAAATTACTGAAGAGCATTTAAACAAATATAACAAAAAACATAGTTTTCATCACTTTAGACTCCCTGGAGGTGTCCATGTTGATAGGAACCAACGGGAAGTTGCTGAAAGAAAATTAAAACCTGAATAGATGCCATCAGAGGGTTACTTGAATATCGTTGATGGTCGCCATCAGTGGTGTTGGCTACAAATTTGACAGTCTCTATGGACTCCATCGGTTGTTGGGGATATGAAGATAAGAATTTCGATATACGCTATAGGAATGTTCATAATTTTTTTAAATATCTGTGGACACTCTCTCATTATAATAGTAACTAGATATCTCTATTGAAAACCTATATAATACTGGATATAATAGCATTTTCAAAATGCACATATTCTGTTCTTTAGTCCAACCACAGTTCAACTCGAAGAAGCTTCTGTTCTCGGATTTTTCCGATGAAATTAATGGTTCAAATATAAAATAAACCTCCACCTGTTCTTTGCTCAAAAATTCAGTCAGATATTGAAAGACATCAACATGCACCGAAAGGTGGGTCCCATGTAAGGTCATACAATGCTTCAACAATTTTTTTTTTCTTAAAGACCGGTGTCTGGAACGTTAGTCGAAAAACGAGGAACCCCAACCAGAAAAAGCCTCACCTTTGGGATTCTTCCATCGAAAAGAAAATAAATATTGATCATCGAAACAATATAAGTAGTCTCTGATCAGACTTGATAAACTGTAAGCATTTTTTTTTTCTAAGAAGGGTTACTGGTTAACCTCATATTGGTTTCCCTTATATCACCTGGTGATCTTTCCATTAAGAGGATCATTCAGTCTTGAAACTATCTGATGTTTTTAACAGTAGATATCAGATCTATTTTTCTGTTCCCTAATGAGGAACATCACAGATCTCTTGTATCATGTTTTAGGGAATATAGTAAGAACGATTGATATTTCAAAAAGGCGAAAACGGACAATGCTGTATTAAGTAAAAGACGATTCATGATTTGGAGTGTGTTTTCCGAGATTTCAACGTTTCTGGCTATTGAACTCCCAATGATAATGGTCTTTTGGAATTTCAACATTCAATTCCATTGATTCCATCAGAAGTCTATGGATGGGGAGAAAGTACTTCCTTGGCTGATCCTCACGGCATATTACCCGACCATTGCCGCTCAAATGACAGCATTCAACTTAGACTTTGAGATGAGTTCGTATGAGATCTGCATTTGCTACAGTTTAATGTATGTTTGAAATCCTAACTGGCCTCGTCAAGAGATTTAAAAAGAATGGTATTCTTTTTCAAACGAAGAATTTGTCCCGTCAAATGTCCAATTGCCTAGTACCTGCATTGCACATAACTTATCCTCGTGACAACTACAAGGAATCCCTTACCCACTGAAACGTGAGTCAAGCTCCGTATTCCATCAAATACGTTCGATGAATGGGAGAAGGGATCCATGCACTAAATGTCTACTTATCCCAGAATTAATTCAAGCTCGTGTAACGCGACAAACGAATTGTTCTTTGACTGGTTTTATTTATCAGTTTAATTCACGTCAAATACTGGCATGAAGAATCAGTGGGGACACACACTCCTATCAATGATCTTGGAGTGTTGGGTAATCTGGATGAATGTCCGAATAGAGGAATGAGAGAAGAACTGACAGCAGCTCTAAGTTGTGGTACTATTTGGGGCGTCTCATTTGACTGGTCTTCTTTGATGAAATACAAAAAATTAAATGGTGCCTAACTTTCAACAGCCTGCAAAAGATCAATCACCACAAAGATAGATTCTCTTCGATACACTGAAGATTACAGGTATTGGATGACGCTTCAGAGTGATCCATGGTATTGGTAAAATGATGACAACTAAAGATTGTAGAGGGCATGCCTTGAAGATGAATGCTGTTGGTGATGCTGCTGGGCCAGGTATTTCTGGTTTCAAACGCTAAAATGCAACGTTAACCAAAAACTAAGACCAGAAACAGTACTTCCCCCAAACAGTGACCAATCTCGAAAAACAAATGTAAAACCCTCGAGGACTACACTAGTAGAGTAGAAACAAGGAAAATTAATTTGCGTTTATTATGTCACTTTATTATATATAATGTATTTGTTTTTCTTATTATCAGGCTTGTTGAACAAAAACTAATCTACAAAAATTGATTTTGGGGAAATTTCGTTCAATTTATGAAATTTTCTTATTGTTCTAGGAAATTCTCCAATGGAGCAACTTTTAGATGTTAACTAGGTAGAATGCGTCACCGTTAATTTCTGGCTCACGTTTCAGACACAGGCCTTTTTATACATTTTGAAACTATAATTAAGCCATCAATGAAACCTTAATCAATCTCAGGATTGACTGTACAGCTACCTTTTTATGCATTTAAATGTCTTATAAACATTTACAGAGTTTCAGACAAGAGATTGGATTTTATCCAGAGGTTTCCAGATTTGTATGCCATTCATCTTAGAGATATCTTGATACAACAGCAACCAGTTGTTTCTCCCATCAACGAAAAAGACTTTGCCTTTTCTCTTTTTTTTATTAAATGCTTTCTGTTTAGAAACCTGCAGCAAGATAAACAGATGACACTTTGCCTGTAGAAAAGAGACTTCAGAATAAATAAAAGAGGAAAAAAAAGAGAAAGAAAAATTGATGAAAAAAAAGAGATCTCATGTCAAACTGAAAAGTGTATACAGATGCAAAGCTAGGATAATAACAGGGAGGAAAAAAACAGTGAAACTTTCCATTTTCTCGTTTCAAGTAAGAGGCGATTCAATGTGCTGCACCTTGTATCAATAAGAAAACACTAACTGCAACATTGTGGCACTCTTCAACTCCAAATTCTTATAGCCTTTTGAAGGATGAGCAAACTCAAACATCACGGAGGAGAAAAAAAAACATTCAAGTTTATTCTCAGAGTATGTTTTGTGAACATGACCTTTCAGGATCATCTTTTTTTTAGCAATTATGTTTACTGCAATCTTCAGTCACAATTGTAAATACGATTCTCTTGCTTTTTTTTCAGGAGAAAAAATTATATGAAAAGAGCAACTAACGTTCCTTTGTGAGATTGCAATAACAACAATCAATCGCAGAAAAAGACAAGACTTGGACTACAGTTTGACCAAAGATGTTCAACCCCTAGAAATATCCATGCGTCCACACACACACACACACACACACACAAGTGCATACACGTATACATGAAAGTTTCAAATGTCAAATTCATGTGTACTAGTATTACATAGAGATTTTACACCGTTGACCAGATAAAGAGCTCGTTTCATATTTGATCTTTTAGAAGTGAATGTGGTCTGTTTGGGTTCGTTGGTCTAAGTTCGACGCAACTGAAAAATCATTGGGTCATACATGTATGCAAATTGGAACATCGCAAATCTGTGAATTCTCTTGACCTGAATTTCAAAGTATTTGGAAAAAAATTGAATTCATTTGAATTTAAAATTCACAATAACCAAACTTTCTTCTTGGGTATGGTTAAATAAATCGAAACATATTTTCAATGTGTACGTACTGTCAAACTATTTCAATCAAATTAATTGCTTGATTGCTTTTTTGACAAAAGAAGCTCTCCAGATTGGCATTGTATTTTCATTGTCAACTGAACCACTACTAATAGATTATGTAATGAGTCAAAATACCCCAGGTTCATTTAGTTGAATCAGCCAAAAAATCCTTCACTAGTACACTTCTCTGTACAATTTACAGTCTTGCTGGATTTTGGTTACAAAGAGAAAAACTATTGTTATCATAAAGATTTAAAGGATATTCCTATCACAATAATTGTTTCACGTGTAAATCATTCATTGCGTTAAACTCCCTTGAGTCACACATCATCCAGGTAGGGAGGTGAGCTGATTACAAGGTATACTCCTGGGATCAGTCCATCGATATGTATCGCAAATTATCTGATACTTTTGTTTGAACAACTCACCATAGTGAGGATAGGCAGCACTGGTCTATAAGCATGGAACCAAATTATCCCTCTGTTGGCACTGACCATTGGGATTAGCTATTGATAATCGTTCGTCTCCCTTTAAAAAACAAGTGGAAGAAGGGATTAGTACCTTTCAAGTGGTGACATTTCTCACGTAAAATAGACTTGACATTTCATTTTAAACAAATCTCATTTACGATTAGGGTTTCCATAGGCGACGGGTCTTTGATCTTAATGAGTTATTGAATTTTACCTTGATTCTGTGAAATTGGCAACAATGCATCTGTTTGACATCTTTGAAGTCATATGCTCGAAAGTGGATTCAAGATTTTTGTATTAATTGGATTGATGCAGAAACCGTCTTATCATTTTCACTCACGAGGCACATTAAAGAACATGCTGAGTATGTATAGTAGAGAATATTACCTTATACGTAGCTGCTGTATCGGATATGCATCTGCTATGTATTTATAATGTATGTGTTTGTGGAACATCATAATCATCATTCTTCAAACGTCCGTCGTTGGACATAGACCTTCCCCAGGACTTGCCACACTTCTCTATCATGGGCGTCGCGGAGCCAGGACTTTCTGAATTATTCCAGCTCAACTCTCCATCAAATATCCTGCCGGTCTCAGTTGTGCATGTGATCTCGGGTGTTCCATGTCGTGAGCCACGATGTCCATCGGTGGTCCAACATTCTTGCAACATGGCCAGCCTACCGCCATTTGAGATTTTTAATGGATTCTATGATTATTGGGGGGATGCATTGGTTATACACCCATCTTTTTAGGAAAAAATTGTATTTTCTTATTTTCGAAGGTTGAGCTTGCTCTGCCAAAGGCTTGCCATCTTAGTGTGATTCTTTGCTTGATTTCTCCTTCTTCTGGTCTCATGGAGATTTGTTGCCCTAGGCAGATATAGTGATCTATTTTTTCTAATTCCTTGTCCTCGATTTTGATTTTAGTGTTTTTATCTTCGATGTTGTTGTTGCACATGATCTTCTTCTTGCTATAGTTCATGCGTTGGCCGACTTTCTTGCTTTCTCCATACTGATCTGCAAACAAAGTACGTAAATGAGTGTATAAGTATCGCTTTAAAAATTTGAAGCTGAGTGAAAAGATTGTTATCCTATAATAACAAGTTGTATGCTTGAAATTTGATTTGAATTAAAGTCACTTAGTTGAAGGTACGTCTTTAGCAATACGATACACGTATTTTGCAGTGATTGGTGCGGAAACGTTAAGAAATGTGTACCCTTTATGGAACTGAAACCGCAAATACACTTCAATTGTATGTGTTGCATAGAATATTTTCTCTACTGAGGTGGCGTCTATAAAGAAAGAGAAGACAATTATTGTTACAAAACAACGCTCTGCAAACAGTGGGCAATATTGGCAGAACGTTGTTTTGAGATGATATTTAATTGTGTGTGATGCAGGGTGTGTCTATAAAAGTTTCCTGGATCGGCACCAAAATGTATAAACTTTTATCTAAACGGTTTGCACAGCCTTTCCGAGAATTTATCTGGAATTCATTTCAACATTTGGAGATATCTGCGTTGAACATATAGCTACGACGTACGGGAGGTTACTGTAAAAAATGTCTGGATCTACACAAAATAGAAAACACTTCTTCTTTAGACCTATGCCCAGCGTACAACAAAGTTTCGCTAGAATTCAGTCAAATATAATTTTTAGATATTGTGTTGCATAAATATATCTATGATAATAAGAAAAAATCTGGATTCTTCATGAATTGTGTCGACTATCTTACAATAGAATTTTATTGAAATTCATTGAGAACTTTTGATGATATTGTACTGTTTACGTATTGCTACTATTCAGTTGAAGAGAGTTTGGAAAACTCTTGCAACAGAAAAGAAAAAAAGGGAAATTAAGCTGTTTTACAATGGAGAAAAAGAGACAGAGAAATCAACACGATCAAAAAAGGGAAATAGAGGGAAAGATAAGAGACAAATACGAAGAGGAATAGAAAGAGAGTGGGGAAGAGAGACAAAGAGGGTTGATACAAGTCTGGCAGCCGCAAGGCCAAAATCTAAAATATCTTTTTCCGATTGAAGATGCTTACTGCAACTTTTGCATTGTATATGTATTGAATAAAAAAAAAAGTATTATTTTATGTTTTTAGTGTAAATGTATTTATTAGAACGAAATAAGCCTTTGTGTATATGTTATTACATTTATTAGTACATTTGTGAGACTTTTCGGTTAGGATAAGTCGGTAGAATAAGCGACTACTAATCGATTTGTTATGATTCCGAATCACCACCGGGGAAATGTTAATTTTATAAATGTTTTTTTTTTATTTACCAGAATCAAATAAGCACTTTCATATTTCTATTATAGATTTCGGTAGATATGTAAGTCTTGTCTGTTTAGCCCAGTCAATGAAAAACACAATTACCAATCAGTTCGATCTAATCCCAAATCACTCCCCAAAAGAGATCAAGAGATATCAAAATAGATTTGGGAAATAAAATATAAGTCGGCGATATCAAACAAGACAGACAAACATCAGAAAACTCGGATGGCAATGGACTGGATATGTTGCAAGAATAAAAGAAAACCAGTGTACATAACGACACACGTGGATCCCCAGAGATCATATTTGAAACTGTGGGTGGCAGAATATGAGATTGCACGACAAAACCAACGAGTTCAAAAGTATTGGCTCCACGACACCCATGATGGAAAAGGGTGGCTAAACTTGGGGAAGTCATTGTCCAAAAACCGACTCTCAAAACTTTTCGGAGACTTCAGTGAACGCAGTATTTGTTTAGTTTTGATTTGTTTTTTTTGTCATTTTCTCAATGGATATCTGATGTTGTTGTCCCCTATTAAACTTAATTATAGGAAACAGTAAAATGCAAGTTTCTTTCCAGTTTTTTTGAGCCGGAATTTTTACAAGTAATATCTCCATGATTTTTTTGTTTTGAATTAGACATGATTATCCGCTTGATTATATTAAATAATATGCATGATCGAGATCAAATAATACAAATAAACCAGCAGGGATCCCTGCCGTTGCCCTGGAAAATATAAACGAAAATAGTATGTTCTTTATATTTTTTTAATATACTTCTCTTCGCAGAAAACAATATAGAAATGGAGTGTATAAACAAAAATGCTAATCTTCACCCGGAAGTGTGCGTGATCATTTCATTTCCCAGCCACGCTGGGGTTTCATGCCAGTTATCATAGAATGAAGAATATCAATTAAAGAGAGAAAAAAACTCACCAAACTTGAACAAAATATCTTTGTAAGACGATGAACATGAATTTATAAAAGAAATAAATAGTCCCAAGGATATCAATCACAAATATCTATTATGAGACGAAATTGGAAAATTGAAGAGAGAAAAAACCTTATTCGACAGATTTCTATGGAAAAAAAATGTTCATTGTAAATGAAGAAGAAGTGAAGACACTCTTGAATGAAACATGTCCACTCCCTCCAGTATATATACAGAGAAATACACACAAACATAGAGAGGAAGAAAGAGAGAGAATGAATGAGAAAATGTGGTATGATAAGTAATGGATATAAGTATCTGACATTGTGAATAAAGAATGACAATTTGGGAACTACATTTTGGTTCAAGCTGGATTACAAGTACACACACACAGACACACAGACGCACAGACACACACACACACACACATATATATATATATATATATATATATATATATATAATTGAGTGAAAATTTGCTACACAAGTATTTCTATGTTTTTGCCCTGTTTGTGCTTCTTCAGGTGGATGATTTGGTTTATTTTAGATTCTTTTTTAGGATATTTTTTAGGGGGGGGGATATTTTTCCAGGTGGTAAGATCTTTCTTCAATGTTATTTATCGAGCTTTTGTTGAATGATAGGACTTTGCTTGTTGTATTTTTTGTTTCATTTAATCGGAGATCTATTTCTGTTTGTGGATGAAAAATTACAAATAGAATAAAAAAAACAATAACAAAAAACAGAACAGAATTATTGAACAGAAAAAAAGCGTTGGAATGCCAGTACTGCTCAAAATTTTTTTGAATACACATAACTCAATAATGTACAGATAAATCTACTAAAAATAACCACCATACATAACTTATTTGCGTAGCAACCTGCAAGACAATCTACACGCCATAATCATCTTAGACAAGAGGAAACCAAGAGGAAATCGAAATTAACCAAATTAGCAACTAATTTCATATAGAAAGGAACTCTAATATTGGAAAACAGTTTTAAGTGAGAATAAAATACTCTCAGAGAGGAAACATACCACAAAAGGGTTGATTGACTAACCATATATTCATAAAGAAAATACTAGCACCACACCCTCTTGATTTGTAATTCATAACCACCAACAGACATACATCCCCTATCAAATAAAACAAAAAATACAGCAAACAATGAGCAATAAATAAACAAAAATGTGTATAAATAGATTAAAATGGAGATCCTACCGCATAGGACAGAAATATAAACGTTTTCGTGCAGAGAATCCTCACTCAGTTATATTCCAAGCTCTGACCAAAATTATCTCAATGTTTAATGGTGAATGTATGGAGCACTTTATGAAATACACACATTGCACATTGGATATTATACTGTATTGCATCCCTGATTATATATATATATATATATATATATATATATATACATATGTGTGTGTGTGTGTGTGTGTGTGTGTGTGTGTGTCCTGTATGAAGATGAGAACACTACAGAGAAACAAATATCATAGCATCCCAACCTGAAGACTTGGTAGCTCTGCTCTGATCCTAGCGCTTTAGCTGATTAAGATTGACTATCTTTTGAAAGATACACAAAATACTATGATCCTACACAGATCTATCAATTCATACGTAAATAATACATAGTTATAACTATAATACTTAGAACAGACGATGAAGGCAGCTCCCATGGTGGATGTTGCTATCGAAAGGTAATCGCCAACGAGGAAGGTTCGATCCCAACGGTATTGTATAGTCTGAGCTCCTTACATAACAGTGAGCGTTTAAAGTGTTTTGAATCTTGTTTTTACCCGCGAAGAACATCGACAGGTTTTTGAATGCTAGAATCACTTTCCCCTCTATTGAACTGAAAAAAAGTCCCATGCAATCGTACGAAACGAGGGGAATATAGAGTGGGCCAAGAAAAAGATTTTTTTTTGTCATATTCTTTTTTTAAATGAATCCTTGGAACATAATGTGACGAAAAGTTCATAATTTCATGTGCTTTACATATTCCCATTTTTCAATCAGTTGGAAACAAACGATTTAATTGTTGACAAATGTTGACAAATGATGTCAAAATCCATATAAACAACGTTGCAGGTTTTGAACTGAGTCTGTTCTGCCTCTTGTTCTTGGGTTAGAAGGGAGACTTGTAATTTGGTAAAGACTAGACACTCGTTCCTAGCTTAATTGAAATGAAAGAATGATTTTTTTGTAAAAAAAGAATGTAATCCATCCATATCAGAAAGGTCAATGTAAATATAATGACGATGGCTTAATTGGCAAATTGCTGGAAATACGGTGACGTCCTTCCCTTGTGATTTTTCTTGTGTTTGTTGTAATTTTTCAAATCTTTTATCTTAGGTCGAAGGAGATTTTGAACAATATATTTCATTTGAGCTTCTAGTGCGTGAGCAAAGGAAAGATTGAAAAATCAGAGGAAACAAAAGACTCCGTTTTCCAAACAATGAAATAGAAATTATGGTTGGCAAGTTGTACATTGCCTGGAATAATTAACACGTGCTTTTTTTTTTTTTTTTTTGAACTTTCATTGAGTTTTTGGGATAGCTCACTGGCTTCTCTAATGGAATGTTGTAGAAAAGAGAGACGTAGAGAGAATGGGCACTGAATGCAAAAGATAAATAAATCATTATAGCGGGTTGCTATTAGACTGAAAGTTTATGAGCTACAAAACCGATCTGAACAGTTTAATCTTTTCAAAGATTAGATTTTTTATTAGAAAATCCACATGATCCCACAGGGGCTCACTGCAAACGATTTGATAAAAGAAAGAGAGAGAGAGAGAGAGTTTAGAAGCTTTACGGCTTCAAACACTAAACAGATTGAAAATATATATCATTTCAATTAATTATTTCCAAAAAATGTTAATGGAAATTATGTAATGACTTTCAGTATTTTTTATGATCTGCATAGGATTTAATAATATGATAGGATTCGTAAAGTGTTCGAATCAAGGGTCGTTCAACATTAAACTGTTTCGGTAGTCAAAAAACAGTTATATAACATGGCTCAAACACCAACTCCACTCCAGCAATGATTTTAATGTATATATATATATATATATGTATATATATATATATATATATATATATATATATATATATATATGTGTGTGTGTGTGTGTGTGTGTGTGTGTGTGTGTGTGTGTGTGTGTGTGTATTTCTTCAGCGGTATGTGCTGTGTGAGTATGTGCTTTTAGGGGTTAAAGATTCTATTTGGAACCTGAGTCCACCATCAGGAGCTTTGCCCTCCGGGTAAAAAATTGTATCCAGGCTGATGGAGTCATTCTACTATGTGAGAGAAAGTCCAGCCGGTGATGAAGTCTATGGTTAAGCAGCAGCAGTTGGTCTTGAAGAGGGCATAATGTGTCAGGGTTGGAGGGGAGTGATGTGGAGTCAGATTTAGTGTAAATCGAGGGGTGATAAGGTTTAGGAACTATATAGGTTTCAACCTTATAAGTCATTAAAAATATGTTGGCTATGATTTGAACAAGTGCTATGACTGGCTAAGATGAGTGACTTTGAAGTACCCAGTATTGAATGTGTCTGGGGGGGTAGATGTGGGTGTGAGGTTATTGTTTGTAGGAGTTTTGTGGATTAGAGATCTGTGTGATTAGGGTTATTAAGTTTGGTGTTTAATCCATTTGGATACAGAATTTTGACTTTGTTGATCCACATATCCTCATGTCTTTATATATATATATACATATATATATATATATATATATATATATATATATATATATATATATATATATATATGTACTTGGCTATTTGAGGAATATGATTTGATTAATTGTAAAAACCAATTATTTTCAAATATCTATTACCTATAATGTTGGCTAATAACGTGATAAGATCAGTTTTAAATGATATTTCTAGAACTCTCAACGTTTGTTATTGACTTTGGGATAACTGGATTATATTGCATGATCAACATTAAAATGATAAATGATACAAGTTTGGAAAACATCTGATTGCGTTAGTAATCAACAAAAATGTGCATTTGGAATAAACTAATTGAATTTTATAATTTGTCAAATCATACAGCCTATCAATTGTCAGAAATATCACGTTCTCTTTTTGATGAAAAAAGTACAACCTACTTCCACGTCGCCTCATTTTTGTCAACACCTATCCCTTAAATGCTTGACAATCATTTTAGTTGATGCTTGATGAGATTTTCCTCCATTTACTTCTAGTGAAATGCGTTGTGTGTCCTTATGATATTTCTTTTATAGTGTTTTCTTTTGTTTGCAAATTCCTTGTATCTTTATGTTCTAATATGTTATCATCGTGTGATTCTGTGTGTCAATCGATATATTTTAAGGGTTTTCAATCGGGAAGTGTACATACCTCATGGTGATCGTAATGGCACGATACCTAAGCGTATATTTTTGATGGGATGAGCTTTGTGAAAGTCGAATTTGTTGTTTTGTGTGTTTCTTTGTTCGGACCGGGCGTTTGTCTTTTCATCCAATATCAGGGCTTTCTAGCGCTCATATACTTTTTTCTTGAGAGATCTTGACGTCTGCCCAATGTAGATTTTGCTTCAGTCCTTGCAAGGAATTGCATAAACGCTAGCTCTTTGTGATGGGGTCTTGTTTACCAAATCCTTGATAACTGTCGAGGTATCTATGACAATGTGTCTCTCTAACTTTTTCAAGTTGGAGCTTAGGTTGGTGGTGCTTGTGTTGGTGGGTAACGTGATGCGTCTTACTCTTCTTTGTGTTAGTTGTGAGGATCTTTTATGCTCCCCCTTTAGTTTTATATGAAGTGTCTTGGGCACTGAAGAGAGTATGGATTGTTCGATGTTTCTTTCAATGGAAACCATGATCACAGACCTTTCTTATATAAGACCAAACTTTACTCTCACATAAACAGATACAAAAAGATTCCCTCCTACTATACATCCCACTAGAAAATACCCATTCCTTTCTCTAATGTCAAACATATAAACAACATAGAATTTTCTCTAAACTGCTGCGATTTTTTTTTCCAGGAAAAGATCGTTGGTAACCATCGGGATGAACGTGTGAAGATATTTTTTCCAAGAGGTAATACCTGCTTTTCTCTTACATTTTTCTCTTCAGTCTGAAATTGTCATTCTGATCAGCATTCCGTCTTTTCAGCTTACATTTGCACAACAAACATATATATATATATATATATATATATATATATAGCAATGACATTTTGTGACAGCATATTGAGTTGGGTGTAATTTGCCACAAACATCGCTGACATAGCTCGGGCAGCCCAGGTAATTGAAATGTCCAGTGAAGTCTTAGAAACATTTAAGTGGGAAGCATTTTCTAGATCAGTACTGCAGAGCAAAGTACCCTGTCATCAGAAGTTTGCAGTTAGTGAATAATGAGTGGCGTTCCAATAAGTATTTTTGGAGATTTTTTGTGGAGAGACAGAAGGATAGAGAGAAAAAAGATACGATAGAATATATATATTCCTCTAACCTCGTTGGTAGAGGTAATAAAACAGCGTGCTGTGTCATTTATAGAGCTCGACATCATGAAAGATGTATGAAATGACATGCCACGTCATAATTTTATGACCATAAACATTCTGGAAAAAAACCTCTGAACATTCAAAATGGCGAAGGTTTTTTTTGGAATTGACCTTCACTCAGAACAAATTAATTCATATGGGAATACCTTAACTGTATTACATCAAATCCACACTCATCAAAACTGCACATTTCTTTGGTATTACCATGATCCACATTATCCACAAGAGCATCATTTGAGTGAAACAGCTAGGGTCCTTCTATAGGTTCAGATTGTTATTTTAAAGGCAATAAGTCTTGAAGCACTTTAAAAGTACGGAACATAGCCAATGCCATTCATCACCATCATCAACATCATCATCATCATCATCATCCTCATCATCAGTCTGTTAACTTCAGTCGTTGGACATAGACTTTTCCCAGGATTTGCTGCATTTCTCTATCATGGGCGTCGCAGAGCCAGTATCTTTTTTAAATTTGTCAGGTCCATCTCTCCATCTTACATTTTGTCGGCCTCGATTTTGCATGTGATCTCTGGTGATCCATGTTGTGAGTCATGATGTCCATCGGTTGTCTGTCATTCTTGCAACATGGCCTGCCCATTGCCATTTAAGTTTTCTAATAGATTATATGATGTTTTGACTCCTGTTTTCTTTCTTATATACTGTGCTGTTTTGCGATCCCTCCATGTGACGTTGAGCATGATTCTCTCATGCGCACGTTGCATGCTTCTAAGTTTGCGAGTCTGTTTCTTGGTCAAGTTCCGTGTTTCAGCTCCCTAAGTGACTATCAGGAGGATGCATTGGTTGTATACTCTTCTTTTTAGGATTACTGGGATAGACTTGTTTTTGAAGGTTGGGCTTACTCTGCCGAAGGTTTGCCATCAAGGGTGATTATCAGCTTGATCTCTTCCTCTTTCGTTGGTTTCATGAAGATTCATTGTACTGGGTAGATTTAGCAGACTACTTTCCCCGGTTTTGCATCTTCGATTCTGAGAGTTTTGTTCTTATTCTCAATGATATCGTTGCACATGATTTCTGTTATCAGGGGTAATCATACACGGATCTACCCCGTATTTTAATAATTACCCCTGTAACTTCTCGCATACACACACCCCAAATTTCATAGCAAACCTTTTGAGATATCATTCGGACGGACGTAAACCTTAGGCGATATTATGCTGTGAGCATAAAATTTCGATGTAAGAGAGGGATTTGTGCATGGATACTACCCAGGATCTGATCACTTTTTCAGTAGTCTATCATCCAATGTTGCACGAAATGTCATTGAGAATCATTCAGAATCCTTTGCAAGACTATGTGGACAGTCAGGAGCATACAAGTAAATTCACAAAGAAAATGCAAAAGAAATACCTCCCAATCAAAAAAGTGATTCCTGGATAACACCCAAAATTCAACCACATCTTTCTTACCCACTATCAACCCTGAAATCAATTGAACATTTTTTGTGGGGAAATATCTCATGAAGAGATAGACGGATGGATAGTCAGGTAAACGTGACCAAATACTCAAACTTCGTTGGTTGGGGTATTTTCATTAACGGAACACTCGTTGGAATCCTTTTTTTTCTATACCTTTCCCCTAAAAAAATGTAAGTAAAACTATGACAAAAATTTCTCAGATTCTGTTTTATTTTTTCAAAGTGATATTTTTTGTTTCTTTTTGCTATCATCGTAGCAGTAATTTTTTCGTCAGCCACTCGTTTTAATATTCATCATCTTCATATATGCATTATTTATTACCTCTGTCAATGAACATGTGTATGTATTAACCCATGGCCTCCTGTCTGCTTGTTCATGTGATATCTTCAAAAGTTCTCCATCAATTTCAATGAAATCTTGGAAAATCTAACGCAAATAAAATTTGCTTACGTTTTATTGGTCAAATATTGACTTCAAAACGGCCCACTCTATGATATTCAGCCGAATGTAACCACCTTAATTATATTCTACATGCAATATTTAACTGGAACACAATTTATCTCGCTCTTTGGGTCACCTAGTTCATTACAAACGCTATCAACCTATCTGAACCCGGTCTTGACCAAAATTCTGCTATTTCAAGAATTGCCGCCTCATGTTGCAGTGTAAAAGTGATTAGGTTTTATTACATGCTCGGTTTAAGTTTTGTGATTGAGAAACATAATGTACGTTGATGATAGCTATTTTAGTCTTCCGTATTTTGAAATTCTGACCGTTATTTTTTCTCAAATTCTCAAGATGCGTGTTGTGATTCCAAAATCACAGAATCTTTTTCAAATAATTGTCTAAAACCATTGGAAACCAAATATAAACAGTGGTTGGGGGTTTGGTTAAACATAATTATCGGGGAAAAATTTTGTGACATAGAGATTAGGCATAACTACATTACGTGTAAGTAGTTTTGATTAACAAACCGGAATCCTCCTTGCATTTCGATGATATTTCCATGTTTATCCCTGTCATCACAGCAACATTACTTACATATAAAAAAAGAATGTAAACAACCCACATAAAACAAGCCCAGAACAAACCAATACTTAATTTACCAACGACAGAGAATGCAATATCAAGTTGATATGTTGATATTTTTTATGCAATATTTTACTGGAACGCAGTGTACGTCGCCTTTCAGGTCACCTAATTCATTACAAACGCTATTAACCTATTCGAACCTGGTCTTGATCAAAATTCTGCTATTTCTAGAACCGCCATCTTATATTGCAGTAAATATGGAAAAACTAACGAAATCAAGCTGACGTCTTGTTAGCAAAAAATATATATATTCAACGAAATGCGTGTTTTCGGAGTTACTGTTATCCTCAATGTTATAGAACCCGCTTATGAACCAAGTCTTTTTTTTTAAGTTATAAATAGCATAAATAATTAATCATTTTAATAACCGAAAAAAATATGTATACATCATCATCATCATCATCATCATCATCATCATCATCGGTCTTTTAACGTCCGTCGTTTTGTGTAATTCATCTCTCCATCTTGTATTCTATCGTCCACGGTTTTGCATGTGATCTCTGGGGATCCATGTTGTGAGTCGTAACGTCCATCGGTTGTCGCTCATTCTTGCAACATGGCCTACCCATTGCCATTTGAGTTTTTTCATGGATTCTATGATATTTCGGACTTTCTTGATATATTTTTACTATTTTGTGATGTCTCCTTGTATTGTTGAGCATTATTCTCCCATATGCACACTGTATGCTCCTCATCTTTATGGTAGCCACTAAAATTATTTTGTTTTTTACAAAACGTGGACCGAATGTGATAAAATTTTTAAAAAGTGCCATTTTTAACTGCGAAGAAAGTCGACAGTCCTAAGAACAGGGAATGTTTCATGTTTAGACTAATTTAGCAGTAGGGAAAATGAATATAACAAAGCTGACAAAATAGGTCTGACATTAGCTCTAAGCTAAATAAAATGACCTTTACTGACAATGAGTAACGATACGTAACAAGGAGTGTGAGACAGAGAAACGATTTTATTTTTACTGATAGGTCCTTAGCGTTCGTAAAGATGGGAAAAATACAATATAGAGGTTGGACTGAGAAAGAAAAATCTTTTTACGTTACATTGTCACATATTATTCATTTTTTAAATCCATTGTCGAGATTACAAAAGAGAAAGTAAAAGAAAGAAAGAGAGAATGAGTGAAAAGGAAAAAGAAAAGAAAAAGAAAGATGACTCTGCAGTATTTCTACTGTATACACTCACACCATATATATATATATATATATATATATATATATGTGTGTGTGTGTGTGTGTGTGTGTGTGTTTGTAAAAATGACGATTGGACGGTGAAGAGAAAAGCCCGAGGGATAGGTGCTACTTCTCATTTTGTATTACTATTTTTTCTGTGGGCGTAATGCGGTGCATTCCAACAAAGGCCAACTTTTTTTTCAGCGAAAATATTTGTAGCGGTTTATAGGGGAGATTATGCTGTTTACATGATCGTTTTCCCTGTGAATTGCTGTCAATATTTTTCTCTGGAAAAGATAACTAGCACTCGTCGAAAAGTTGCTTATAACATCCTTAGAATAATGATGATAAAAAAATGAAATGTAACGATTATGTCTTGGGTTTTTATCTTTATATATATAAAATGATTGTGTTATCCACGAATTGCTGTTTCCTTGTATTACAACCCTTCGGTGTGGTTATATACTATCCAAAATCCCTTCCAGTACAGCCAGGTAGGGTCAGAACCTTTGCTTCAAACCCAGGGGTAGATGCTCTACCCCTGCTCTGTGCATAACTGGACGGTCAGTAAGACCTAATTATATATATATATATATATATATATATATATATATATTATGCATTTTAGAATTTTTTTTTGTTTGTTTCTTTATTTGTTTTTCCGATACAATCACTATTTTTGTTTCGAATGTTTTAACAGAGATAAGCAATAGAGCTGAATTGGAAAAAATGTGAGTTTTCTAATGGATCCTATGATATCCCTGACTCTTGTCTTTTCTCAGATGTACCGTGCTGTCATGTGGTCTCTCCATGTGAGGCCCAGCATTATTCTTTCATGTGCACGCTGCATGGTTCTTAATTTACGGGTCTGTCTCTTGGTCAAGTTCTATGTTTCAGCTCCATAAGTGACTATTGGGAGGATGCATTGGTTATACACCTTTCTTTTTAGGATTAATAGGATCTTCTTATTTTCGAAGATTGAGCTATCTCTGCCAAAGGCTTGCCATCTTAGTGTGATTCTTCGCTTGATTTCCTCTTCTTTTGAGGGTCTCATGGAGATTCTTTGTCCTAAGTAGATGTAGTGGTCTACCTCCTCCAGTTCTGTATCTTCGATTTCGATCTTAGTGTTTTTATCTCCAATGTGGTAGTTGCACATAATCTTTTCATGTGTAGGCCAACTTTCTTGCTGTCTTCATTTAGTTCATCTATCATTATTTGGAGATTGTGTAGGTTCTCTGTGAAAAGGGCAATGTTGTCTTCAAATCTGAGGTTGCTCAGATACTCGCCGTCTATTTTAATTCCTTTACTCTCCCAGTCTAGTCTTCTGAAGATCATCTCGAGGCAGGCTGTGAAGAGTTTAGGTGAGCTGGTATCACTTTGTCTTACTCCTTTTTGGAGCTGAAAGGGGTCCGAGTCTTTATGTAACCTGATAAAAGAGCTGCTGTGATTGTATATATGTTTCAACACTTCAACATATACTGGATCTACACCTTGTCGACTGATTGCCTCCATGACCTTTTGGATTTCTACTTAGTCAAATGCCTTTTTGAAGTCGATAAATGCTCGGCGAGTGGTAGTTTATACTCAGCTGCAATTTTTTTCAGCTGATTTATTGAATGTAGATGGTCTATGGTCGAGTAACTTCTTCTAAAGCCAGCTTGTTCACGTAGCTGGTTTTCATCGAGTGTTTTTGTGATTTGGTTGGTGATGATCTTTGTGAAAAGTTTTTATACACAGTTGAGTAGGCTTATAGCCCTATAGTTGTTGAGGTCTTTCGGGTTCCTTTTTTATATAAAAGCATTATGATAGCAGTGTTGCAATCGTCTGGGACTTTACTGTGTCTAAGACACAAGTTGGAGAGGACGGCCAGTTTCCTAGTGATGATTTTACCCGCTTTTCGGAGTAAGTCGATGGTGATGTTGTCTGGTCCAGGGGCAGTTCTTTTCTTCGTCTGTTTAATGGCTTCTTTCACCTCCCATGGGGTTACTTTTGGGAAATCCTCGAGTTGATTGCTCATGTCTTGCGTATCCTGTTCATTGTTTTGTAGTCCTTGTTTGGACGAATAAAGTTTTTGGTAGAATTCTTTGGCACGTTCGAAAATCCAGTCTCTGTCTGTTGTTAGGTTTCTATTTTCCTCGAGTATGCTACTTATTTGCCTTCGTCCTGAGTTGAGGCCTTTGTTTATAGCTTCGAAGCCATAACCTTTTTCAAAAGTCGATTCGATGACTGCTGTCGGGTATCTCCTTCTGTCTTCCCTTCGTTTTTTCTATATCAATTTATTTCGTTCAGCCTCTTCAATTTTCTCTCTCGCTGTTGTCAGTTGCTTGAGGCTTCTGCGTTCTTTCATGAGATTTCTAGTTTCATCTGAGATTTTGCTAATGGGTTGTGTGCTCATTGGTTTGAATGTAGAAGCTACTTCAATTATGGACGCTGTCATTTTGTTGCTTAGGTCGTTGATGTTGGTGTTGTCTTGTTCAGTAAGAATTCTGAATCTGTTTTTCAGTTCGAGCTTGAAAGATTGCACGTTTTCGTGTGGAACATTTTCCTGCGTTCTTTGTTGGTGTTTACTTGTATTTTACGTCGTACCATTCTGTGGTCACTGCCTACATTGACTTGATTCAGGACTTGGATGTCCTTGGCGATATTGTTTTTGCCGTTAGGATGTAGTCTATTTCGTTCTTTGTCTCGTGATTGGGGCATGATTTAAATAATTCCAAAAGCATATCATCGAATTACAGCCACATTGCATTCGAAAGAAGTAGTATTACATGTATAACATATGATATTGATATAAAATTTTGACAATAAAATGACGAATCAAAAAGGTGTTAGATCCTGAGAGAAATCTTTTCTGTGATATTTATTCTACGTTTTAATTATGAGAAATATCTAAAACTACTAATTTAATACTACAAGTTGCATCTGACCTGGAAGACAGCTCGCTCTTATCAAATGTAAAGTTCACAGAACTGCCCCATATCTCGGACACTATTGAAGATAGAATACGTAGATTCACAATATAAGTAGTATCATGTAAATATATATAACTGCAACTTTTGTATTTAATATATAGTATCATATATTCAAGACAAACAAAGTTAGTTGTAGCTTAGATATTATTCTGCTTTTAACTTCTTTCAATCAAGTTTTGTCGATGTAATACGAAATTTTGAAAAAAGTCACCCTGGCGTGTTTTTCTACAGAATAAGTCTTATCTATCATCCAAAATTGATACAAAGAACCAATGAAACAGCCACTCAACTCTCAATGCATTATATAAGTTAGATAGCTCAGTGGGGACAAGATTCTTGCCATAATATAATACCTAGAAGAATTGAGAATCCGAATTGAAATTATTAAAACTGAAGAGATTTTTTGTTAATGCTTGTGACTATGATAATGATATCATCATCAGTAGCAGCAGCATCTTTTTAGCAAATGGTGTTGGACATGGACCAAAATTCCCCCCAAATCACCAAACTTCTCAATCATGGGTGTTGCAGGAGTAGTACTTTCTGAATTTGTCTACCTCACATCTTCTTTCTATCGGCCACAATTTCGTATATGATCTCTGCAGATCCATGTTATGAGCAGTGATGTTCAGCAGTCGTCTGAGATTCTTGCAACATATCCAGTTTATTGCCATTTGAGTTTTTTAATGGTTTCTATGATAATACGGATTACTATCTTTTCCCTGATATACCATACCGTACAGATATCCCATTTGAGATGAACATGATTCTGTCGTGTGCACGTTGTATGTTTCTCAGTTTGGTGGTCATTTTTTGGCTAGATTCCATGTTTCAGATCCATAGGTGACTATCGGGAGTACGCATTGATTTGATTCTATTCTGGACTGGTGAGATTTTGTTGTTCTTGAGAGTCGAGGTTACTCTACCGAAAGCCTATCAACCTTGTGTGATTCTTTGCTCGATTTCTCCTTCCTTAGGATTTCATGGATATTCGTTGTCCTAGGTAGATATAGTGGTCCATCTTCTTTGTTTTTACATTTCGATTCTAATTTTGTTTTCTTGTCCTCAATAGAAATATTGTTCATGTTTTGCCGAGGTACATGTGGATGTCAACTTTCTTGCTTTTTTCATTTAATTCGTCTGACATTATTTGGTTTTGAAGGTTGGCAAAGAAGACAATGTTATCAGCTATTCTGAGGTTACTTAGGAATATGCCATCAATTGTGATTCCTTAGGGTTCTCAGTCTTGGATCCTCTAGATTATCTTCGGTAGGCTGTGAAGAGTTTGGGTGAGATGATATTACTTTGTCTCGCTCCTTTTTTTTTTATTTGAAAATGTCCTCGAGTCTTTATGTATCCTAAAAGAGGAACCACTGTGTCAGTAGATATGTTGCAATACTCTTACATGTACAGGGTCTACGTTTCGTTGTACTATTGCGTCAATAACATTGGGGAATCACATTGAGTCTTTTTAGCTCCGGCTATGGACATTTTATGCTCTACTGCTTTCTACTAGTAGTATTTAGTAAAGAGTTGTATATTTTATTCATTATTGAAGCTGAGTATAGATCTTGCAAAAAATTTGATAAAGGATTGAACGCTTTTTGAATACGTGATTTTAGCATTGCCATCAAAAACAAACTTCAAAATATACTTATTTTATCTTTAATCATGTCCAATATGTGAAGCATTCCTGTGACCACTACATTTGATAAGAACAACCTTACTACTTGATTTATCGCAACTAGTAGTATCCATTGAATAGTTTTGAAAATTGTTCATGATTGAAACTTTAAAAAGTGTCACGAAAATGATTTCACATAGGATTTACTGCTTTTTTAATTCGTGATTTTAGCGTTGCAATTAAAAATGTCGTATATTATTAGTACATACGATGCTGCAAGCTGTACTACTTTTTTTAGGAACAATGTTGTTGTTCAGAAATGTAATTGATATATCTATGTATGCTTTTTTAAAAATTTCAAATTCTTTTTAATTTTGCGTGATTGATAATGTTGTTTCTGCTTTGAATTTGTTAAAAAAAACAATTGTAAAAATGTTTCCATGTGTGTGCGAACATGAAAATCAACATTAAATTATTTTTGTTTCACTTTCACTTTCTGCCTTTGTTTTGCAGGTATTTCTAAGAATATGAAAATTTTTATATGGATAGAATATGCATTGGTTTTTTTCTCTCTGTAATTGAGATACATGTAAATTGGTACCCAAATAGTATTTTTACAATTTAATACATTTTGTTCCCGTTTAGTAAACAGTTGCATATTAACGTTTCTCTTAGGAAAGATAAATGCAGAATCTACTCGGAAAATACGACAAAACAATAACACGTCTGGTTATTTAGTCTAAAAAAACAGCCAAGTGAACAACATCATTTTGCAAAATGCTGTGTTGAGGATGATGAACAAAAAAATGGTGATCAATGAATAAGTCTCTTCTCTTGCTTCTTGCTGTTTGAAATAAAGGTCTGATCTTCCAATGTCTTTCAATTAAATGTCATGTTGAGGGTGATCAATTAAAAATGGGAAAAAGGTTGTGATCAATTATTATTTTCCGTTGATTTAAATATTATTTTCCTCCTTGTAAGTTGGCTATCACTAAAAAGTGTGAATTAAACAAACAAAAAAACGAAGTGAAATATCCACTAAAACAGTTCAGACAGGTGGTTACAAAGAAAAAAAAGTCTTTTTAGACATGATAAGTAGTAAACAGATACATTAGCAGCCCTCCAGTCCTTTTGGTGCAGCTTGTATACATGATAGACACATAGCCATCTAGACCAACTTAAAAACTGAAGAAAACCTATCTAGACTGTTTGTTGACAGTTCTGGTTGAAAGTTTCGAATAAAAAAGTACGTCGCTATAAAAATCTATTTAGCGAGCTCGCCTCTGCATGTGATAGAATTAATGGTTTGAAAACAAAGACATTTATTCCTCTTCCAACATTGTTGACGTAGATATATTTATCTTTGTGTCTGTCTGTCTATTCATATGATATGTCCAAAGTTCTCAAATAATATCTGTATGTTTTGTGGAAAGGTGTACTATGGGTCACGGAAGAAGTGCTCAATTCATCCAAACAAAAAATTAAACTCAAGAACGAACATTTAATGAAGAAGCTAAATGTAAGGGAATTAACTCTATATTCGTACAATAGGTTTTCAATTAGAGTTCAGCGTTGGCAGGGTTATTACAGACAAACTTATAGCATCAAAAATGAAAGTAACTCAGAAAAACATACATTTAGTTAGATATTATTTTTTCTAGCAAACAAGACGTCATCAAGGTTTTGTTAACATTTCCTTAATTATATTGACAATGATACCAAAATATCAACATATTTACTAAAGAGTGCAAACTCTCTTGGTGGTTAATCAAGAATTGATTTGTTAAGGGTATGTTTTTTTCTGGGTTGCTTACATCCTTTTTTTATAAGTAAATAATTTGGCGTGAGTTACAGAGATAAATATGGGAATAATAAACAAATATAAGGGGAATTTCAGTTTATTAATAAAAACTTCCGATTTGTGATAAACTTTTGCTTAATTTCTATGTAACAAGGTTCAACCGTAGGCTTCATATAAGTGAGGATAACCAACTGTAGAGCAGATATTTTTTACTAATATTGATAGGTTACAAGGATGTTCCCCAGAGTTGCGTTTATGTTCCCCTCAGCATCAATTAGAAATATCAAAAATGGCAACAATCGATTAAAGTATGACAACATCAACTAGTAATTACAATAATAAAGATGTCAATAAGTAGGTGAAAACAAAACGGATGCAATTTTCACCGAAAAATTGACAAATGAGAAGTTTTAAAATCTTGCAAAAATCAATGACTTTGATAAATTTTTCGATACTTTATTTAAAGAACACATTTTCAAAATGTCAGAAAAGAAAGTTTCCTTTTCATATGATTCTTACCCGACCTTTAATTACTTTGATGATTGATTTTATTTATACATGGATGTTTTTATTGATTTTTACATATGCATTAGATAAATCCTTCGAAATATTAATCATGTCCCATCTGTTTTTTTAGAAAAGTGCTCGATGGTTGCTCGAACTAAGTGTAATCGATAAAAATGATTGAAAATTTTCCCTAAACGATAGTGAATAATCTTTTTCTCCTAATCAAAAGCCAAAATTAAGATGGATCTATAAAAAAAAAATCATTTTCGAAAGGAGAAAACTCTCACTTAATTTTTTGTTTTTTAATCCCCAAAGTCACACTCCATGTTTAATTCCAGTTCAATTCTCTAAAAACATGATTAATATCTTGAAGGATTTACCCGTTGAATAATTTTAAATCAATGAAAGCAGCAATTTACAAATAAAATCAATCATCAAAATGGTGAGAATCATTTTTTTCAATGTCTTTTTCCCGATATTTGTAATAAAAAATTAAAACTTCAAATTTGTCCTTCGATGAATGAGTATCAAAAGTTTCATTAAAATGGAATATGCCGATAATTCCCATATTTTTTTTTATTTCTCAGGTGACGATTTTCCTAGGAAAGTGCGTCAATATTGCTCATACTTATCAATTAGGAGTTTAAAGACTATAATCCTCGATGATATAAATGTACAGTCATCGTTGTTTTCCGCTCGTCAACCACCGCAAAACTAAATAGTTTGGAGTAGATACCTCTGACAACAGTGCATAAAATCTAAAAGGGGAAAAATACCAAGTACCAAGTGAGGCAGGGCAATTTTTGAAACATTTACAAATACCGTGTTGCTTATCCTGTAGTTTAAATTTTGCATATTTGTTTTCTGAAGAAAAATTTAAATAGATACCTCTCGATAGAAAAAACAAATCCTTAGATCTGCCCAAATTTATTCGTTTCTTCTTTACGCCATTTCACGAAATTTCATCAAAATTAATCCCAAACTCCTGGCGATATGTGGACAGTGATCAATTCACGAAAAAATAAACACGAAATTATCTCTTAATCAAAAAGAAATTCCTGGATCGACCCTGAAACTTTTCTGTACTCCTTGCCCAAACTTTCACGGATCCTCATCGGAATTAATTAAATACCTTTGAAGATATCGTGTATGCAGACAAACAGGTAAACGTAACGACATGGACGAATGCATATATCTCTGCAAGTTCGTTGACTGCGGTATTAACGTGAACAGCAACGTTCAAAGAATCGATCTGATTTTTTTTCTTTTCCATGCGAAATGTTTAATGAAACTGTGAAAAAATGTCTGAGATTCTATTGTTGTTAAAGTCTTTTTTTTTTCTCAATGTGTCTAAGACATATCAATAAGACGCTCTCGGTCGATAGGTCAGTTCTGTTTGTGTGAATGATAGAAAGCGGAAAGTAGTTTTTTTTTACTATAATTTCAAGAAGAGAATGTTTGACGTCATTAAAAGAGTATCTACTCTGATTATTTTCTACCAGTGATGTCGGAATAGAATCTGTAACATCATTAAGTGAGCATCTTCTTTGATTATTTTCCTCTTCGATTGGATTCAATGTCAGCCCCAACCGGAGGTTTTAATTGCTGTAAAAAAAAAATCTTAGAAATAGAAAAATTAAGAAATTGAAACCAATTCAAGACTTCAAGAAAAAAAAAACGAAAGCTAAAGTTCGAAAAGGAGGGGTTATGTGAAGACGAGGCTTCGACTTATGTGAAAAAGAGGTGTTAGGATAATGTGAAAAAGGATGGGCTGATATTACTTATATTAAAAGGGTGGGGTTGATGCTAGAAAAATTTAAAAGGTTTGAAAAGAACGTATTGTGTTGAAAACAGGTATAATGTTAAGAGAAAGGGAACTAAGCTCAAAAAGAGGTTAATAATAAAGAGTTAATGTTCAAAAATGGGTATTTATAAAAAATGAGGTTGATTCCCCCCAAAAGAGGAGTCGATGTTTGAACAAATTGAGTTCAAGTCTAAAAAGAAGGGTTACTTTTTTCAAAAGAGCGGGAAAATCTTACTCAGTTCCGACCAAAAAAAGAGAAAAAAAGTTACCGTTTGGTTTTGACCAATGATGATTTTTTAAGTTCTCCCATCAATTTCAAATTTCAAATTAAAAAGTTTTCCATCTCAATCTCGATAATAAAAGTATGAACATATAAAAATAAAGCCATAGAAATGCGAGAAAAAAATCCCAACACGATTTTGACCGCTGGAAGTGAAGAAGAATTCCATCGATTATCACTCCTAAAAGAGAAAAAAATATTCCCTCTCGACTTTTAGCTCTAAAAATAGAAAAAGAAATTTCCTCCTCTGTTTTACCCCCTGAAATGGGAAAATGTTCACCTCTGACTTTGATCCCCAAAGATGGAAAGGAGAGATTACATTCATATTTCACTCTTTAAAATTGAAAAGAAATCATTTGAGGCCAACGAGCGGAAAAAATTCTTCTTCATTTTTATCACCGAGATTGGATAGATAAGTTCACTTTATTTTCGACACTTGAAGCGTAAAAGCAATTCCCTCCGATTTTGACCAAGAAAAATTGAATTAAAAAAAAATTCGCCTCCAAGTTTCGATATGTGAAAGTGGGAAAAAATTGTCGGCATATTTGCACCTTTAAAATAAAAAAAATCTTGTTGCTTAGAAGGAAAAAACATTCCTCTCAATTTTAATCAATAATATTTTTTTTTAAAAGTGCCTGCTCCACTTTGATCCAATCCAATGTAAATAAACTTTCTCAAAAGAGAGAAAATCTTCCCTAACAATTCTGAACACTGAAAAGTGAGATAAAATCTTTCCCCTCAGTTTGACCCTTTGAATCGAAATTTAGATTCCCCCTTCTACTTTGACCGATGAAAATGGAAATAAATGTTCCATTTTGATTTTTATTCTGGAAAGAAAAAAATATCAGCCCTCAATTTTGACTCTCAAGTGTTGAAAAAAATGTTCCCCACGATTTTGATCCTCAAAAGGGAAATGCTCCCCATTCGAATTCGTCCCCTGAAAATGAGAAAAATCATCTTCAAATACGACTGAAATAAAAAAAAAAAACTATTTTTCATGAGCGTGACTGCTAAAAATGGGAACAAATTTCCCCTCCAAATTCAACCCCAAAACTATCTTCTTCTGACCCTAAAAATGGAAATAAACCTTTCTTCTCTATTTTCAATCCAAAAAGTGAAAAATATCTTCACTATTGATTTTGACCTCTCAAATTGGAAAGAAAATTCACCCGGATTCTGACCTCTAATGGCGGAGAAAAATCTCCCCCTCGATTTTGAACTCAGAAAAACTGATAAAAAATCCCCCCAATTGATTTTGACTCTTAAAAGTCAAATGATTTGCACCTCCATTTTCTCCCACTAAAGTTGAAATAAAGTTTTTTCCTACATGCTGACCCCTGAAAAATTAAAGAAATCACCCTGTTTTGGGGTTTACTGGAATATTCCAATCAAATTTTATATACATCTAGAAATATTAAAGATCTACTCTTGCTTACAGTTTTTGTAGATGTTAGACGGTATTAGAGATTAGAGGGGGGTACGGTACACATTGCAATGGTCAAACAAATGAGGAAAATAGAGAGAGAAAATATGGCAATTTTAGGTCTACTTATCTGGTTCAATTTTATCTTGCATCAGTTTGCAGGGTCAATTCTTAAAACAGTCGGAAAAATTTTTCAGTTTTCACTTTACATTATTAAAGAATTCATCGGTCACCCCAGCAACAAGCAGTAAGAATTTTAGAAATTAAAATGTGAGATATTACTTCAGCATGATTAATCAGGTTGAATACCCTGGATCGACCCCCACCCCCCACCCCACCCAACTTATAAAAACAATTCCCGTGGCCTCATCTGTATCATAAGGATTTATATCAAGTATTTTGGGTGGTAGATGGGTATATACGCACCGGCAGAGAGGCAGACAGGCAAACGAGTGGACTTTTACAAATTATAATAGGATGATGATTTCTTCAATTGATTTTTATTGTCGGAGTTGAAACTGATCATTGGATTAGAAATTCTGTTTATTAGAATGTGCTTTTTTTTTTGTTTTTTTTTTCGATAAGCAGAGGTTTATGCAACATTTTGAAATTTTCAGTAAAAACTCCGTAATTATCTTTACGCTCTAAAAAATAGTTAGCCTTTCTATGATAATTTTCAATTGTTGAAAATGGCTACATTTGTTTGAAATATCTAGGAAATAGCCAAAGATTAGCTAAAATCATTGAAGAATAGCGCTAAATGTAGCTGAAAATGTAGAATTTTCGCACTTACTTAGCTATACATTACCCCGAGTAACTTTATGAATAAGACAAAGAAACTAAAAAATTCGTCAACCAAAAGAAAGGACAACCAAACTCAATATATGAACATCGGTAAATCACATAAAATTCAGGAAATAATGGCTCTGCGACGCCCATGATAAAGATGTGTGGTGAATCCTGGGGAAGGTCTATGTACAACAACGGATGTTAAGAGACTGATAATGATGATAATGAAATCACATAAATGTAAAGATACAGTTGCTGCAAATGTTTTTCCGTGGGTGAAATTAGATGAAACTTGACTCTTCTTATTTAGTCCCTATCAGATGATGAAGTCAACAAATTTCGAGCACGACATCCCAATCGCAGAAAAAAGTCGGTATGGGTATTCTCTCACCGGAAAAATCACAAAATGATAAGTATAGATTGCTATTTAAGTAATGAGCTGATTAAAATTAGTCAAATATTTTCTAATAATAGCTGGGATGCCTGGCGTTGCTTGGAGGAAAATAACTTTAAATGCAATTAATCAGGGGAATACGTTCTTTGATATATATTTTTTAACACAATCCAGCAAATGAAAAACGATAATATGCACAATGTACACATGAAAAAGTAGCTGTGACGGATAAAATGTTCCGATGCACTGTAACGATCAAGAGATGTCACTAATATTAACAGGGTTTTGGGATCCACTAGGTATATAATTCTTCCACTTGGTGCCATTATGGAAAGGTTGATTAAGGATCCAACCTCAGAACAATCAATTGATAATTGCCTCTGGAAAAGTTTTGGAAAAGTCAAGCAAAGGGCAGGGATCTTGAGAGATTACCCTTGTGCCTTGTCAAAGAAATAACCTCTAGTGACCTCCGGGATCGACTTCACACTTCTTATAACTTTCGCCGTGTGAATATGCACCCTTATATAAAATGTCTGCATCCTGGGTGCAATATCGTAGCTAGCAAATTGGCCAATCGTTGAGAAACATGATGATGAATCTGGGAAAATTATGACACTGCATCTGCGGAGAGATGAAACTGGTTACATATAAAGAACAAGTTGTCTGATCATTAAAAAAAAATCCATTTTCATCCCTGTCATCATATCTCCCTCTTGATGGTGTAAGCAGATTAAACCTCACTAAATGATTTATCCATCGAGAATTTCATATTTTCTGTATTGCCTTTGTTTCACAATGTGCGAAATTCGGTTAGCTCCTTTTCTGAGGGGTGAAAAGCACCCCTGTTCCCCTGCTGATTCAAGGGGGGGGGGGGCTGTACACAAATTGCTATCAACTCTAACTTGCTACTATGAAATTTGTCCCTATCTGCGTACTAATCCCCCCTCTCTCTGTCTTTCTCTCTCTGCCTCTCTTTCTGAATTCGCAAATTAATCCATACACATATATGCTTTCACACACATATATATATGTGTGTGTGTGTGTGTATGTGTCACATATCATACACATATAGACATAAGCTCGCACACTTTGTCAAGTCTCTCATCTCTCCTGTTCATCATCAGTCTCTCAACGTCCGTCGTTAGACATAGACCGTCTCCAGGATTCGCCACACTTCTCTATCATGGGCGTCACGGAGCCATTAATTTCTGAACTTGTCTTGCTTGTCTCTCCATCTAATATTCTGGTGAACTCAGTTCCACAGGATCTCAGGAGATCCATGTAGTTTGTCGCGATGTCCATCGGTTGTCTGCCATTCGTGCAACATGGCCAGCCCACTCCCCCTTGAGATTTTTAATGGATTCTATGATGTCCATGACTTTTGTCTTTTCTCGATTGTACTGTGCTGTTTTGTGGTCTCTCCATGTGAGGCTCAGCATTATTTTTTCATGTGCGCGTTGCATGGTTCTCAATCTGTCTCTCGGTTAGGTTCCATGTTTCAGCTCCATATGTGACTATTGGGAGGATGCATTGGTTATACACCCTTCTTTTTAAGATTGATGGGATCTTCTTGTTTTTGAAGGTTGAGCTTGCTCTGCCAAAGGCTCACCATCCTAGTATGATTCTTCGCTTGATTTCTTCTTCTTTTTAATCTTTAAATCGTTCCCAGTGCTGGCTAACTACCCCTTGGAAGATATCAGCTGCTCTTGACCCTTTGCTCTGTTCGTCTTGTCGTGAGGTAGAAAGAGGAACAGAACAATATGCACAATACATGTGTACTCGCACCCACATATCACAGCGTGTAATCATATCACTCCCGAATTGATGATCTTGTGCCTCACATGTACCTATCACGTTGTAATTAGCAAAATCGCTAGAAACGATGAAAAATGACCTCTAATGATCCCGATTCTGAAAATCAGATAGTTCAAATATTTGTGTTATCACGAATTTGAAAAAACCCTCTGTTGAATGTCATAGATTGGACCGTTTTGATGTTAACGTTTGTCTGACAAGATGTTAATAAATTTGATTTGCATTAAAAAAATCTTCCCACGGTAAAACCTTACAACTTAAGATATTTTTTAAATCAAATAATAATTGGATTTCTAATAAATTCTGGTCATCCCTTCAACGAAGAACGATTTTTTTAAAAGTCTCCATCCCAATTTTCAAAAACTGAGATTTAATTTATTGCGATACGTCATAACAATGAAAATAACAATGTTTGTACGAAATCCTGGTTATAAATTTACGTTTCTTCTGGTGAAAAGAATTAAGTTAAGCGTTATATCTCCATTAAAAATTACCTTGTTTTGCCAAACCAATCACTAAAATTGTAATTCTGTCATTGAACAACATTCAGTACTAATTTGATGAACAACAATTTTTATATGTGTCAACGTAAGTCCTTACTATATTAAATATCAAATTTCCTCAGCCGTACCATGTTGGATTGATATTTAACGTGACCAAGACCATCGAAAAAAACACTTTTATTTTGCTCATCCCCTTCTTCCCCACTCCTCTTCTTCATCTTACTACAACTAATACAGCTTTTGGAATTTATATGAAGCTCGGTCTAGACCATCAGGTGAACAATTCTTATTCTTCCTGCTACTGCAACCATAACTAGTAATACTATCATTACTTTGATTAGAATCTCGACACTATCAGAAATAAACACTACAATGTTTTGTCAGTGCAAAAATTTTACATTTACTGCTACTTTCATTCTTCAGTGATTTTAGCCGATCTTTAGCTTTTTTTCTGGATATTTCAAACGAATGTAACCATTTTCAACAATCAGAAAATGACCATACAAAGGCAAACAGTGTTTTTAGAGCGTTTTTTTGCGTTTGGGGGGTTATAATTTTTAGGTCGATTTAGCACAGAAGACATTTTGAGTTGGCAACCTTGGGGATGACACCCTGAGTTACCACCCTGGGGGACACCAACTCCAGGAACACAACCAGTAAAAATGATATAAATTGAAGAAAAATAAAATGAAGAGCTGACTAAACAATTATAGTGATGACAAAAGCAGAACAAATAAGAAAAAAACATCTTGACCACAACCAGTTCAAATTATTGAGAGTTCTTGTTGACGTTATATGCATTCAGTCGTGTCTTTCAGTCTATCCCACTGTCTATCCACACGATATCTCCGAAAGTATTCAATTCACGTCAACAACATTTTGTGAAAGTGTGGGTTATGCAGTTAGAAAAGCTCGGTCAAATTTCGCGGCTAATCCCGAAATTTGTATATTCATGTATACGCTCATGACCTTCCTCACAATATGTCCGAATATTTTGTGTACCGATAGAGAATAGGCTAGAAAAAAGTGATTAAATTTGGGGGCGGATACACAAAATAATTCTTTTTGGTAATCACTTTGGCAAAGGTATGCACTCGCCGAGTGCTTTAGGACAAGCAACTTACGCTCAGATGAATACAGGTTTGGTGTACTACGGTTACAGTATTGCTGCACAAATTATCATAGTCTGTTCAGTGGTTATTTCAAAGAGATTTTCCTAACTTGAATTCCCATGAAAACTTTTTTTACAATTAATATAACTGCAATGTAAGGGCGTGATAAGGGGTAAAGTGGTATCATCTTGATAGCTCCTATAAGAAAGTCCTCCGCCTGTATCGCCTTTGAATTCTCGAGGAGTCACTCACCTAACAAGTGACATATTTCTATTTTTAATAACAGAATCTTTGTAATAATAGATCCTTTCAACAAGGAATAACAAAATCAGTTTCATAATAAGCTTTTGTTATTGCTGTTAATAATGATCATGTTCCTAACAAATACATTTAAATTTTACATACATTAAACGATTTTTCATTCTCTCCATCAAATGCTACTCTATTTATTCGTCGTGACTGAATCAATTTTTGACACCTGAAATTCTCAATTAATCCAATTAATTGAAATCTCATCTAGAGGTGAAACCTTTTAAAACAGTTGATTGATTCTTAATCAGAATTTTTTTTCAGAAGATCAACGATAATAGAATTAGTTTTTCTGTAAGGCTCTTTTTATTTATTTATATATTGGACCGTGTGACTTTCTCAGTTTTCTGTTCGTAGCCTTTAAAACCTTTTAAAGGAGGAGATTAATTCCCTATCAGAATTATTTCAGTTCAGAGTAAGACTTTGATTCTACGAGGAAACCATCTGTTTCACAGTGGGCTCTTATCATTATATCATATAATGAATATTGTGACGTTTTTGCTAACTTTTCCGTGATCTTTGAACTGTTTTAAGGAGGGCAGTTAATTCCTTATCAGAATTACCACAGTTTTGACGAACAAATTATTGCTGAAATAATCATAATTTTTTTCATAGCGACTTATTATTATGTTATACAATGAACATTGTGACTTTTCCAATTCTCTGTTTGTAACTTAAAAAACCTTTGAAAGAAGGAAATCAATCCCTTATCAGACTTATATCATTTCAGACCAGCAAATTCTCCTTACAAAGAATAACAATTGGTTTTACAGTGAGCGCTGGTTATTGATTCATACGGTGCACACAGTGACTATCTCATTTCTCTGTTCGTAAACTTTAAGACCTTTCAAAGTAAGAGATCAATTCCTTATAAGAATTATTTCAGTTCAGAATGTCAAATTAATAATTACTTCTGATATTTAGTTATATAATGAACATTGTGACCTTCCCTGTTCGTAACCTTTAAAACTTTTTAAAAGGGATATCAATTCCTCATCGGAATCATTTGAGTTCACAATTACAATTTCTTTTCCTACGAAGAATAATGATTAGTTTCATAGAAAGCTCTCGCTATTTAATTATGTGATGGACATTGTGACGTTTTCGATTCCCTGTCAATAGCCTTCAAAACATCAAGAAAATGGAAATCAATTTTTTATGATTATTTTTTTTGTTCAAGATAACAATTTTTTTCTTCGAAGAATAAAATTAGTTACACAGTGGGCAATTGTTATTTAGTTACATGATGAAAATTACGACTTTCCAAGTCTTTGTTAGTAAACTTTATAACCTTTCAAAGGAGGATATCAATTCCTTTTGAAGATTATTTAAGTTCAAAATGTAAAATTATCCTACGAAGAATAATAATTTGTTTCACTGTCAGCTTTGTTATTTCATCATCTAATGGATATTGTGACTTTCTCGGTTATCGGTTTGAAAACATTAAAACCTTTCAAAGGCGGAGATTAATTATTCATCAGAATTATCCGAGTTCAGGATAACGAATTCTCTCTACGACGAATGATAACTAGTTTTACAGTGCGCTTTTGTTATTCAGTAGTATGATAAACAGTGTAACGTTTAAAGTTCAATGTTTGTAACTTTTTAAACCTTCTGAAAGAAGATGTCAATTACTTGTCAGAATTATTTCAGTTCAGAATAACACGTCCTTGCTACGAGAAATAATGACCAGTTTCCGAATCGGGTTTTTGTTATGTGGTTATCAAATGAAAATTGTACTCTCCCAATTACCTGTAACCTTTGAAACCTCTCAAAGTGATGGATCAAATACTCATCAGAATGTGTCCACTTCAGAATGACTAATTCATCCTACGAGGAATAACAATTAGTTCTCCTGTAGGCGTTTGCTATTTAGTTATCGAGTGAGCATTGTGACTTTTTGTTCATCTATTTATAATCTTTAAAAGTTTCCGAAGAGCAAATTCTTCGAACAAAAAATAACAACCACAAAATAATAACCACTTCCACAGTGAGCATTTCTTTATATATATATATATATATATATATATATATATATATATATATATATATATATATGTATAATGCTCTTCCAACTTCTGAATGGAGCCCTTTGGTGGATGAGGAATATATGCATGAATAAATATATCGCTTGAATTCAACCTTACTGACAGTCTAGTTCTGCGTGGTGCAGAGGTAGACTGATGGTCTGAAGCAAAGGTTTCGATCCTACCTCGTGGTACTGGATGGGATAATGGATAGTCTATAGCCACACTGATGAGTTGTAATACAACGAAACAGCTGTCTGGAGATTACACAATAATATATATATATATATATATATATATATATATATATATATAATGGACATTTTGACTTTCTCAGGTCTTTGTACGTATGTCCGTAAATTTTAAGACATTTCAAAGTGGAAAATCAATTCTTTACCAGCATTATCTCAGTTCGAAATAAAAGTTTCTTTTCATGAGGAATAACTTTTAGTTTTGCAGTGGGCCATTGTTACTGAGTTATATAATGAACATTGTTCCTTTCCTACTTCTCGGTTAGTAACTTTCAAAACCTTCCAAAGGAAGATATCAATTCCTAATCAGAATTATTTCATTTCAAAATGACAAATCCTCCCTGCAAGAAATAACAATTAGTTTCTCAGTTTTCTGTTCGTAATCTATAAAACCTTTTGAGAGAGGGATCAGTCCCTCATTATATTTTTTTAGTTCAGAATAACAGATTTTTTCTACGAGGAATAACAAGTAGTTTCATAGCGGATTTTTATTATTCAGTTACATGATGGATATTGTGACATTTCAAGTTCTTTCTTTGTAACATTCACAGCCTATCAAGGGTGGGATCAATTCCTTTTTAGAATTACTTCAGTTCAGAATATCAAATTTTCTGAACGAGGAATAACAGTTAGTTTCACAGAGGGAGTTTGTTATTTAATTATGTGATAAACATTGTGACTTCCCTGGTTCAATGTTTGTAACTTTCAAACCATTTTGAAGGGGGTGATCAATACATATCGTCAAAATTTTCGAATTCAGAATAACATATTCTTTTTAAATGGAATAAAAGGAATATTTTCACGGTTTTGCCAACGTTAATAATGGTAATTATGTATTCGGGATTGGTTTTATGTTCAGTACATTTGGCCAAGTTTTTAATCTTTCTCAAAAATTCCAAATTTTGCTCCCTGAACAACCTGATGGAATAATTACATTGTTTTCTGCTCGTAACATTGTTGTCTTTTGCGTTGTCTTAGTTCGTCTATGATGGTCTATCGACAAGGCGTAATGATAGCGTTTATGTGTTAAGTTTTCGTAAACCTTAATGACGCGTACTTCAGTGTTATTTTTACGTAGCTTTTCTTGCAGACCAATAAGCAAAAGGTCCGAGTTATATCCTCATTTGGGGTCAGCGGCTAGCAGAGGTTCTCAGTGCTTGGGGGCAAGCACACTTCACTTCGGGGAAAGTGGTATATTTATTTATTTTTAAAAAAAGGCATTATAGATCAAAGGAAATTTTTCACCTCTTCAAACATGCCTCCGAGGATTACTGTTCCCTCTCACCCACTTTTGCTATACCTCTTCTGGGTGCCCCAAAGCTCTGTCCCTTAACCATATTATGCCAAGCTTAGTAAATAACCAAAGCACCTACAGTAACATGATCAAATGTTTTATGACAGCTGCCGTAAAAGTAACCTTAGAGAAATCGCCTCGCTGACAATAGCTAGAGTAGCAACTTTAATCACCACCGCGTGCCCTATTTTTGGTGGCCTTGTCCCAGACTGAGAGAACATAGTGAATATTTACCTAAATATAAATCATTACAATGAATCGAATTTTCTTCTGAAAGCAGTGCTAATTGTTTTTGTTTTTTATAATATGGAAATAAAGGTACGGTATTTGCAGAGTTATCATCTTAGCTGAGCTTAGTTATATTTTTTAACTGAATTATGGTTAAGCCTCTTTTCCAGACTCCTGTAATCATTATAGATTTTCATATAACTTCGTAAATTTACTACGGATTTTTACTCGTATAGAATTCTCTGTCTATTTCAGTATTAATCAAGTCTGTTCTTTACAGAATCAATATCTTTGATGCAAAAATAATTGCTTTGATAATTTCGGCCTAGAATCTATTGTATCAATTCAAAATTCATTGTATAGGTCCAGAATTTATTGTATTTTGATTTCACGTGAATAATATGATAAGCCAGAGGAGGGAGAAGCGTTAATCTAAAGAAATATTGCAAAAAAATGGTATTGAATATAACAAACAAGGGCCATTTCAAGATTCTAGATTCGTGACAGTAAACAATATCCTTGTCAAAGCAAAATAATCTGTTATAATATCCAGCTGTTGTTATCAACTCATCCTGAATGCTACCACCCATTTGTAAGAGACATTCCACCATTTATGAATTGTAGAATAGGGTATGTTTGTGGACAATTAGAAATATGTCAAGTTTCCAGCTAGATTTAGGTTGTTATGAGACTAAATCTATAGTTACTAATCCATGATTCATCGTGAGTCTGATGGTTATCATACGTGTGCAATAACAAGCTCGGCTGAAAACTAACACTAATACCAGGAATGTGACAAACACAGTAAAGAGAAAGGGAGAAAATTAGATAGTTTGAGAGGACGGTAGGAAAAGGAAGGGGGAGCAAAAGAAGGATAATTCAAAGGATAGGAAAGGAGAGGGGATTTAATAGGATGTGGAGTTCCTTTAAGAGGTTTGGGAAGAATATTGAGTTTCTAGACGTTTGGTATAGAGTGCTTTCGACCATACTTGTGACCATTACCATGTTTAGGGAACATCTTATCGTTGAGCACGAGCACTATTAGTCCGAGTCGGTTTTCATTGTGACTACAAAGACTGCCATAAATGCACTGCGTGGGTTGGTGTTGGTAGACAATAGAATAATGAAGAAAAAAACTGAGTTAATGAGAAGATTTGTCGTCACTTTTTCTGTACCAAACGCTATCAATTACTATTGAAGTGAAAAATTCAAGGAGTACAAAAATGCTTTTTTCTGCTTGTCCTGTTTGAGAGAACTATTCAGCGGGTGAATTTCAAAAATCCAAATTGGAAATTATCTATTAACGATTGCAGAAAAGTAAGTTTGACTGATTGATGTCAAGTTAACAGGACCAGTACCATAAAAGAAGAAGTAGTTTGAGTTGGAAAATATAGGAGAAAGAAAATAAAGTAGTTTAAAAAAAGAGATATAGAGAGAATAATATCTGTATGTCTTTCTTTTTTATCTCTCTCAAAATGTATCCAGCAATCTATCTATCCATCTATCGATCTATCGATCTATCTATCTATCGATCTCTCCCTCCCTCTTTCTCTCTCTCTCTATATATATATATATACATATATATATATATATATATATATATATATATATATATATATATATATATATATATATATATATATAAATACATATATAAAAATGAATTGCATTATATCGAACTTAAGCTGTATTTGAAATGATCTCCTGCAATCATACAGTGAATGTATCATTTTGTCTAGACAATTACACACACACACACACTCACACACACACAAACACACACACACACACACACATATATATATTCAATGGTGAGTTACTTTAGATTTATTTCACGATTATCAGTTCATTGCAAATATATATGTATACATATATATGTGTGTGTGTGTGTGTATGTATATATAGTGATTTTCTAATATTTAAACAGAATATGCGCCCTATGATAATTTTTCATATGTATATATGTGTATAGGTCTGTGAAATAAAAGTCGTGAACATTAGTGTAGATATAGTCACATTTCAAACTTGCATCTTTTAAAATTTCCACGCTAATAAGACGCCATATATGTGCTGTCTGTTTTCATTCAATCAGTGATTATTGACAGATTATGCATTAGCTGTACCCAGTCAAAGAATTGTTGTATGTATGTACGTATGTATGTATGTATGTATGTATGTATGTATGTTACCCTAACTAATCGATCTAAGTACCTGTTGCCTTTTTTCTAACTCCCTTCTCACATGTGGGAATATTTCCACACTAACCTCCTGGCAATATCGTGTGATGATTTAGCCAATTCTTTTAATCATCAATAAACCTCAAATCCATGTGCAACCTGTATCAATTATTGACGCAATTATCACCCCTGGAAATTGAGAGGTTTTCATACATCGTACCCAGGCGTACCTTCAATTGCCACCATTCAAGTAATTGGAGCAATTTGCGATGTTCAAAGCCAGGCATTGAATTTTACTGTATGTGTTCCGTTTTCTTTGGTACGTACGTATCTATCCATAGGATGATATCTCAATCAGTTGATCGGTAGCGTACGAATAACCTAGAAATTGAGATGTATCCATACGCCATAGTTCCGTGTGCCCCCCTCACACCCCCTCTATTTCCACGTCTGTAAATTTGTAATGGTCTGCTCTCAACTAAACGCCGTGATTGATTTTAGATATAATGCAATCCTGGAGATTTCGTCATCTGCTCTGATTGGAATTAAACCTAGACATTGTGTTCCCTACTTGACTTTTCAGATTCCTGTTTGAGAGCAGAATGTATCCGGTACATTAGAGTAAAATCATTTCAATATACATATACACCTGAATTAACAGAATTAGAAAACAGCAGTTCTGAGTTTTGTGCATGATTTTCGAGGCTTGTTTCAATACTATTTTCATTTTTGTGCTTTGGTATATATAATTTTGAAGCGGTATATAGATATTGATATGTACTGGATAATTTTTGAACTCGCAGCAAGTTGAGCGTTCGCTTCATTTATTTTTATTTTTCTCTTGGCAAATAATCTGGAATTCAAATAATTCATGTATGCTGCGAGTTACAAGGTCAGTTTAATCATTTACCCCCGCTAAGAAAGTTAGGGGAGTACAGGTATCCACTAGCATTCGTTTGTCTACCTGCATGTCTGTCTGACTTTTTGTCCTCACGGTATCTCCAAAAGTTCTCAATTTCTTCATTCCTGTTACCAAGTCCTGATATTTTTATAGCTTTCATTTCTCATACATCTTCACTGTGGTTTGCAGCCATGGCCACGTCTATTATTTGGCAGATTATCTTCCCCTTGTCTACCACTACCAGGCCCGGTCTTCTCGCTTTTATGAGGTGGTCCCTTTGGATATCGAAGTTCCAAGGTAATTTGTGGCTTCAATTTTCCAAGACTGTTTCTGGCTTGTGTTGATATCACCTGTCTGAATGATTGAAACCAACTCGTTTTTATAGTTCCAAGTGTATGAATGTTGCTCCCCTTTCGTGTCTGTCCTTATACTTTTCTGGGCTAGTTTACTACATAAACTGGCTATGTGGTTTAAACTTTACCCCTTTCTGCACAAAGGCAGGATTTCGTTATCATCATTATTATTTGGAATCTCACACCAGTTGCCTGGTGGTAACCGCTGGAGTTTGAGTGACAGCAAGTCTCCTCAAGTCTCCAGCCCTCCTCTCCTAGTACGCATAGGTCGCAGTAATTCTGCGATTTACTGTTTCACACCGGTTTCACACCGGTTGTCCAGTGGTTATCGCTGAAGGCTGAGTGACAATAAGTCTCCTCAGGTCTTCAGCTAACGCCTCCTCTCTCTTTCGCATATCATGACAGAGCTACGATTCGTTGCAGTACTCATATCTCTAGCACCTTCCTCAGTATCCGTGCAGTTCCCAGAAGTGCTGTGGCCTGTACGGTCTCTATCCTCCCCCTAATCCCGATCTCCTCCAGTCTCACCCTCAGCGTTTTGGGGACAGTTCCCAGTGCGCCCACTATGACCGGTACTACCCTGGTTTTCATGTTCCACATCTTCCTTAACTCTCTTGCTAGGTCCTGGTATTTTTCCCTTTTTTCACCCTCCTTCTTTTTTACTCTATGGTCTGCAGGTACAGCAACGTCTACTATTTGGCAGGCCTTCCTTTTTTTGTCTACTATCACTAAGTCCGGTCTTCTTGCCTGGATGAGGTGGTCAGTTTGGATGTCGAAGTCCCAGAGTAGTTTGTGGTTGTCATTCTCCAGGACTGCCTCTGGCTTGTGCTGATACCACTTTTCCACATGGTTGAATCCCAATTATTATCATTATTATTATCATTATTATTATTATCATTATTATTATTATTATCATTATTATTATTATCATTTGGAATCTCACACCAGTTGCCTGGTGGTAACCGCTGGAGTTTGAGTGACAGCAAGTCTCCTCAAGTCTCCAGCCCTCCTCTCCTAGTACTCATAGGTCGCAGTAATACTGCAGTTTACAGTTTCACACCGGTTGCCCAGTGGTCATCGCTGAAGGCTGAGTGACAATAAGTCTCCTCAGGTCTTCAGCTAACGCCTCCTCTCTCTTTCGCATATCATGTCAGTGCAGTAATTTGCTTTTTTGCTTTCATTTCCCTTCCTCTGTTGGGTCACAGTTGACAGTTAGGTTGCAGTCTCCTCCAGTCTCACCCTCAGTGTTTTGGGGACAGTTACCAGTGCGCCCACTATGACCGGAACTACCCTGGCCTTCATGTTCCACATTTTCCTCAAATCTTTTGCTAGGTCCTGGTATTTCTCCCATTTTTCACTCTCCTTCCTCTTTACTCTATGGTCTGCAGGTACAGCAACGTCTACTATTTGGCAGGTCTTCCTCTTCTTGTCTACAATTACCAAGTCCGGTTTTCTTGCCTGGATGAGGTGGTCAGTTTGGATGTCAAAGTCCCAGAGTAGTTTGTGGTTGTCATTCTCCAGGGCTGCCTCTGGTTTGTGCTGATACCACTTTTCCACATGGTTGAATCCCATTTGTTTACTTGGTTCCCAGTGTATCATTGTTGCCACTCTATCGTGTCTATGCTTATACTCCTTCTGGGCGAGTTGACTACATTCACTAGTTATGTGGTTTACGGTCCCATCTCTTTCACCGCACAGGCGGCACTTGATGTTTGTCTGTGTTCTGTTGATTTTTGGTTTTATGTAGTTTGCCCTGATGCTTTTGTTTTGAGCTGCCCTAATGAGCGATTCCGTTTCTCTCTTCTATTATTATTATTATTATTATTATTATTATTATTATTATTATTATTTGCTGTTTCACACCAGTCGCTTGGTGGTTGCCACGGGAGGTTGAGTGACAGTAAGTCTCTTCAAGTCCCAAGCTCACCTGTCCACACTCTCATTGTCCATCGCAGTATTGTGGTTTATAGTTTCACACCACTTGCCAAGTGGTCATTGTCGAAAGCTGAGCGACTGTAAGTCTCCTCAGATCTTTAGCCGACATCCCATTTCTCCCTCTCCTATAACACCAGTGCTGTGGTTCACACCTCGGCTACCATTTGGGTGTTGTTTTTTCTCTTCCTCGTCTTTTAGTCCACTGCTAATTGTTAAGTTCGTAGATCTTACATTTCTAGCACTTTCCTTAGAACCCGTGCTGTATCTACAATGTCGCCCTCAGTGTCTTTGGGACGATTCAGAGTACGCCCCTTATTACTGGTACTACTTTGACCTTCATGTTCCACACCTTCTTCAGTTCTTTCTTCAGATCTTGGTATTTTTCCCAGTTTTTCAATTTTTTTCCTCTTTTTCTCAATGGCCTACAGGCACAACCACATTAATTATTTGGTAGGTCTCCCTCGTCTCTACTACAATCACTAGGTGTCGTCTTCTCCTTTGGATGAGATTGTCCGTTTGGATGTCAAAGTCCCCAAGTAATTTATGGTCTCCATTCTCCAAGGCTGTCTCCGGTTTGCGCTGGAATTACTTTTCAGCATATTTAAATCCCTTTCATTTACTCAGTTCCCTGTTTGTTTGCTGTGCTGTTCCAATTTTTTCTACTATTTGGTTGTTTGTTGCGCTACTTCGGACAATCTTAATGATATCTTCACTGTTTGTTTGCACATACTTCTTTTAGATCTGCTTTGGCTCTCTAGACACAGTCCTTTATACTGATGGATCCGCTGCCGCCTTCTTTTCTCTTCTCATGTAATCTATCCGTGTCAACTCTGGGGTGTAAGGCTTCATTCATTGTCATAAGCTTCTTTGTTCCCCGTTCCATTGATCAGGGTTATTCTTGCATCCATCCAAGGAATGTTCCTGTGTATCTTACTACTGATGTGGCCCATGTGTTCATACCTTTTATAAGATTCCTACCGTCAAGTTTGCTCTCTGATGTTTTCCTTATCCTACTAAAGTATTCTCTTTTTATTTTCTCTTTCATATCTTCCTGTTTTATCGTGTCACATTCGAGAACTCCCAGGTATTCGTATTGGTCTTGTACGGTCAGTGCTCTAATCTACCTGCTGTCCGGGAGTTTGATTTCTTCTGTTGTTGCGAGTCTTCCTTTGTGCCTTACAATCATTGCACATATTTCTAACCAAACTCCAATGTCATCACTGAATTCCTTCACTTTGTTGAACAGCGTCTTGAGCTCTCCCCTTTTTTTATGCAAATAATTTCATGTCGTCCATGTACCTTGAGTGGTTGATTTTTCCCTTTGTTTTGGAGAAATAGTATCTTTTGCTTTTTTCCAGGATTCTATTGAGTGGTATCATAGTTAGAACAAATAGTAATAGAGACAGAGAGTCTCACTGAATGAATCCCCTTCTTATACTTACCTCTGCTAGGTTTTCTGTTATCATTATTATCAATAGCAATAACATAATTATTATTGATAATAATATTATTATTACAATTATCATCATTATTATTATTATTATTACAATTATCATCATTATTATTATTATTATCATTAATATTATTATTATTGTTGTTGTTGTTGTTGTTATGTTATCGTTGTTATTATCATCATTAATAAAGAACGATTACATTCGATGCTAATTAAATTAAATGATTCCAGATTTAATCTCTTTTCTTCCATTTTTAAGTTAAGCTAGATTCTACAAGATTACGACTGTAACGACTAAAAAAAACTATAATTGATGGCCAAAAGCCTGAATTGAAAACTACACAAAAAACAAATAAAATGACTCGAACATGCGATTTCATTTTTTTTTTGTTTACTCATGTAAAAATTTAATCAAACCTTACTAATTTTTATTCATTATAAACTCATTTAATTCTATCCATAATTTTATCTTACCCCACCCAATGCCAGTTAATATTATCTTATATTATGAGTGAGAAAGGGTTGGGAACCTACTGACTGGATCTTTCAAAGAGTAAAATCATAAAAACAAATTGACATTCTCTTAGAGACTATCAGTATAATGAGACAGTTTACCTATTTTTATATGAAATAATACAAATTTTAATAACACTGCGAATACCTTGGAAAACATTAAATCATTCACGTGGAAAATTAATAAACAGGGAAATTTGGGTAATTCTCAGCAGAAACGCTTGGAGAGATCTAGGAAAATCTAAATCTAAATATACCTTTAACTACTTATACCGGTAATCTTGGAGAAAAATCCCCATGGTCGACCCCACCTTTTTCTGGCCTTTTTGTCAGGATCAAAGTGTAGTATCTGTTCCACAGCAAAGCCCAAGGCGCAGTTACTGACATTTGCCCGTCGAATGGGCCGGAGATAGGGGTGTGGCTCGTAACAAAGACCGAGTGCGCCGGTGCACCGCTTTAGTCAATGAGGTTTTACTGAGGCTACACTTTACTTGGCGCATTGGGGTGCCTTTGGACTTGTCCTTGGGAACTCCCACTTTTACTCAGCCCTGGTGAAGCGGATCCGTTGCACCAGGGCAGCACTGCTCCATTGCATTCAAAGGAGAAGGTCGGGATTGTCCTGAACCTTTCGTGGTGGAGGTTATTTTAGCTTCTACAAATACTTGGCAATCAAAGTCAGGTCGGCTGAAGCCATTTTTGGATGAAGGCCTCCTATTTTCTCCACGCTAAGCTCGACCATGTGTCACATTTTGCTGTTGTGGAACAGCAAATAAATAGCGCTCCGGGGCTGCACTGTTCCATCGCACTTAAAGGAACAGGTCGGGTTTGTCCTGACACTTTCGGGACTGCAGTCGTTTTAGCAACCATGGTTGCTTGGCAATCAAAGTCGCATCGGCTGGAGCTATTTTTCAAGGGTTGCGCCTATTTTCCCCGCGTTAAGCCCCGACCTTATGTCACATTTTGCTGTGGTGAGACAGTAAATAAATAGCATGCTCAACCCCACCTTTTTCTGACCTTTTGGATACCAAGGCACTGTTTCTGACACTAGCATGTTGAATGGGCTGGAGATTGTGTTGTGGTTGGCATTAAAAAAAACTGAGTGTGCTGGTGCAATGCGTTAACCAATGAGGTTATACTGAGGCTGTACATTGCTACACACATTGAGCCTTTAATTCATTTTTGGGCTCTCCCTCTGTTACTCAGTCTAGCCGCGGGGCATCCATTGTCCCGGGGCAACACTGGTCGGGCTTATGCCTGACGCTATCGTGGCGGCTGTTGCTTTGGTTGTCTAGCAAACCAGAGCCGCGTCGGCTATAACTATTTTTCAAGGGTTGCTCCTATTTTCCCCACGTTAAGCCCCGACCTTGTGTTGCATTTTGCTCTGGTGGGAGAGTAAATAAATAACGTGCACACCCTATCATTTGAATGAATATCTATCATACTAAAAATGAAACGTCGATTATCAAAGTTTCAATCATGTTTTCTCTCTTTTTTTCTGAATGATTTTTTAAAAAGTTGAAAAATTGAAATTCATTTTCTTCACGTTTTCAACTTTAAAAAATCCTTATCAAAAAAAGTTGTACTGTATAGGAACTTTAATGTGTGACGTTCGAATTTTTATTTCCATGTACTTCGCAAAGCGCTCTGTTAATGTTTTTTTTATTCAATTTGACACCTGAATTTTGCCCATAGAAGATAGGCAATATATCAAAAATTTTTCAATCTTATTTCATGACATTTATCATATCATATTTTTAAAAATTCAAAACAATCTTGTTTTTATTTTCATTCTGGTGAATCAACAAGCAAGGCGTTATCAATGAATTGACATCAATAATAATAATAATAATAATAGGAAGAAGAAGTAGAAGAAGAAGAAGAAGAGGAAGAAGAAAAAGAAGAAGAAGAGGCCTGCTAATCAAATTTTTTCAGAATTATAAATCCGCATTGCTTGAACCTAGATAAGAGAAAGAACCAAAATAATTATTTGAAAAAATATTAAGACAACACCAATCGTGTTATTGGTGACCTGCGTAGATATTTTTGGATTATATGAAATTTAACGATAAAAGAATTCTTTTCAGTGGTAAAAAATCAAAATTTCACATGACTATACATGCATTAAGAAATATAGATATATATATGATCCGACAGAATGATTATAAATTTTGTTATATCGTTTAGGAGGTCTTATTTGAAATGATCCCCAGATGTTATATGGTTGATGTATCACTAAGCCGAGACAACATGAATTGAATAAACGATTTAGAAAATGTGGCTGCAGCAGGAATCGATAGGTAGTTGATTCATCGTAGCATTGCTCTTATCATTGAACTAAACAGTCGCTGGTAAAGCAAAGGCCAAAATAACTATTCTCACGCAAAATTCCTATCTTGTTTATACTCGGTCTATTTGTTTCTTTCAAGACGACCGTAATGTATTGAGAAATGTTTACATATGATCCGACGGAACGATTATAAATCATTCATAAATCCATATATGATTTATTCGTCTTATGTTGTCTAGGCTAAGTGATACATCAACCGTTAACGACAGGAGATAATTTCAAATAAGTGTTCCTGTATGATATAATTCATAATCATGATTATATATATATATATATATATATATATATATATATATATATATATATATATATATATATATATATGTACTCTTATCATTTCAAATAGATCATTTCATATAAAGTTTTAAAATGATGTAAAGCAATTTGTAAATACATCTGTCAGACCACATATTCATTTTCTAATGATATATCTGCATTGAAAGAAACAAATAGAGTAGTATTGACAGTGAATGGACAAAATGAGAATTTTGAGTGTAAGCAGTTACTCATATCATCATTTATACTTTAAAAGTTTCTAAAGTGCCATAATAGATTGTATAATCAAGATCACCTTACATAAATGGAAAGAAGCAAATACAAAAATACAGAATTTTGAATCCGAGATATATAAAACAGTTAATATCACAACAAAATTGCAATGAATAAATGAACATTAACTACAATATGGAAGTAACTGGTGTATGAAAAGTAACTGAGGACTATATAACAATAGTGAAACTGGAAATATTCTGAGTGATATGTATATATATATATATATATATATATATATATATATATATATATATATATATAATGAATATCCCCATACCACCCACTACTACACTCAAAACATTCTCACCAAATTCTCAATAAATAGACAAAAAAAAACATAGACAATTATTCGCCTGAAGAGGGCAGAAACATGAGCTAGTTTGTGTAGCAAATCCACATTCTACTAATCATTTCCAGCTCTACCCCAAAACAACTCAACTTGAAGAGTAAAAAGTTGTATGTATCGAACACACTATGAAATAAATCCATTACATTTCAGAAATGGCTATATATCATTGATACATTATTATATTATGTTATACTGCTAGCCTGCTTTGTATTACGTATACATATATATATATATATATATATATATATATATATATATATATATATATATATATATATGTATATATATATATATATATGTACATATATATTGTAATTGTATAGTAGTCGTTTAAGCAGATTTTGCAGATTTTTATAATATTTCCATCTTTGAATAATTAAAAGGGTATAAAACCAATGCAATCCCATGATAGTTACCTCTGGTGCTGAAAAGTTGAACCTAACCAAAAGTTTGAGTACACTACAATCTCTATGATTAGAGTTGGTGGCATGAAAACTTGCTGTTATGAAATCCTGATCTCCCCATGACTTTAAGCTTGTATGGATCACAGGGTTGATGCATTTGACAGAAACAGAGACTTAATCGGTCATACATGATTAAAAGTATCTCATTAGACCTGATGATTTACCTTCAACTACACATTCTGTAGCCTGTAGTATTTTGTTTATCTCGATTTGAATTGCTTTTCGTTGTAAACCGAGACTGTCAGCAGCCATAGATGAACAGCGTAGATTAGCACTGGTAATAGTTTCATGAAATGTTTCTTCTTTTATATCCACTATGTTTACTAATTGTCATAGACTGACTCTCTAAATAATCACAATGAAGTGCAGCTAAAACTAACGTCATCTGATGGAAAATATGTATCGTATAAACAGGATGATAATTGCAGTAACAGAATTCAAATGAAACTATGATTATCTATTTAAAGAACAACAGAATTAATTGGCAAGGAAAAATCTGACGTATTCTCTACGGAATGGGGATATTTTGGTTAGCTCAAGTGGATTAAATGATATAGCAGCTTCTGAATATAGACTATGAGAAGTATGAAGGATGCGATTAGGAGTCTCGACAAGAAGCTTCTGTCCACTATTGGGCGTAGTTGCAAAAATCAAGGATTACAATTAAAATGAAGGAAATTGTAATTTAAATTGATAATCATTGACATTGCTTCGTTAATATTAAGATTATTTAAGTTAAAGTTACTGTCATAATGGCTAGTTTAAAAGTATTTTTTTAGTTGAATAAAACTTGTTAAATTCTCTAGCTTTTCCATGGTTGCAATAATCATTTGAAGGATAGCCGAAAGTGCCTGATTTCAAACGTTTCAGAAAATATTTGCACTCACTGAATCCATTCATGGGTTTTCTTGTACAAAAAAAAATAAAAGTGGACTACAAATTGTTAAAAAAAAACAAAACTTTCTTTATCGCATTTAATTAGACTTGTGTGGGGCCATGAGTATTCAGACCCATCCAGTCCTCCCGTGAGAGGGAAAGTCAGGCAAATATCAAAGATACAGGGACGTGATATTGACGTCATGTGACTTTGTTCAGAAAATGTTAATCAGAATACTTCATTGAAGTTGAAGACATTCTTATAAAGATTTTTGTAGAACATTCCAAGTCGATGTAATACCCAGAGTCATGGTGGGTTCTTATGGGTTTTAATGAAGGCTTACTGTCTGAATGCACACATACACACACACACACATGAAATAGCTAGAACAAGAACAACATCACACACATACACGGGTACACATGCACACACACACTCATGCATAATACTAGCAGTGCGGAATGACGTAACGGCAGTCAGCAGAGAAAACAGAATCGGCAAATCGAGTTCGAATTCCGATTGAGGCTGTTCATGTTCAGCTTGCATTAATCAACATAATCATCGTTAGCAGCCATCTTGTTTTTGCTGGTTACACTTTTGCATATGATCTCTGTGAATTCACATTGAGAATCTTGACGACCAGCGATTATCTAACATTCTCGCAACATGACCAGTCTATTGACATTCGAGTTTGTTTGTTTTTTTTATGATTTCTATGAAATCTCTGACTTTTTCTTGTTTTCTGATATATTGTGCCGCTTTTTGGGTATTATTCCCTTCTGTGCACGTTGCATAGTTCTGACGACCCCAACGCTGTGGCCGTCAAAACCGTAAAAAAAGGCCATTACATCCACTGTCAACGATGACATGGTCTTATCATTGCACACATACACTCATGAACACATATACAAATTGACGGACCGTCTTCAGAAATAAATTTTCACTTGATGATGTTAAAGGTATCCAGTGAGAATTTTTATTTTTAACGAGGTTAAACAAGATTCATTTTTAACAAGGTACTTGCTCAAACGCTACATCTGACCATAAAGTTCAATCTTGAATCATTTCCTATACAGATCCTTTATAGTATAATTATTTGCAAATAAATAACCAAATAAGGGAAAATAATCCATAATCAATATTTGATATATCTAGAGTTATCTCACTTAAGAAATCAGACCATTATTATAGAGATTATCGGGATGAGTTCGAATATAGACTCCGCATTATATTCATTAAGTAACAAAATGGACTGGAAATTTCTTTGTTCTCTAAGTTCGTATAGTTCGGAAAACATCTCACTAAGATGTGCCGTTCTTACTCTTGTAATAACAAATATACATACAGACAGAAATCGGATCCTTATCATATAGACGCAATTTATTTTCTGTAAAAATGATAGGATTATTCATTAAGTAAATCCACTTCGATTAAGTACACCTTTGATTGTTGAATATTGTGGTTTTATATCGTTGCATTGATTTAATAAACTTCAGATCCAATTGAAGTACGTTTATGATTGTTAGCAAAGGTATCCATGTTCGATTATCTGTATGAAAATAGAGTGTAAAAACTCCTCGTTTGGACAAAATTTCTCTGTGCATCATCAGTTAACTGAGTATATTCTACGCTGTGTGATGGAAGAAATTGGCTAAGGAGTTGCACCTTCCCATATTCGAAAGGATATTAGTGATCAAAACAGAAGCCTCCAGTTGCGAGCGCAGTACAAGACTCGGACTGACATGCATTTCCTTGCATGAATGCAGAACTACGTATCATTTTTTAATTTTAATTTCCGTCGATTAGGCAGTTTCACCGATTAGGCAATTTTGACGATTAGGCAGTTTTATCAATTAGGCAGTTTTGCTGCTATGTCATAAAACATTCATTAAATAACACATCTTACAAACACACCAAAATATATAGGAATAAGTTTTAAAAAGTAACAATCTAGAAAACCCATGAAAACTTGAAAATTGTACATAATTCAAAATAAAAGGGATTGTCACTAAAAAAATATCACTTTCTATTTTTTTAAGTTTCATTACTCCAAAATGTATGGTTTACCTATCTTATAATAGTACATAATACATAGCATCGTTAAATAAATAAGTAAAATTGGAAATGTTAAAATTATACGCGTAACTAGATTTTAACGATTTATAAACAGTTCTCCCTTTTCAGTTTGCAAATGAGATGAGATTACTAAGATGTTTGCATTCAAACTAAGTGTACAGGATTTTGAAATAAACTATACTGTTGGAAGAGTTGCTGATACCGGTAGGACCTGCTTTCAAAAGAAAACATTTAGACGTAATTTAATATTCCTAAACCCACAAGAAGTCCAAGTGAAAGATATACCAGCGGTAAAGAAATTGTTGAATTGGAAGGAAATTCATTTTGGACAGATACCTCGAGAGAAAGGTCCGTATCAACTTCGATCACATATATTTTTGATTGTAGAAAGTAGTTGTTTTATACCTTTTGTTGTGATTGAATGAATCTTTGATCAGATTAAAACTACGTATCCATTTATTGAATTGTTAATATTGACCGGTACGAGACCTTCGTTGCAAGAAGGAAGAATTTATACTTACTCAGAACTTTTAAGTGGAAAGCATTTTATTTTGGCCACTGACTCCACGAGACAAAAGGTCGGGTGGTCATAACTGTGAATAGATTTCTGCCGAGTGGTCGTCACTGTGAATAGATTTCTGCTCAACAAGCCAGAACAGAAGAAAATCTGCAAAAAATCTCATCGTAATGGGTAGGTATCCTAATCAAATTTTGGTCTCTTACTACAAAAATTGGAGGCAATTACTAGACGGACGCAGCTGCGAGGATGTCTCTGTCTATAAAGTTAGGATTTGTATTTCTCTTCATATATATATATATATATGTGTGTATGTGTGTGTGTGTGTGTGTGTGTGTGTGTGTGTTCTTTGGGTGATTTCTGGGTTCAGCCGTTGAAATTTCTTTTCAAGAGCCCTGACTATAGTAACTATGAGGAGAGAGCACCACAATAGAAGCAAACAACACCTGTGGTCTCTCCTTTGTCAGGTGGCGTAACGAATCTTACGCAAAAAAAAAAATTAAAGCACCCACCACGTGAAAGAGGGAGAGTTGCCCGTAGGGTAAGTCTATTCTTAAAAGAAGTGTAAATAACGACTGGATTCTCCCGATAGTCACTATTGAGCTGAACCATGGAACCTAAGCAAAAGTCTGGCGCTTCAACTGAGAGTCAAGCAACGTTCACATATTCAAGAAAAAAACATGTTCGCCATCATCTGGAGAAATCAGCGCCGTATAACAGGAGTTAGTGATATCAAGGAATCTGATCGAAAAATCAGATGGCAAGGGGCTGGTCATATTGCAAGAATGGTATACAACTGCCGGAAATTACTCCCAATGTTGATCCCCAGAGATCATACACAAAACAATGGCCAGCAGAAGACAAGATAGCGTGACGAACCAGACAAGATCAGAGACCACTGACCCCGTCGATGCTCATTACAGGGGAACCTGGCGAATTTCGGAGAAAGTCTACACCCAGCAACAGGCTAAAAAGCTGCAGCTAATGATGATGATGATGATTCCTAGTTTTAAGATAATTGAGCACCGGAAATTATTAGCATTGGTGGTGAAAAAAAATCATAACCTGTCAGCCCAAAGCAGATTAAGTTAGAAAAGTGCTGTTTGCTTATATAGGAAACAAGAGAATGAATCCATTCCGTAAAGGAAGGGCTGTCCCTTGTAGATATGCGTGAACTTAGATCGGGGGTGACTGAACATCGAACTGTGCCCAGGCTAAGGTAGATAAGTATTGCTTGCTTATACAAGAAGCGAAAGAATGCACTCATTTCATGAAGGGGGAACTTTTGATCTTGAACGTACGTAAACTCAGAGAAATGGATCAACGGACAGTACCCAGGTCAAGTTAGAAAAAAAAGGGAGGGGTTGTTTGATTCTGTTTAATCATTTCAACTTAGGTAGAGGACAAATGATCGCTGTCTCCACCCTCTTCAGTCACCACATTTGTGATTTGCTATCTCCCCAAATTAAAAGTCCTTTTCATTCACGGCTCTTTCACGTGACACAACGAGATTTTCTGCTTCACAATCATGGTCATGCATCTTGCATACTGTTTAGTTTTCATTCAGTCATTCACGTGACATGTCATGCTTTGCTTTTCATTCACGATCATTCACAAATTTTTCTTTCGTTTTCATTCAAGGCCGGCTATGTGATATCATGCGACATTTTTTTTTCTGTTATCGATTTACAGTTATTCATTCGACATGTCAGACATTTTTTCTCTTTTCATCGAAAGGTCATTAACTCGAAATACTGTTTTTTTTTGTTGTTTTTTTCTACTCTTATTACACAGTCATTCACGAGACACGTCGTGCCTTTTTTTGTTTGTTTGTTTTTTATATACGGCAATTCAAATGACATGTCGTAGCTTTTTTCCTTTCCATTCATGGTTAATGGCGTTCATATTTTGCATTTTTTTTTGTTTTGTTTTATCTTTGCTTTTTATCCACGGTCATTTAAGTGACAATTCACACGTTCTAATGTTCTATTTACGATCATTCACATGACATGTTGTGCTTCTGTACTCTTCATTCACAGTCATTCACGTAATGTACTTTTCTTTGCTTTCCCTTCACGGTCATTTCCCATGACGTCACGTGTTGTACCTCTTCACTTTTCATTCATGACCATCCTCCTTGGGTGTTGTATTCTTTGGCTTCCCATTTCCAGTCATTCCCGTGACCTGTCGAGCTTATTTGCTTTTCATTCACAATCAGTCAGGTAATATGTTGAGCTTTTTGTTTACTCCTTTCATTCAAGGTCAAGCTGGCCACACGTCATACTTTTTCCAATTTTCATTCAAATTCATTTGCAGAACATTTTTCTCCTTTTCATCCAATGTCATTCACATGACATTTAAATCATTAGAACGTTATGAATGGTTTAAACCTCTGCACAACTTTTGCACCATCCTGAGATTGTTTCTTACTTTAAGATCTACACTAATCATAAAATTATACACCAGTCTTCATACGTAGAGTCTGGTCAGTACTTAGATTAAGGACAAATATAAGATGATAGCGTAGATGTTCCGATTATTTTGGGAAAAGGCGCCCAATTCATTTCTATAGGTTTTGGCCGTCTTGTCCTCAGATAACAGCTGTGTTGTTCTTCCAATGATGCGCATTTTAAGACCTGGCTGCTGGGAAACATGATGACTACTAATTTGCAAGAGAGAAACACATTTAATATTACCAAGCTGTGAGATGCAAACTTGCCTCATATTTAAAACATCAGTTTTATTTAGTCTGCTTTTTTTATGGTGCAATTCTTCCAAACGAATGAAACTGTGTTGAAGATTTCTGCCTTTGAAATGCAACATTCTCCATTATGCTTTCTACACAAATGCTACGACGAATGTGGTCCTCAGTTGACAAACAACAGACGCAGACATTCTTGCCAGACCCCAAAAGTGGTTAGCGGCTGATTGACTCCTACTATTATCAATTTCTTACTCTTAGTATATCTGCATTTCACTCCTGTGGAGTAATTCCCACCTCTTCCCCCCCCTCTCTCTCTCTCTCTCTCTCTCTCTCTCTCTCTCTCTCTCTCTCTCTAAATTTGGGGAATGATCCATTCACACACATTGTCACACATATATGGCGTCCATTGAGCTATATACGTCTCACTCACAACACACATCAATACACATAAGTTCTTCACCAAACCCTTTTAAGTGAAATATTCCAGCTTGGCCAATCCCTTTCTGGGCTTTCTGGGTTCTCTAAATGATCTCAACAATTTTGGGAAGAGTCCAGCTGCTCTTGACCCACAGCTCTTTCCATATTCTCAACGGTAAAATTGTATCGATTTTTGCCCTTAAAATCCTCAAGATGGTTGAGTGCAAGGGATTGGGATGAATGACCAAATGGTTTTAGTGACGATAAAACATGAATTCTCAAAACTCAATTCCAAAATTGGGCAAGGGAGTTCGAAAAACAGAAGAAAAAAATTATTATTTGTTCTTTCTTTTCTCTCTTACTTTCTGACTGCAACGTACCTACACTACGTGATGAATTATACGATTGACAAAGTACACAACACATAGTACAAAGCAAGGAGAGCTTCGAAAGTTAACATTGTCCCTTCAATGATGATAAAAATTCTCTTCGGCAGAAAATACCAAATCCTGTGCTGCAACATGACTTATAGATTCGGAATGATCAGTTCCACAGAAGGAGGATGCTTTCACCATATTAGCCGACAAAGATGATAGAACAATGATCTAAGATTCCATACGTAATTCAAGTTGCTATAGTCATACCTATCGGAACAAGCAGCCACTTTGTTCGTCGACCTCACGATAAATTATCAACCACTTCGACCAATAAAGCAAAATATGCCTGTGACACCTTCTTTCGTACTTCTAGCGAAAAGATTCACGTATATGTATCCAAGAAACCCGAACTGAAGTAATATCCTGCAGAGGGCAAATCAGGACCTCATTTCCTGTTAATATCAATTCACTTGGATAGAGACACAAAATCACCGATTATTTTGAATCATCATTCACGGTCTCGGGTGTTTTAGCTTAGTTCCAGAGCCGAAATCTCAGGTAACCTATGCAAAGAAAACAAACTGTAAAATAGACATAAAAATACATAGAAAGATCTTCAAAGTACAGAGCACATTTTTCACGGATTGCAAACATCAAGTTCAACCAAAGAAAACACTCCGTTTACTCCGAAGGAAAAAAGCATTTTGATTTGGACTGAAACACACACATACACATACACAAATCCTACGAATTAACCAGTTCCAATTATTCGGGCATGTTCGATCCTGGTCACGGCACCATTTCGACCATGCTAAAAAAATAGCGCAGAAATTTCAACCGTGTTGGACAATGGCACGAAAATCCTTCTTTAAAGGGGTCAACAAGCATGTCTCCAAATGTCAAATAATGGTGGGAGGTTTCTCGTCCGATTTACTTCTTGAGAGAATTGCAAGCAAGTTGGGAATATTTTTGCTACATTGTTCTTGATATGGGCACAATTAATACTTGCACCGAATGATGCACGCATGCAACCATGCAGCTTCCGGGGAAGTCTGTTGAAGGTAAAACTACATCTGTTGTTGCTAAGCTCTGGAGTGATGCGACTCTTTGATATCAAAAACACGTTTATGAAAAAAAAGTAACCTGTGCTTTATTTTGGCTATGTCTTCACGACACTGGTGGATAGAATTTACTTCATCTTGCTTAAGATCAAACAAAATTGACCAATTGCCGAAAATATTTTAATGTCGGGGAGACCCAGCTTCGCAGGACTGGATCATGATGGATGGGCCGTGGACTGCTATCCATCCTACTGGCCATTCTATCCCAGTCCCTCCAAAATCTGTGTCCCTCACTTTCTCTCTCTCTCCCTCTTTCTGCGTGACAATCCCTCTCACTGTCACTTGATCACTCTGAATGCATGGATTGATTTTATACCTGCATATTCAAGTACATAGATCTATCTCTGAGTCAATTTTAACTCATGACTTACACAAATAAACCTAAGATTGCTTAGCCCTTATCACTGATTGAAACATCCCAGTTTGATTTTTCCCTGTCTAGGTTATGATTTCTAAATGGTGATCTCTCTAGCTATTTAGGGGAAGAGGTCAGCTGCTCTCCACTCCTGGCTTCTTCCATCTCCTCGTGGAGGAAGGGTTTCGATGATATGACATGCAAAGTCATTTTCTCACAATCACGCACACATATATTTTGATGAATCTTTCCAAAATTACTGACCTTGTGAATCAGATGCACCTATTACGCAACACAAAGTGGGTATACCTTGGGCTGCTTTG
>OY735234.1:25853479-26213479 GCA_963457665.1 Thysanoteuthis rhombus | reverse complement strand
GACAGATTCACTTACAATGGTGCTAAACAGTCTGCTGGTAATCCAGAGGTCAAATAAGTGCTTTCAACCCTGTTCCTCATCTCGTTTATCCTCGATCATTTTATGCGTATCATTTATTCAAAGATTAAAATATTATACTGATTGACTTAATTTTGAAAGCAATTTGGGAATTTTCACCTGAGTTAAAAATTTCATGGTGCACTGTATATTTGTGTTTGTATGTGTATGTTTTAGCGTATATTAGTACATCTGATAACGTATATGCTTTGACAAATATCAATATGTGTGTAATTTAATGTCTGCATCGCCATATATGTATTTGAGTCACTGAATGCATGACAAACTTATATATATATATATATATATATATATATATATATATATATATATATATATATATATATGTGTGTGTGTGTGTGTGTGTGTGTGCGTGTGTGTGCATATCTGTGTGTGTGTGTGTGTGTGTGTATATATCCATTGTTTTTTACAATTCATAATTGGTTGAAATATGAAAAATGATTTTTTGAAACGATATTTTGGAACAGATTTTTTCTGGATATGTTCCAGTCCAAACAATCAATTCATGAAATATATACTTATTAACACAAATTATGATTTTTAACAATTTTGAGACCACCGTGGATTCAGATGAAAATGACAAATTAAGATTCACTATAAAATACTTGATTGAAGTCTCTATACGATCCACAGAGATGACAGATTTTATGACCAAAAAATAATGATGACACATGGTTTGCTGTTTTTTCTACGATCCCGACGAACCAAAGCAAGATCGTTTAATCACCATCACGGCTCTGTAATACGAACGTAAACTTAACCTCGATGGAATGTTTGATATTAAGGAAATATGCAAAGACATCAGAGCAAAGCAGCTTGTGTACATCGAATTTTTAAAAAATCTTCAACATGGTTATTATTTGTTAGCAGAAGTTGTTGTTGAGTCTGCATTTTAGCATAAAGAGAAGTTTTTCGAACTTACACATTTGGGCAAGAAACATTTGGTTGTTCCAAAAGTAACGTGGCCTTTTCTGTGGTTTTGGGATGAAATTCAAAAATAATTAAGGTTGGATCCATCAGTAAGGAACATCCTATAGTCATCATTATCGATGACGAAAGTACCCTGAAAATCAAATGTAGTAACTCCTTGTCCAAAGAAAATACTTTCCATAAAAATGGTACTATGTAAATCAATACCAATTCGCTTAAAGTACTGATCCCAGCCCCTTCCCTCATTTTCCTCCAGAGGGATAACTCCAGCCAGGGTTTTGGACCTACATAGGCTGCTACGCTGTCAGGTTGCTCTTCTGCGAGAATAGCAGACCGTTGAGGCGTCTACGACCTGTGCCTAAAAGCTGTAGATAACAAAACTGTCCTGTGGATGTGCACTTGAAGTCGTGAGCAGCCATACCGTTCTGATTTTTTTTCGAAAGGACTGTAGAACCCTATAGCCAGGTCTGGCATCTACAAACGGAATGCTCATGTCCTGTTGTCAAACCAAAGGTCAGCCATACAATAGGAACACCCCGTAAAAGGGCAGCAAATCCCCATATCTAGTTTAGTATTCTGCTAGGAGAAGGTTAACCTAGTTGAACTGGTCTTGTTCCTATCTGTGCCTCCTCGGTGGACCATAGGATACAAACCCTTGCGCAAGTTGCACTTAACTTTGAAACTCTTTTGTTCAGGCTGGAAGGTTATTGCATTCAAAGGCCTTGCTGTCTATGTTTCTACTGCTGTGGAAAGTCCTCCCAACAATATTCGCTTGCGAAGACAATATGAGATAAAACTTTTAGACGGATTTATTTTTTGAAATTGTTAACTTCTAATCCTAACTGTTAATTTCTAATGCCATTATATATCTATGTATATAAACCATTATAGTATTCTAAATGAAGGTAAAAATAGTAAAAATTGATAATATATATATATATATATATATTATCGATTTTCACTGTTTTGACCTTTACATATATTTATCAGTTTTTTAGTCATTTGTTTCATGACTTTGACTCGGGCTGCCATTCTACGGTGATAACAAAATAAGTGAAATCAAAGATGCGATAAAAACAACTAAAATTCAAACGGTCAAAATTTAAATGGTCAAAATCAATAAAAAATATTACGTTGCAATAATTCATCAAGTAACGATAAGAATGGATAACAAGAGATATTAGTAACAATACAAACCATCCCTGCATGCTCAATAAGATCAATCGAAAAATGGAAAAAGAAGGGATGATTAATAAGTAAGTTGGTTTTTTTTTTCACTCCTCGTTGCCCATTTTTTTGTTAAATTTGAATGCGGCAGGACACAAACTAAGGGACCATTTTAACATGAAACCTCGTCGTAAATTTACACCAACCGTCTAGAAACCGATTTTTGGATAAATTTTCCAAAAAGAAAATAAACGTTTTTCCTAGACAAAATAAATGTTGTTGATTTACATTTTTTTTTCAGGTCTTTGTAAGTCCAGTGGTGACAATATTTAGATTTTTGAAAAATGGTTTCATGTTTTAAATTTATGTGTTGTCAATTCTACTGGGATCAGAAAATGGGAAAAAAACACATTCAAGTTTGCATCCTTTGTCTCCAGTTCATATGAAGATCAAAGTCCTTTTGAATGAGAAGCATTCTTTAAACCTCCACATAAAAAAATCTAGATGCGTTAAGTCTGGTGAGATTGGTCCATGATTTCGTTATAGAAATTTTAATTCAAAGAGGTTTTTTTGTTGTTTTTCTTGGACTGTTTAACTTCTGGTTAGTGTGGTTAAAACAACTTCTTAGCCAATCAATTCTACAATCTTCCCTTGTACAAATGTTAGAGCTGCAAAAACAATTTTCCAATAATAGCGATAAAAAGAATATTCTTAATGGGACCCCGCCCCAATGTAGGGTTGTGGTAGATTTCTTTTATCCTTTCTTTACAAAACCTTGGTTTCCCTCCCTTGCCCCTGTTTAGTAGTTGAAGTCACACTCAGTTGAACTCTGTACTTGTCCGTCTAATACATTAAGACGACATGTTGATGTCGGCTACTTCCATTTAGAAACTACTTAAATCAAAGATAAAACTGATTGGGTGCGCCATTTTACTTCGACTCCGTCTCTCTGATAAGCTATAATAATGTAGATTCAAGAACTGATAAGTTTGCAAAAGAACACCGATTATTTTCTCTTCTATTGAATACATTCCTCATTCATAAATTCGAAAATGGAAAAATTACTAAACAGTATCAGTGAATTGACTAATATCTTTTGATAATCATGTTAGGGATGATCAATTAAAAGGATTGAATAAGGGACAATCAATGAAGTCACTTCCCTCAACTTTGGGGGGAGCCGTTATCCCTGAAAAAAGTCATGCCACAAAGTAAGAGACCGATTTAGCATCATATAACAGTACAAATTGAACCTCCACTGAAAACCTATTTAGAAAAAGACGGTAAAAAACAAAAAAAAGTATTTTTCTAGATATCAAAAGGAATAAAAGCTCGAATTCTCTAACTCTCCAGCTCAATCAATTTTGCCTGCACACTTGTTACACAAACGCACACCTACACTCATACGTGCACATATACCTACATATATACGCCACCCCCTTAATTTGTAACCCAAGTATACTCACGAAAATAGGCTTTTTTCAAAACAGGTCTATATCTGGCTCTTTTCATTGGGGTCTTTCAACGGAACTTGCAATGTGGGAGAATATATCTTCGACTTCCGTTGATAGGAAAGTCTCAATGTGTCTTCTTTCTTAATTGGAACTTCCTTATTCGGCAAGAATCGTCCTTTTACGGAAGTTTCAATGACAAAGAATTAAATTTGGTGCAGCCCATGTACCTGCCTACTGACAGCACTCATAAATTGATCGCCTGAATGGGGAGAAATCACAAAAAATACTGTCCAATCATGGCCAAGGAAACGTGCAGGATATGTCTTCGAAACTTCGAAAATTGGACTTCCATTTTTCCCCGGTGAACGATGCCACAAACTTTTATAATCATGAAAAGTTGGTTCCGTCCGTCCGATGTTTTGGTCAAGAGATTGCCCTCGATGGAATTTTGGATGTGCGTATATAAACCAGGGTCTGGTAGAAGTAAGTAAAAACCGAGGTCTTAGGGTGATGGGTAAACAGGAGTTCCTGTTTGGACCCCAGATTATTTTACCTAATACTATTATATGCCTCAGATAAGCCCCTTTTACTGAACGCACCAACAAATTCCTCTCTACCATCACATTTCTATATGAAAATGCTAACCCCAGTTTCTCTGGCCTATGTGGGTACTCACCTCCCCCAGACACTGGTCTCCGATCTCTTTTTTTAATCCATAATTATCTGTTTGGGCCAATGCTATGAAGGATGCACTACTATGTCTAGTGAAGGAATTGGAATTGCATTTGCCAAGTTAATTGTACAGATCACCAGCACTAAGTGAAATATTAAAGTTTTCTCGAAAAGTGTCTTCCGTAGGGAGGGATCATGTTGAGCAAGTAACCCAACTTGCAAAACTACTGATTTACTGTATCGATAACAAACGCTTGCCTGCATTCGGGTCACGTTTAAAAACATATCTTGGATCGACGATTAAGCAAAATAGATGGAAACATCTGATGATTACTCTTGAGTACAAAAGTGACATGGAATCAATTGCGAGTTTGTTTAAAGAACAGATTTTGCTTTAGAAAGGATTAATCGAATAACTTACTGTATATAGATGCGTGTCTATGGCATAAAATATCATATGAGCACACTGAGAGCGATTTCCATAATCATCACCATCATTCTAAACAGCAGCAACCTTTTAACATCCATTGTTGGACATGAACCTTTCTCAAGATTGGCCAGACCACCCAATCACGGTCATGGAGGAGCCATCATTTTTGGGGAAGTTGTCTAGTTCGTCACTTCATCTTATATTTTGCCTGACCCTGGGGATCAACGTTGTGAGTCCAACAGTTTTTCACTCCACAGAAAATAAAAGAATATGTTATAAAACAAACTTATATTTTGTTATTCTAGCAACATGGAATATTACTCGGATCGAATTTGAAATATTTTTTCTTATTACTGATATACTTTCAAGATCAAATAGACTGAAAAAAGTATGGAAACATTCAATTTACACAGTCGATGGAATATGGAAATTGTTCAAAAATTCAATGTGGACTGTTGAGGTAATGGTTGCTTTTTTCCATTTGAACTATTTCTTGATATGCAACTCAATATGAATGAGTTAGAAATGAGCTTGATTTCTTCTGACAGTCATCGTTATTATGTTTTTTTATAAGAATGGAAGTAGACAAAACTTTAAACATTGAACGCAATAGCCAAGGCAGATTCATGATTTATTGCTGAATAACTATTTTTTTTCATCAGCTGCACCCCATTGTTTTTTTACAATCCATTGAAAACTTGCTTTCTTCTGTTTCGGTATTAATGCTCGTTTATGTTTCGACTTTTTTTGTCTATGAATATCATTCCATTCAGTTGATATCGTACAGTTTTGTCGTGCATGTTTCATTTTCCAAACTGCTCTGAATTTTACTAATTTATGTCTTGGCATGTATCAGTTCTACCTAATTTTCTTGATACTAGTACCAAAATTTAAACACTGTTAACTGCCAGCAACCAACGTATTTAACCAAACTTAGCGTTGGATTTCCTTCTCGAAAGAATTTTATAATAATAATTCACGTCAATTGGAAGCTATTTTGTTTAAGCTATGTTTCAGTTGATTTAGGCTCAGTCCAGAGATAAGTACAAAATCTCGTTAAACTCTGTAATTTCTCTCGTTTAACGGTAAATTAAAAAGTATATTTGGACTTGTATTAATATCCCTTGTAGAAATGCAAATTACAAGGTGACACTATATTCTCCCCACAATCGAATGATTGCATATGTTTTTTATTTACTTGATTTCCAGAAAGGTTTACTAATACTTCAGTTTAATTTTTAATGTTTTAGTTTGATTACATGATACTAGAATATCATGCTATTGAACCAAAAGGAATTGCCTTCGTATCCATGATTTGCTTATTTGCTATAAAATAAGAAAGTTGGGTGAGCATTATCTGTTTACCGATTCCACCATTTGCCAGTTACGGTATTAATTTTAGTCGTTTGCTCAGATAATGGAAATTCAATGTATTGGAATAACAACATTAGAATAGAAATAAATTAACAAGCTGTGTTTTTCCTGTTGAGCTCCCTCTTATGTGAAGTAATTAGTTTTTTGAGAAAAATTCGAACGATGATTCTAGAATTCAACTTCCAGCGCTATTCTCAAAGGTACTCACGGCGAAACATACCAATTCAAGCGAAAAGTAAGGGAAATTTGTCATTTGGATAAATTTTCCCGTACACTCAGCTACTAAATGAGTATTCTCTAAGCTGTATGATTTAGGTGAGGGTGTCCTTTTGGTGAACTGATATCCTGCCAATAAGGTAGACATCAAAAGTTAATATCATTGAAATTTTAAAATGAAGTACTGTCCTTGTTCAGATATGAAACGTATCACAGAACGTTATACTTCAATGACAATTGTCTCTTAAAAGACGAATGCTTTACCTCCTTTATATTCCATCATTCTCAATGATTAAGAAAAGAATTGTGAGTCCAGTGTTGACAATATTTAGATTTTTTTTTCAAGTTTTCATATTTTAAACTCATGTGTTGTCAATTCTTCCAGAATCGAAAAATAGAAAATCCACATCTGAGTTGGCACCGTTTGTCTTTTGAAAATCAAGGATTCATTGAATCGGAAGCATTCTTTAAATCTCTGCATAAAAAGTAATTGTGAAATTCGCTCATCTATTCGTTCGTTAAGGAAATTCAATTCAGAAATCTTTTCTTTCGGAGTTTTGAAGACCTTTTGGTTGGTTTGATTAACACAACTTCTCGGCTGAACCATTCTATGACCGTCTTCGGCTGTACTAACCAAATGGTATGGTTGCAAAAATATTATCAATCGACAGTAATGAAGAGAATATCTTAAATGGAACCACGGTTCAACAAAGGAGTATGGTAGTTTGTTTTGTTTTTTGTTTTTTTCTATGTTTGCAATACCTTGCTTCCCATACTGTATCCTCATTGAGTAGTGGGAGTCAACTGAGTTAAACTCTGTACTTGTCTGTCTCATACATTAGGATGACATGTTGATGTCGGCTGCTTCCATTTAGAAACTACTTAAATCAAAGATAAAACTGACTGGGTGCACCATTTTCCTTGGAAAATGTCTCTCCGATAAGCTATAACCATGTAAATTCAGATTGGATGAATTGATGTATCGTAATTTTTCGAAATAGAATAATCATTAAACGGTAAATGGTTTGGTTGGTCACTCAATAGAAACAGTCACGTGGATAACATCTTTTGGCAGTCATGTTGAGGATAATGTATTAAAAAGATTAGAGAAGGGACAATCATCGAGGTTACTTCCCTTGAGTTTTGGATGGGGACGTTATCACTGAAAAAATCCGAATTCTGAAAGAAAAACGAGCGTGAATGCTTTTTGCCACAAACTCAGAGAATGGTTTAGCATAAAATAACATTGCAGATGTACCTATTTAGAAAGGGGAAGTAAAAAGCAGAGAGGTTTTTAAGGACATAAAAAGGACTGAAAGCCTGGATTCTCCCATCGTCCAGCTCAATTGATGTTGCCTGTACACGAAATACATACATACATATGCCCCTCCAAACCATATTTTTAACCCAAGTATCCTCACAAAGATAGGCCTCTTTCAAAACGGAGGCTATTTCTGGCTTAGGAAGGACTTGTCTGAATTTTATGGATGACTGAAAACTAAAATGGGCTTTATTCAACCTATGACAGGAACATATGGCCAAGATGGCAATGTCGGAGTATGGAATGGTGGAACCTAGGGAGAACAGCACATATTGCCCAAATATTTTACTTCAAAAGCTCTTCCAGTAATAACTTCTTTTCATATTGGGTTTCCTAAGGGGCAGTTTCACTGAGAAAAAGCTTTCCAAAAGTCGGCTTGCTATCCAAAACGCCCTGCATTTCCTCATGACACACTCATAATTCATTTTAAGGGAACTAGACCCTGATAGAAGTTACAATATGGCGTTTTATGACTGATTATGCAAAGTTGCTATAAGTTTTCCAGAAAAGGGTCGTATAATGCAGCAGATAAATTCAACCGTCTAATCTATTCCTATTGGCTAAAAAATCCTTCATGGCTCTTTTTGTTTCAAATTTTCAACATAATTTGCAATGAGAGAAAATGTTTTTCGTCGAATCTCGTTGATAAAGAGATAAGCAGTTGGAAAGTCTCGGACGCGTTTTCTTTTTTCTCGTCTGCACGTCACTTTTCAACAAGGCTCGTTCACTTACGAAAGTTCCAAGGGCAAGGAATCCAACTGAGTGCAGCTTATGAACCTACATGTCAGAAAAAGACATGAATAACACAATTCACTTTCACTTCTATTCAAGAAATACGTGTATCATAATTTTAAGGATAAAAAAAAATCATCGAACAGGATCAGGTCATGTTTGTCACCCAATAGAAAAGGTCACGTGAATAACATCTTTCGACGGTCATGTTAGGGATGATCAATTAAAAAGATTGGAAACGGGAGGATTATTGATGTCACTTCTCTCAAGTTTGGGGGGGCCGTTATCACTGAAAAAGTCCAAATTTTGCAAGGAAAACCAAGAGACCGATTTAGCATTATATTACATTGCAAATTGAACCTCCACATAAAATAATTTAGAGAAGAATAGTAAAGAGCATAAAGAAATTCTAGACATAAAAACGATTGAAAACTTGATATATCCAACCCTCAACCTCCCTCGATGTTGCTCGCACACGCGGCACATTTGGGCAAGACGATAAGTTTTAAATATGAATTGTTGGATCCATGAGAAAACAGCATATGTTGCCCAAATATTTAACTCAAAGTGCACTCCCAGTAATAGATTATTTTCGTAATGGGTTTCCCTGGGTTTGTAGCACTGAGGAAAAACTATTGCACATGAGTTAACTCTATTTGTATGGACGAGAAAAAATCTTCCATGACTCTTTTCGTTAGGGTCTTTCAACAGAGCTTGCAATTTGAGAGAATGTATCCTCGGTTTTGGTTGATGTCGAATAATGCAATAGGAAAGTCTCGAAGTTTTTCTTTTTATTGATCTGAACTTCCTTCTTCGACAAAGATCGCCTATTTGTAAGAAGGATTCCAACTTACTGCGTGCTGACAACAACCAAGAGAGAAATGAAGAAAAATCACGAAAAAAAAGTGTTACAACATGGGAAATAAAATAGCAGGAGTCGCGGCCAGGAGAAAATGCAAGATATATTATCGAAACTTCGAAACTTCGACTTCTATTTTCCCCGGTGGGCGATGCTACAAACATTTATAATCATGAACAGTTGGTTCTTTCTGTCCATTGTTTTGGTCATGAGATCACCCTACATGAAAACCGTGAAAGAGACGATTTTGGATGTGCCCTTAGAAAACAAGGGTCTAATAGAGGTAGGTACGAACCGAGGTTCTGGGGTGTTAGGTGCACAGGCAGGACTTTTTGGTCTATTTTGCCAAATGATATAATATACCTGGGATAAACCCCCTTTGCCGAATACGCCCACAGATCTCTTTTTGCCATCATATTCTATTTGAAAGTGCTAACCCTATGTCCTCTGGCCTAGGGAGGTACTTACCACCCCCAGATACCGGTCCATAAGCTTATATTTCATCCATATGTGACTGTCGTGGCTAAAGCTATAATGGATGCACGACTATGACTGGTGATGGGATTGTAATTAAAATTGCCGAATTAATTATACTGGCCTCCATTTACTCAATGAAATATTTAATTTTTTCCGAAGAGTGCCCTACGTAAGGAGGGATCTGTTGATATTTGTGATGACAATCCTGGTTACAAATGATTGGAGTGAATGTGTATTCAGGGCACGTTTGAAAACACATCTGAGATCGACGATTAAGCAAAATAGATTGAACCATCTGATGATTACTCTTGTGTACAAGAGTTCCATGGACTCAATTGCAATTGCTAACAGGTTTGTTCAAAGAAGATATTTTACTGTAGAAAATAATAATCGAATAACTTACTGCATATAAAGATGCATGACTTTGGCAAAAAAATATGGGATGAGTACACTGTGAGCTTTTCCATAATCACGATAATAATTCTAAACAGCAGCAATATTTCAAGGTCCTTTGTTAGGCACAAACCTTCCCCAAGATCGGCCAGACCACCTTATCACGGGCATGGCAGATCCATCATGTTTTTGTGAATTCGTGTAGTTCATCACTTCATCTTATACTTTGCCTGACACTGTTTTGCATATGACCCTTGGGATCAACTTTGTCAGTCGTAATGTCCAACAGTTTTTCACTTCATAGAAAATAAACAAACCACAAATATGTCGTAAAAAATTTCTTAGTTCTGGATTCATATTCTGGCTTCATGAAATAAAAATGAAAGAAAATCAAAGCAAAATATTTCTATAATCATCGGTATTTTTTTTCTCAATCAAATAGACGAAAAAATTTGGAGAAATTCGATTTTTCCGGTAGACGGAATAAGGAAACTGATCAAAATTTCAATGTGGACCAGTACTTTACACTGTTGAGATTATGGTTCTCATCTCTCTTGGCCCGTTACCTGACATGCAACTCAATATGAATCAGTTAGGAAATGAGCTTGGTTTCTTCAGACAGTTATAGTTATTATGTTTTTTTTTTTTGAATGGAAGTAGATAAGAATTGCAACATTGATCGCCATAGCCAAGGCAGATTCATGATTTATTGCTGAATAACTATTTGGTTCCATCAGCTGCACCCCATTGTTTCTTTACAATCCATTGAAAGCTTGCTTTTTTCCGTTTGATGCTCTTTTTCTGTTTTGGCTTTTTTGTCGATAAATACCATTCCATTCAGTTGATTTCGTACAGTTTTGTTGGGCATGTTTTATTTTCATAAATTACTGCTTCGAATTTTTCAACCTGATGCCTCAATGTTTTTTCAGGTCTACCAGTATGATTCCTTTCATAACTTTCTAATTTTTTCTTCTACTAAATTTCAGACACAGCTGACTGCGAACATCCAACATCTTTTGCCACACTCAAAGTTGGATTTCCTTTGCGAGGGAGTTTTTTAATCTCTCCCATCACGTCAATTGGAAGCTATTTTGTTTCAGCCATGTTTCCGTTGCATTAGCTTAGTCCAATGATAAGTACAATAACTTGTTAAACTCTGTCATTTCCCTCATTTAACGGTAAACCAATTTGCATATTAGGACTTGTGTTGATATTTCTCGAAGGTGATTCCATATTTCACTTCACCGTTACATAATTGCATATCGCTTTTTATCTAATTCACCTTGAAAAAGGTATATTAATTCTCCTGTTTAATTTAATTTGTTTCAGTTATATTACATGATATCAGAATACCATGCTACTAAACAAAAGAGAACTTGCTTTGTATCTGTGACTGGCTTATTTGGCACAAAATGAAAATAAATGTGTGAGCATCTTCTGTTTACTGATTCCACCATTTGCCGTCTACGGTAATAATTTCAGTATTTTGTTGAAACAATGGAAATTCAATGTATTAGAAAAACAAGATAAAAATAGAAATAAATGAACTAACTATGTTTTATCCGGTTGAGCTCTCACGTGTGTGAACTAATCAGTTTTATGAAAAAAATAAGAACGATGATTCTAGAATTCTACTTCCAGTGCTATTTTCAAAGGTTGTCTCAAAAGAAAATACCAAGTCGAGCGAAGAGTATGGAAAATTCTTCAAATTTCGACGAATCTTCCCGCACGCAATCCACTGTTAAATGAATATGCTCTCAGTTGTGGGATTGAGGTGAGGTTATTCCTTCAGTAGACTAGCATCCTGCCAATGAGGTAATCATTAAAACTTAATATCATTGAAACTTATAGATAAATTTTTTTTTTTATATCAGATTTGAAACATGCCACCTAGCGTTATACTTAGATAACAATTGTTTTTTGATAGAAAGACGCTTTCTCCTTATATTTTATCATTTTTTTTTAATTCGAAAATCAATTTCAGCTCTCCATCGCAGTAAATAATTGAATAATAAGATCATTGAAATTTCAAGCCATGTAAAAAAAAAATTTCTATCGAGGAATAAATATGGTCGGAATAAATATGGTCGGAATAAATTCTATTTATGATATCACTGGCGTTTTCCACAGGAACGCATGAAAAATATAGTTTAAAAAAAGACTTCAAAAGTATTTAGATTCTGGAGAATCTAGGGTTTACGAATGAAACAGTAACAACTAGGCTCCCCAAAATGTCAAAGTTTTCAGAAAAATCATAAAAGGTCGATAGAGAGAAAAAGATGGGAAAGAAACTGGCAGAAAAAGAGAAAAATATAAAGAAAGAAAGGAAGAAAAAAGAAAGAAATTAAAAAGAAGAAAGGGAGACAGTGGTGTGGTAGAAGAGAGAGTGAAAGAGAGGAAGAGAGTAAAGGGAACAAAGAAATAGGAATAAGCTCGGAGAGAGACTGAAAAAAAAGTGAGAGGGAGTCCAAATGGACACTGAAATGAGATTCTGTCTAAATATTTTAGATGAGGAATAATCATTATATATATTTTTTCTTTGGATTATAATCCTTATTTCGGTAGTGTTGTTTGTACACAACACTTCGACCTTTGTATCCTACTGCCTACTCCGACGTGTATATTGGGATTAAAAACGGTATCAGAATTATTTTCTTTGCAATATGGAATATGAATACTTTGAGACAGTAAACATGCTGATTCAGAATTAGAACTTAAATTGAAGAAAAACTACATAACTCTTGTTAAATAATTAGTCTCATAGACGGATATTTGGTTAGTCAATCATATGTCTTATTTTAGGTATCAAAGTCTCATAATCTAGCTATCTTTATTTTAACAAGATTTCTGTTTGTATGCACGTATGTCACCATATCATAGCAAAACGAGATCATCATAAACAGAGTTTTGTTAGCGCTATATCTTCAGAATGCTCTAACTTGAGATGTACAACTGTTACATTAATAGTGCCAACCATAGAAAAAAGTATTAGCGGGTTTTCAGCTAGTTTGACACAATGCACTCATCTACTGGGTTTTGGTTACATGTCCTTACATTAGGATTATTATTAATACTTAGAAGATGTCAACAGGGAACGTATCATCCATATACCCTAAAAATAAAGGGCTACCTTATTGAGGACACCAATTTATATGCAGTAGTTTCGATTACGTCTCTGCATGAACTCCATTAGTAATAGGATGCAAAGCAAATACATAATTTCTGTCTCCATCTTTTCATGCCTAGCTTTACCAGTCTTACCAGGCTAGTTATGCTGAATTTTCTAGTGTAGTACATTCAGTTTTTATTTTAGTGGGAAATGTTTTTCTTCCTTTTGGGTTACTATACACTATTAAAGTGTATTTACATCGATAATATATGAGTTCATCGACACTCATCACTTCCACTGCCCTCATTGCCATCGTCTGAAATCACGATTGTATTGGCTGCTAAAGTGAGAACCCAAAACGTACAAAAATATTACAGAGTTCCTCAAAAGTATATGCACGACATTTTTTCCATTGGCCCTGCTATTTTTCCTGTCTGAAAGTTGTTTACTGTGAGCAATCTAAATCCCAATTATAAGCAATGAACAGGAAGTACATCACTTGTGAAAAAAAAATGAATTCCATTTCCTTCAGTACAGTACGGTAGTGATAGGACCTGTCAAGACATGAAACGGACGTTCCTTGCGAGATATCTTGTCAGCTGCTTGGACGAGTTTAATCTATTTTCAGATTGCTATGTGTCAAATTTATATTTATCTATTATATTTATACATTTATCTATCATATATATATATATATATATATATATATATATATATATATATATATATATATATATATATATATATATATATAATTGTGTCATCCACAGACAGATATTTTGTTGTATTACAACTTCAGTGTGGTTATAGACAATCCATTATTCCATCCAGTACCACGAGGTAGGATTGACACCGTTTATATCTATATAACTCATTAGGTTCATATCTATCTATATCATTATGTTCATACCTATCTATTCCATTAGTTGTGATGTCACATCGGAGGAATGTCGTCAGTATATCCGGGATGAAAAAGACGCGCTTATCACAGTATATCTCGTCAGCTGGTTACACGTGTTTTGTCACTTTTTAAACTAATGCTGTCAATTGAAATCGCCTGCACTGCTTCTTTGATAGTCAGATCAAATTACAACGAGAAAATAGCCGTAGATAGATAATAAAACCTCATGAAAAATGTGCTGGCTTTGAGCTACGCTTTTCTTGTCAATTAGTGATCAGCTTTTTACCATTATTTTTCCTTTCGTCCGTTTGTTATCTTTGTCTTTCAATGAGGTAGGCAGCATCTGGGTCCAATTAATTGAAAGTCTCTGGGTATTTTGCCTCTAAATTCAAGAAAACATCCGAAAAAAAACTTTTTTTTATCACGAATCAATTGGGTATGGAGGAGCATTATCTTAGCTAGTTTTTTTTTTTTTCAATGGGTATTTGACAACGAATGAGCGTGTGTATGAGATTGAGAATGTGTTTATGCATGTGTGAAATTATATGGCACTGCATCCTTTCTTCAGTGATCCGCCCTAAATAAAATATTTACTCAGGCCCAACAATGTGAATTGTTAACACTGATGAAACAAACCGGGGTTTATGTTGAAGCGCTTGGCAACAGAAGACATGTCGTGCACTGAGATAAAGAGAATGCAGTCGGGTTATCTTCTTGAAAATAAAATGCTGTATTTGTTGAAGAAGTTATTGAGATAATATCTTGTCGAAAAAGTTGGTTAGATTTGTTTGAATTGTTGAGTTACCTATCAAAATTTCGGGCAGATCCTGAAAGCAGAGGAAAATGAGCCTAACGTTGGCCGATCAAGATCACTGCAGCTTACTGCGACTTCGTGTCTCGGACTCAAACAACTGTAAAGAATGACTGACTGTGACCGTCAGACTACTTTTCTCAAGCTAACAATTATCATATATTTATACATCTTTCCATGGTGGAGAGAGGGGTTCGAAGTACCCCTGAATTAAAGATCTCATCCTGAAACCTGTAATTGGGGTTGGAATTAAACTGCATTTGAAATGAAAAATATACCATCCATGAATTTTTAATATTCGGGTGGACACTTTTCTTAGGCACAATTTTCCACCATTTTGGAGGATGACCCAAAAGTGGGGGCAGCTGAGAATACAGCGACCATGAACCGTTTTGGGGTATCTTCACACTTCTTTTTTATTTCAGCTGGGCCACTTTTGACTAGTCAGGTCTAGATATTGACCGAAAGATCAGTACTTTTTTACAAGAATAGAGACTTTAGCTTTTAACAAAATTTAATAAACCTATTGTATTGTATATTTAGTTCGTCGTCCGTGAAAAGATCCAATTATGAGTGTTTGTAAATAATTCCAGCTAAAATTCAACAATAAGTATTCTACTTTTTTGAGCAAACTTATTCAGAATCTTTGTTTGTATCGTATATAAGTTCACGATATCTATGGTGTCACGTCGTCTCTTTCTAAGTCGGTCACAATGTTACATATGATCTCAGGGGAACCTCGTTTTAAGTTATGATGTCCAGCTATTGTCTAGCATTCTTGTAGCATGGCTTTTGCATTGCCATCTGACTTTTCTAATGGTTTCAATAATATAATTGCCTCTTGCCTGTTCTTTGATTTCATGTGCAAGCTTGTAACCTTTCCACATGATGCTGAGCATACCTCTTTGAGTATGTTGCATGGTTCTGTGTTTAAAATCTTTTGGTTAGGTTCCATGTTTTAGCTAGTTATGACGACAGTTCTAATGAACATCACTTTAGAATATAGTTTGGCGACAAACTCCGAGAAAATGGTTAGTGAGTTGCTCTTGAAGACTTTTATTGAGAAGTGAGTCCGAACTTCACTGGTAGTTCTACCCACATGGATATGTGCTAGACTAACTCAAGTACAGTATGGGTGTAAGTCTATTCGTTTTATTGTGATCTATAGTAAGCTAAGCCAACGGACCTCTCCAACTGCTTAGAGTTTAGAATTTACGTCAAAATTGAATGAATAGATAAATGAAAATCAGGACATTAATGTTGGGCTGACCACAATAAATAGCTGAAGAAAGAGTAGAAGTAGATTTCCAGTCCAGTATTATATTCACATTTTGTATTGAACCTCATGATAAAACTTTTTCTTTTTATTTGTGTTCTGATATTTTACGATTTGTTTAAAACATATCTGGGTATCTCAGAAGTCAACAAAAGATGTTACCTTCAATTTCAACATTTTAAAGAGAAAAGAAGTTCGCATGTTTCTGCTACATTTTGACGCCAGTACATGAATGAAAGTTTTTTCTGTTGATTCTAGCTCTTAAAAATGAATGTTTCCCCAATGATCAAGGATAATAAAAGTGGAAATAAGTTCCATTTATTCTGATTTCTAAAAAAATTTTAAATATATCCTTTTCATTTTGACACTTAAAAGAGGGCAAAACACCACACCCCATCCCCATCTTGATCGAAAAAATAGCTAATAAAGCTCCTATCAATTTGACTTATGGAAACGGGTAGAATTTCCTTTCCTTTTGAACTCTGACAGTTGAAAAAAATTCCGGTCGATTTTGACCAAAAAAATGTGGGAGGAAATTTCCCTCCATTTAAACGTAAAAAAAAATCTCATTCAAATTTGATCACTAAAATATGAAGAAAAAATGCCCTCCATTATGCCAAGAAAAAGTGGAAGATATTTACTCTTCATTCAGACCATTGGATGTTGAAAAAAAGATTCTCCCGATATTTTAACAAACAAAGTTGGAAACAAAACTCCTATTCAAATTTGACACCAAAAGTGGGAAATAAAAATCCCTCTTCATTCAGAACGGGAAAATATCCACCCCATTTGGACTCCTCGAAGTGAAAAAAAAATCTACCATTTTGATCCCTAAAAGTAAAAAACAAATTTCCCCATCCTTCTGACACCTAAAAGTATGAAAAGGCACCTTCAATTCTGACAGTGAAAAATGGGAAACCATTCCCCATCTATTTTTACCTATGAAAGTGGGTACATATTTCCCTCCCCTATATCGACTCTAAATGTGGAAAAAGTTTCCTCACCGTTTTTACATCCTAAAATGAGGAGGAAAAATTCACCCTCTATTTTGACCCGTGAAAATGTAAAGAAATTTCCTTTCTTCTGATGCCCAAAAGTGGGGGAAATCCATCCTATTTTCACCCCTGAAAGTTGGAGAGTCGTCTATTATTTTGTCCCCTAAAAGAGGAATAGATAACCTCTACATTTAAAAAAAAAAGGAATCCCTCTCCATTTTCAATACCAAAATTAAAAAAGAGAATCCCCATATTTTGGCACTCAAAAAGGAAAAAAGGTCTCCTTCGATTTGACCCGTAGTTTTTTGATAATCCTGGTTTATGATAATTCATATAGTAATGAAATAAGTCATTTTTGAATGGAATGATTGGTCAATCCATCAGAACATTTATGAGTAGAGGAAGACAGGTAGATGCATCATATAAAAGAAATGCTGAAAGAGAGGAGAAGGGGAAAACGCTGGCTTCGTCATTGGGGTTTGATGTCGTTTTTGCTCCAATGGATGGAAAAAACAAACGAAAGAACGAAAGAGGTAAAGGAAGGAAGGGTGAGAGAAAAGAATGAAAAGGTGAAGAATATAGGAAAGGATGGAAGAAGCAAACAAAAGAAGTTAAGATGCGTTATCAGAAATACAAACAGAAATTGGAGGAAGGAAGATGCGTTATCGGCTATAGGAAGAAAGAATAAAAGAATGGGGAAGTCTTTTAACAGATTTTATGATGTTTCGGGCTCCCGTTTTCTTCTTTAGATAATGTGCTGTTTTATGATCTCTCCATGTGAGATTGAGAATCATACTCAACCTCACATGGAGAGATCTCAAGACAGCACAGTATATAAGGAAGAAAAAAGCAGTCCATGACATCATATATCTATCAGAAAACTTAAATCGAAATGGACAGGCCATGTTGCAAGAATGACAAACAACCGATGGACACCACGACTCACAACATGGACCACATGAGAAACTGAGGCTGACAAAATACAAGATGGAGAGATGAACTGGACAAATTCAGAAAGTACTGGCTCCACGACGCCCATGATACAGAATTGTGGCGAATCTTTGGGAAGGTATATGTCCAACGACGGACGCTAAAAGACTGATGATGATGATGATGATGATGATGATGATGATGATGATGATGATGATGATGATGATGATGATGATGATGATGATGATGATGATGATGGTGGTGGTGGTGATGATGATGATGATGATGATGATGGGAAACAATTGAAGAATGAAAGGGAGAAACCAAGTGATAATGTCTTATCAGCTCTAGAAATAAAAAAGAAAGAAAGAAAAAGAAAGAATGGGGGGTGAAGTAGAAAGGGGGGAGGGAGAAAAAATGATTGAGTATCATATAAAATAAAGAAGGGAAAATGAGAGGAAATGATTAAAAAAAAACTCTGAACCAACATCCCATGTTCTGATTTTATCCTCCAGTGGTCTTTATTTTTGCAAAAAATGATTTGTTTTATTCACAAATGATTGAATTATGATCGAGATTAGTGAAAAAAAAAATCAAATATTTCCATTAAAAATTCTCAATTCCGTCCAATTTTTTTTCATCTTACTTACAAATAATCCAGAATTATTATTTTTTATTTTTTTTTTTGGTATTCTATTTGTTTAAAATAATCGGTACCCGATCAACTTATGCACATATTCATTTAATTACAGATTTCAAATCAGGAAAAAATATTGAGTTTGAGTGGACATTACTGGACAATTCTTGACTGTAATGATAGTTTGACACCTTAATAAAGAACTTGAATTCATGAAAATTGAATCCACATACAACAAAAACTCTGTATTATCTTTGAAATGAATCACAATTTTTTCTCTTAAATATAAATCGAATAGTACTTAATTTATTAAAAGATACCAAACAATAAATAGCTTTAGTTATTAATATTCGATATCATGTATGTAGCATTTTTTCTGTGTTAAAATTGATGATTTTTCGATCTATCAGGTGTCATTGATGGATAATTTTTTTGTGAAATTTATCTGGTACATTTTTAGCCAAAACATGAAAAGGCATGAAGGGAATTCCAATGATGGGTTCACGTATCAATGAACAGATACCAGGTATATGGGGGTTACTTCTGAAATGAGAACCACGGATAAGGGAGACCACGGATGGGAAACTGAAGATACGGTGGATTATCATCAGCCACATGTTTAACCTGAAAGTAACACATAATGAAGGGACATCCAATGATGGGTTCATGTATCAATAAGCAGAAACCGTGGATATTGGGGTAACCTCTGGAATGGGAACCGTGGATAAAGAGGACCACCTGGAAGGGAAACTTCCTATGATGTGTCGACGTAACTCTGTAATGGAAAACACGAATAAGTAGATCTCTGAGTTTTTGAGATGAGGTATTAATATTATTTCCATTAATAATCGGACCATCCCTATCTTGGTTGTTTTTCATGCGACGTTCCGGCCGTTGCACTCTACTCTCTGAGGAATTGGCCATAGGAACATCACCACAAAGGCCAAGCATGTGGCTTCGATATGTAGATGACATCTTTGTACTATGGCCACATCTGGAAGACCCACAGTTACTACTTGACCACGTGAACTCAATCAGAGTTCCAATACAGTTCACAATGGAAAAGGAGAGTAATAATAGATTAGCCTTCCGGGATGTACTGGTAACAAGATCGGAACAAGGTTTCAATACATCTGTGTATCGTAAGCCAACGTTAACTGGTCAATATCTTAACTTCGCCTCTAACCATCCATACAGCGTTAAGAAAGAGATCGTCCGATGCTTACATCACCGTGCAAAGTTAATAAGTAGTGACACTGACACATACCTCTGTGAGATGCGTAACATAAGCAAGAATCTCCAGAAAATTGTTACCCCAAAGGCTTAACTGTCACCACAATGAAAGGAGAGTGACGGAGGAGGAGGATGACAATTATAAACCAACTACAGTCTGTCTCCCCTACCTTAAGAATGTGTCTGAGAAGATCCAGAAGATCTGCACCCCATGTAATATCCGGGTAGTATTCAGAAGTAGATAAAGGCTACGCAGCTACCTCTCTCGCACCAAACCGTTTTTTTAATACGGTTTTGATTAAGAAAAAATACACAGCATTATGCAATAGGTCAAAACTTATATAAGATTTGGCTCGTTTTTGAATGAAAAAAAAGAGAATTTGATAGCATAATAACGCGGGAATAGAACAGAAAATGAAATTCCAGGGTTTATAGAGGGTATGGCGATTTTTGCACATGAAAATAATCTCTATTTATATAACATTTAGAAAAATGATCGCCAGGTAACAAAAAATGAAAGGGTTTAAGTAAGAGACAGATGATGATGATGATGATGATATCATATTTCACATCCATCGGTGATAGCTGGCATTATGCATTCATTGTAAACTTCACGCACATCGGCAAGGTGCTCTTCTATATGTCTCTGCTCATACCGAATTTCCAGCCGATTGGTCATTCTGTACTTTATTACCTATCCTACGTAAATTGATTCATCAACCTCTTGTAGAGCCCAGCCCTATATCCTTAAGTTTTTTTTTTTTCCGGGGACTCTATCGATGAACATTACCATTGTCCTAGTCAGATTAAAGCCCACTTTGGGGGCGGAGATCTACGTTATAAATCATGTGTTCATTGGTCGTTGGCAAATCTTGCAAAATAACCAGCCCGTTGCTATTTGAGTTTTCAAATAGATTCTAAGATATCCCTAACTTCTTTTCCTTTTCTAATATACTGTGAAGTTTTGAGATCTCTCCTTTTAATGTTGGTCATGATTCTCTCTTGGACACGTTGGTTCTCAGTTTGAGGGTCAAACTTTTGATTAGGTCCCATGTTCCAGCTCCATTGGTGACTATCAGGAGGATGCTTTTTATCGTTTATATTCAGTGATCTCGATCCTCACTGGGCCCCCCATACATTTGGCCTTGTGCAAAAAGTAAGATATGTTTAGTAAATTGGTATTTGGGGGTGTCGTCATGAAGTAGTAATCAGTCAGTTAGTCCAGCAGACAATTATCAATATGCAGTTCGTCGATTTTCACGGGGAATTCGCTGTCAAATGTTTAGTAAATTACTCTTGGGGCTAAACTTGTAGCCCTTTCCCAGACAAAGCTTATTAAGTGTCAATGCGATTGAGCCTTCAAAATTAAGAATCCATAATCGGATGTCAAGTATATTCATAGCTTACTTCTCCTTGGATCAATCAAACAGGCCTAAAATTGAGACCATAGATGCACTAGTTCAATCTTGTTGATTATCATCATATGGAATAAAATCAATCTGTGAGTGCAACCTGTCAAAATAACATGTCAGAGCATTCTGTCAGATTATTTTGTCGGGCCAATCTGTAAGACCAATCAATCAGACCTGTCCATCAGATCTTTTACTTTAAAGCCCGTTTCTTTAAAGTTTTGTTTTGATTCGTCAGTCAGTTAGCCAATGACATAGCAGCTAAATACACCAAAAATAGGAGGGCATAAACCTTCCTCAAAATTTGCCAAACATTCTTATCATGAGTGTCACGAAACAAGCACATTCTGAATTTATATACTTCGTCACATCATCTTATATTTTGTCGGCCCCAGTTCTACATGTGATTTCTGGGGATCTTCGTTCTGAGTCGTGATGTCCAATAGTGATTTTAGGAGCAATCAAAGGCGATAAAAAAAACAAAGCATTTTTTAATTGAAAAAAATTGATTGAAATCTCTTTAAAAATATCGATAAACTGTGCAATCACGCCAAGATATTCAAATCAAATGTGATCCAAGAATTCATGATAGTGATGATCCAATGAATACATAGTCCAAATCCACAATTCTCGTGTTTGTGTCAAAAGCCTTACATAGAACAGATTTCCAACTAGTGTCTATTATATAATTCAACGTATGAAAGCAAAAATTTGCCAAGCAAATCAATATTCCACTTAATAATACAGTTTTGAAATTTCACCGTTGATGGATGTTTCTCTCCCGCTCAAAATATAATGAAATGAAAAAGAATAGAATGATTTTAATTCTTAAGGGGATTATATTTGATAATATGCCAAGCTTATTCACAAGGAAACGGCAATTTCATTAAAATTTCATAAGAAAGAGAATATTAACATTAAAGGAAAGCATTTCGACTGATTGTTTTAAGAGGAATAGTTCTAATAAGTTAATTCCATCATCATTTCAATGAAGACAGCAATTTTCATTAATTTTCAATAATTAGTTGATTTTCCAACTTTCCAATCTGTAATTGTCAACCAAAACTGTCATCAAGACTGTCAACATAAGTTTCTTTCAGTTTTCTATCTAGTCTGTCAGACTGGCTTGCTGGATATGTGTCACGCGTACATGCCGCATAAACGGTTCTAGAGGGCTGAAAATTTGACCATTCACCCTTTTTATGTCTAAATTTTTTTTTTTTTATATTAGTGGAGGTGGGTTTCAATTTGCAATCTAGGTTTATGCTAAATTAATCCCTTAGTTTGTTTTCGTTTTTTTTTTAATATTATAACTTTTCTCAGTGATCACTACGCAACAAATACACGACAGGAGATTTACTCATCGATCAACTCTTTTTTCCAATGTTTTAATTGATCTCCCTACGACAGCATACTGCCAAAAAGTGTATGATACTTTCTATTGAGGTTTTAACTAGATCTGTATTATTCTTTTTTTCTTACCTTTCATTACTTACTTTGAATTTTACAACAATTGGAAAAATCTTCAAACACAAATGTTTCTGTTTCTGAATATTTGGCGAAACTAATACTTTATCAAAATATCCTCTGATTCTTTGTTTCAGTAATGGTAAAACAATTGGAAAGGATAATCAACTTTTATACATTGAGTGCTAAAATTATTTCATATGCTGGTGAGAGTTTATTTCAAAAAACACGTACAGCATCAAAATTGAGGGATTTTGGACCAAATATCTCATCTATATTAATTGGCTATCGACTACGTTGGTGACAGTTACGGTTGCCTTATTTTAATAACCGAATCCTCCATCGTCTTAGTGAAAAAGGGATAGAATTTAAAGTGAAATTCCGGAAAAAGAAAAATGAGTAAGGAAAATAATGAGACAAGCCTAATCATACGTCACAATAGATGCTACTGTCTCAGACTGTCTCACGAATATTAAGGGAAGAAAGGAATAAAGAAAGACAGGAAAAAAAGGAAGCAAAAGTGAATTATTTGACCATTTTTTCTCCGTTACGGTTTCCCATACTTGATATAACTCTCTCTCTCTCTCTCTCTCTCTCTCTCTCTAACCTGTTATTAAACCTTTTGGGGGGGAACACTGTTCCTTTTTCTGTTTCTGTTCAGGCATTATGTCTTTAATTCTAAACATTACTCCAGAAAGGATCGAATTCGCTTTTCTTTTTAAATTCAAAGAGAAAGATTGGTTTATTCAATGATCCTTCAATCATATGTTTAACAGATTCAGGTATTCATTACATGACATTAGCTGAAAACCGCACAATGGGTTAATAATAATACAAACGGGTGCCCATGACATCATAGAAACTAAAAAAAAACTGAAATGGCAATGGGCAAGCCATGTTGCAAGAATGACAGACAACTGATGAACATCACGACTCACATCATGGATCCCCAGAGAGCACGTGCAAAACTGAGGCCAACAGAACACAAGATGGAGAGATGAACTGGACGGATTCAGGAAATACTGGCTCCCGCGACGCCCATGATAGGGAATTGTGGTGAATCATAGGGGAGGTCTATGGTCTATGATGATGATGATGATGATTACAACAAATAATGAAATTGTGAACTAATAAGAAGTTTTTACTTTCGTCCGTTAGGAGCAACCTATTCTTTGAAATACGTCTTGGTTTCTCGAATTGACGAGATAAAGTAACGAGGTATCACTGATGTTTTATGTCTGTGAAACCTTGCAACTTGAGGCTACCCAGAAAGAACATACCGGGTGCCTTTGAAGCATTGATTGGGCACTTAGGTAACATGATTGGCATTAAATGAAATGACTCCGGGTCCAAAAGAGAGATTTGGGAAAGGTCACAACGACTTCTCGTATCTACCGACATTATCAGACAGCGCCTCCGCTGTTAAGGGCAAGTCTTTGGGTTCCCCAAAATAAGACCAAAAAATAAAGCCATCAAATGCATGCTGATAAGCCAAAAGGAGAGATCGAGTGACAGTCAGTGGAGAATGATCTCCGATTGATTAACATAAGCTGAAACAACAGCATCAGACTGGTTGAAAATCGTACTGAGTGTTGCACCTTGAGCAAGGCTGTGTAGAACCGGCAGTAGGCTCAGGCCAGATAGCAAAGTAAGCCCCTTCTTTCAAACTGTTAATTAAGATTTCTCCGGAGAAATATTTCTTTGTAGAAATTGAATAGGCTGAGGTAACCATTGTAATTAGATGTTATTTGTTTAGAGAGATATCAAATGATCATCTGACTATAGAAATAATGTGATGTATACACTTAGATTCTGAATTAATAATGCTTTAGTCAAATATAACAGTAAAATACATGAAATAGAAATGAGAGCAAGACAGAAATTGAAACAATATACGTATTTAACATCATGCAGAAAAGAGTTCAATAATGAGATGCGCACATATTTTTGCAGAACCAAAATAATGTAACTTATTTTAAGACAATCATCCAAGTGATAAAACTTGTGTAAAAAAGGAAGTAGGGATGAATATTACAATGTTAGATTGTGAACATAAATAAATTTATTTCGAAGCAGAGGTAGTTAACGCGTACGTTATGCGTGGGCTGACTGAAACAGAATTATGGGCGCTGAAATCGCCTACGTTCTTGAATGAATTTGGAAGGCGCAGACTTCGTACCTAGAAGAGGCGCTCAAACATATTTTGACGAAAAGGAATTTGATTCTGTTTCTTTCTAACTTTATTTTGCTTGGTGTGAGGGTAATTTGAAAGGTAGCTATTTATAACTTAATGAGAACTAGTATCTACATTTCTCCCTAAATACACTGGAAGATTCATATTTCAAAACTCAATAGGAATTACATAAAACCTTAATTTTGATCAATTTAAACACAGTGAAAAGTACTCTATAGGCTATGACTGTTTGTATTTGACTGTTACAAATACGCCCCTTGCCAGATGAATGTTCAGTGTCAGGAAATTTGGCAAAAGAAATTGCTGAAAAATGCAAGGTTTTAATGATTGTACTATATCTATGAAAAAATAGAGTAATTGAGAATATTTACAAAACGCAAACATGACGTCGCATTCATAAAGAGAAGTATGACACAAAAGGTGTCAGTAAAAGTCTGTCTATAAGTAGCGGAAAACAGTCTCTAGCCTTCCTGCTTGTGTTCATGACAGTTTCTGTATATGTGTGTGACGGTAGGAGTAACGAGTTGAGTAGCAAAGTTCCTGCCGACAGGAATTGGTCAATTGAACCAATATTGTTGACGCTTAAATCAAGTTCACAGACCACCTCTTATAACACATAGAGCGGGGAACTATCCTCCCAACAGTCCTAATCTCTAAAGCAAAATACTTTTTACAAAAACAGTTTCATGTAGCTGATGGACCGTTCAGTGAGTTATAGATAATGACGAATCTTATATAAATGAATGAATTCTAATTGAAACTCTTGTTAACAACATTAATGTCGGACATTATGAGATGACCTAATATTAGGTTGGTGCAAACATTATTACAGTTTTCCTTATTTCAAACTTTGATGCTTATTTTGGTATCATTTAATCAGGTTCTTGGAATTTAACATTTTGTAGTGTGAATTTTGCTCTATTTAATAATAGATGAACTAAATGAAGAGAGCAAGAAAATCGGCCTACACATGAACTTCAGCAAGACGAAGATCATGTGCAACAACCACATCGGGGATAAAAACACTAAAATCAAAATCGAGGACACAGAACTGGAGGAAGTAGACCACTACTTCTACCTAGGACAACGAATCTCCATGAGACCCTCAAAAGACCCTCAAAAGAAGAAGAAATCAAGCAAAGAATCACACTGGGATGGCAAGCCTTTGACAGAACAAGCTCAACCTACAATAACAAGAATATCCCAATAATCCTAAAAAGAAGGGTGTATAACCAATGCATCATCCCAATAGTCACTTATGGAGCCGAAACATGGAACCTAACCAAGATACAGACCCGTAAATTGAGAACCATGCAACGTGCACATGAAAGAGTACAGTACATCTGAGAAAAGACAAGAGTCAGGGACATCATACAATCCATTAGAAATCTCAAATGGCGGTGGGCTGGCCATGTTGCAAGAATGACAGACAACCGATGGACATCACGACTCATGACTCGCGACATGGATCCCCCAAGATCACATGCGCAACCGAGGCCTGCAGAATATTCGGTGGCGAGACGAGCTAGACAAGTTCAGGAAGTACTGGCTCCGCGACGCCCATGATAGAGAGCTGTGGCAAATCCTGGGGGAGGTTTATGTCCAACGACAGACGTTAAAAGAATGATGATGATGATGATGATGATGATGATGATGTATTGAAAGTTTTCTCGTCATTTATTTTGATTTATTTTAGGCCGTCAAATCAGAGATGGAAAAAAAAGAAAATTCAAGCAATGATGTTGGATGAGAACAGGATTGAATATTAGGCAGATGAAAACAAATATTTGGTCAGGGGACAGTCAACTAATACCAAGATATGCTGTTTCAAAGTTGGTGGTAGAAAACCGCTAATATTTTTTGCACTTACTTAAAGATCATCACCAACCGAATCACAAAAACACTCGATGAAAACCAGCCACGTGAACAGGCTGGCTTTAGAAGAAGCTACTCGACCATGGACCACCTGCACTCGATAAATCAACCGAAAGAAAAAGCAGCAAGTATAAACTACCACTTGCCGTAGCATTTATCGACTTCGAAAAGGCATTTGACTCAGTAGAAATCCCTAGGGTCATGGAGGCCATCAGTCAACAAGGTGTAGATCCAGTATATGTTGAAGTGTTGAAACATATACACAACCAAAGCAGCTCCTTTATCAGGTTACATAAAGACTCGGACCCTTTCAGCTCCAGATAGGAGTAAGACAAGGTGATACCAGCTCACCTAAACTCTTCACAGCCTGCCTCGAGATGATCTTCAGAAGACTAGACTGGGAGAGTAAAGGAATTAAAATAGACGGCGAGTATTTGAGCAACCTCAGATTTGCAGACGACATAGCCCTTTTCGCAGAGAACCTACATGACCTCCAAGTAATGATAGATGAACTAAATGAAGAGAGCAAGAAAGTTGGCCTACACATGAACTTCAGCAAGACGAAGATCATGTGCAACAACCACATTGGAGATAAAAACACTAAGATCGAAATCGAGGACACAGAACTCGAGAAAGTAGACCACTTCATCTACCTAGGGCAACGAATCTCCATGAGACCCTCAAAAGAAGAAGAAATCAAGCGAAGAATCACACTAAGATGGCAAGCCTTTGGCAGAGCTAGCTCAACCTTCAAAAATAATAAGATCCCATTAATCCTAAAGAGAAGGGTGTATAAACAATGCATCCTCCCAATAGTCACTTATGGAGCTGAAACATGGAACTTAACCAAGAGACAGACCCGTAAGCTGAGAACCATGCAACGTGCACATAAAAGAATAATGCTGGGCCTCACATGGAGAGACCACAAAATAGCACAGTACATCCGGGAAAAGACAAGAGTTAGAGACATCATAGAATCCATTAAAAATCTCAAATGGCGATGGGCTGGCTATGTTGCAAGAATGGCTGACAATCGATGGACATCACGACTCACAACATGGATTCCCCAAGACCACATGCGCAACTGAGGCTGGCAAAATGTTAGATGGAGAGACGAGCTAGACAAGTTCAGGAAGTACTGGCTCCGTGACGCCCATGATAGAGAACTGTGGCAAATCCTGGGGAAGGTCCATGTCCAACGACGGACGCTAAAAGACTGATGATGATGATGATGAATATTTACATTATACGCAACAGCAGATCAAGAAGATTTGAAAGAAAATTTCAGGATGTTTATTTCAGCAGCTGTTGCATGCTGACTCAATGTAATGTTGTTGCAAATATTTTAATTCCTGAAAAAAATGGGCATTCCTCCCAGTTGCTCCAATATGCGTGACATTTCATTGCTCAATATCCTCATTAAAAATTAAGCGTTCTGGCCATCTTACATAAAGGATTCATAAGGATTTGCAAGAATGATTTAGGGGTTCCATTTAAATCTCAAACAATGGATGCAAAATGTCTCCGCTATATTGCAAAATTGTACAGCTTCGAAATTGACAGAATTTGGGACAAAGATTATTAATATTCGTACATAATCTTTCATTGATTTAATTTCTTTCCATGTTGAACAACTGAAGCCAATCAAGTTGGTAAAGGGTTCTACCTTCCTTTATATCTGTGCGTGTTTGTGTATTAATATATGTTTTTTGTTTATTCATTTGTGTACACAAGCTCCCGGATAGTCTGTCAATAGACTTGGAAATTAGCATTGGTACTCCATTACATACCTTCTAAAATATATTTGTTTGTTTTTTTAATTTTGGGAAAGAAAAAAGCTTTTTAGGCGTTGGGGAGGGTCTTATTTTGATGGGTTTATTAATGAGATCTAAATTCTGAAAAATGTAGGTGCCTTTACTCTGAATGGTGGAGGTGAATGAGTAGTATTATATAGATATAATTTTTGTAATAAAATACTATTGCCACATCTGATTATAAATGAATTACCCTCATCACTGCTACAATTTGTTATGATGGGAACATTGTATATATTAAAAATCTGACAAACCTACCCACCCGACAACCCCGGCGAGTGATCAAAGAGGTCGACATGCAGCTGATTGGAGTTGATGGGTGTCTAAATATCTTGTGAATCTTTTGGAATGAAAAGAAATGAACTCTGGATAAGACGTAGGATTGAAACTATACAGACCACAGCATTACAGGGGACTGAATGAATACCGAGTAGAGTACTGGAAATATGAGATCCACGACCACCGGCTGGTAGCGATGGCCTAACAACCACAAAAAGATCACGGTTGAGACGATAAAAATCACATCCCTTCAGCGATAACCATCAGGCAACTTGAGTGAAACTGTAATTCATAACACTGCTTAGAACTGTGGAAGTGAAAAGTGGAGGGATCGAGACTTGAGATGACTTGCTGTCACTCTGTCTCCAACGATGACAACAAGGCAAATGGTGTAATAATAATAATAATAATAATTATAATAATAATAATAATAATAATAATAACAACAATAACAGCAACAACCCTGGCTTGCGTGCCCTTAATAGCCTTCAGGAGGAACAGAGTCGTTACTGAGCTACTGTTGGCCAAAATCCAAGCTCCTGATTCACTTATGACAACTAGGAGGGGTACGGCCATCACTGAGCGGCAGTTAGCCAGAACAAGAAGAGAAAATGGGCAAGAAAGCACAACAGGTTGGTAATGTATTGCTACCTCAAAAGTAAATCATCTGTGCGGTGCTTTAGGGAACACATACACAAAATATGGAGGAGAAAATCCTCAATGGAGGTATCAAACCTGCGCCTGGCTGATCAAGCGAAACAACCCCTGAAAAACAAATGGCTCTCAGAAATACATATACAATTGATCTGCAATGAAAGAGAAAAAGAAGAGAGTGGTTTACCCAAAGACGAACCTCTAAACACAAGCAACATTGTAAACGACGAATTTGAAAAAAAAAAACTGGACAAAAATAAAATCACCGAGCAAAGACGTACACCAGAGAGAGACGCTAACATCCGAACGGGAGAAGAGAAAACCCAGATACTAACTTCGAAAGAAATTATGCGATAAGAAAAAAATGACACTGCCAACTCTTTCGGACAAAGACAGGAAGAAACTAAAAGAAGCAACCAAATATGCTGACTGTCTCCTACAGCATATCGGAACGAACGGCCTAACAGAGCTCAACAACCTAATCTATGATTGAGCAAAAATGGTAAAGGAGCTCTCTACAACAGGAAAAACCCTAAATGATAGGAGGGAAGAATTCAACTGGGAAACAACAGGTCTCACAACTCCTCAGAGATGAAGAACCACTCTGAAATACAACATACATGAATTAACCAAATGTAAGATTATGGGACTAAAACGAAACAAAAAGGTATCCCCGTGGCAGTGGAAGAGATACGCCTGAGAAGACCTACCAAAGAGGTAAGATTGAAGAGATATAGACAAATGAATGTCCAATATAGACAGAACTGCACATTTTAGAACAACGAAAGAAAGTTTTTCCGGGATCGGAAGAAGGATGGAACTGCAAATAGGGACACTTGAACGGATACAACGGAGCCCCAGAATGGTCACAGGGCATGAAAAAGAACTCAATGACATAGACAATGGAGAACTAATAGTATTGAATAAAACCACATTGAAACACACTCTAAAATAAATAACCAATTGGAGAGCACCAGAACCTGATATGATCCACCGATTTCGGTTCAAAAATTCACATTTCACAACAAGCTCACCAACCAACTCTAAAGTTGCCTAAATGAAGGCAATGTCCAAGAATGGATAATCAGAGGTAAAACCACCCTTATTCCGGAGGAGCCTGAGAAAAGAAGGCAGGTAAGTAATTACAGACCGATCACATGCTTACATCTAATGTAGGAGATCCTGACTGATCAGACGGCTGAAAGATATATATGAAGATGACTATTACCAGAACAGAGAGATGTAGGAGAGGAACCAAAGGGAGAAAAGACCTGCTCTACATCGACCAGATGATCCGAAGGAGTAAGAAAAAGGGAGACGAAAATTGCAATTGAATGGATAGACTATAATAAAGCATACGGCATGATTCCACACAGCTTAATTCTTGAATGCCTCAGAATCAATGAATCAGCCAACTCTATAAGAAATAGGAAAGCAGACCTCATTGTTCAGAACAAGTTTACAAAAGTATATGCAAGCAGGCAGTGGATACATTATGAAGAGCGCCCGAAGCAACGCGACGAACAACAAAAAAGTAGAAATTGATGGAGTAGCACAGGAGCTAAAGAAAGAAAAATGGGGACAGAAAAAACTATACAGATAATATAAAGGTCAGATACGGGATGTTTCGAACAAAACATCATGGAAATGGCTACAAAAAGAACACCTGAAGAGAGAAACAGGATTGCTCATCATGACAGCTAGAAACATATGCATAAGGGCAAACAACAACAAATGCCGCCTATATGGGGAAAGTAATAAGACTGTGAACCATCTAATTAGTGATTGTAGTCAACTAACCAAGGACTATAAACACAGACCCGATAGAATAGCAACAGTGATACACTGGGGACTGTGTAAACGGATGGATTTAAGCTTGCAGAAAAGCAGAGCAAACCCTGGATAATGGGAATCCCAAATTACTTTGGGACATTGACATCTAAATGGACCGGAATGATCGGACCAAGTGATCGTGGACAAGAACAGGAAAACCTGCCAAATAGTATACGTGACCGTGCCTGCAGACCACAGAGTAAATAGGAAAGACAGTGGGCAAGAGAGCAGTAAAAAGTGTAGAACATGAATGTCAGGGTAGTAGATAGTAGTAGTAGATGCACTTGGAACCGATAAACTGGAGGCAAGATTGGAGAAACTCAGAACAAAAGGAAGGATTGAGACTATACAGACCAAAAGACTACTGGGAACTGCATGAAAACTGAGGAAAGTTCTAGAAATATGAGATCCACAATCCTAGCTATTAGCAGTGACCTTAACTGAGAGGGGAGGAGAAAAAAAACAAAAAAATGATCACCGCAAATGGTGATGGAGGTATGAACCACAATGCTGCTCTGATAGGTGAGGGAGGGATGAGAGAAGGGCTGAAAACCTGATGAGATTTACTGTCACACAGCCATCGGCAATAACCATAGGGTAACTGTTGTGAAACTGTAAACCATAGCAGACCAGAAAAGTATGGAGAGGAGGGCTGGAGACCTGAGGAGAATAGATGTCACTCAGTCTCCAGCTGTGACCACCAAGCAACTGGTGTAATAATAATAATAATAATAATAATAATAATAATAATAATAATAATAATAGTAGTGCGAGAGATAGCGCAACAAACAACAAAGTATAAAACAATGGAACAGCACAGCAAACAAGAAAAGAGAGATGGGAAAAGAAAAAATTGTATGGAGAGTTTAAAAGGCAGTTAAAAGATGTAGCAGACGAGAAATCATGGACCTGGTTACGAAAAGGAAACCTCCAGAGAGAAACGGAATCGCTCATTGAGGCAGCTCAAAAAAAAAGCATCAGGACAAACTACATAAAAACAAAAATTGATAGAACACAGACAAACTGCAAATGCTGCATGTACGGTGAAGAGATGAGACGGTAAACCAAATAACTAGTGAATGTAGTCAACTCGCCCAGAAGGAGCATAAGGATAGACTCAATAGAGTAGCAACGATGAAACACTGGGAACTAAGCAAACAAATGGGATTCAACCACGTGGAAGAGTTGTATCAGCACAAACCAGAGGCAGCCCTGGAGAATGACTACTCTAGGATTTGACATCCAAACTGACCACCTCATCCAGGCAAAAAGACCGGACTTGGTAATTGTAGACTAGAAAAGGAAGACCTGCCTAATAGTAGACGTCGCTGTACCTACAGACCATAGAGTAAAGATGAAGGAGAGTGAAAAACGAGAAAAATACCAGGACCTAGCAAGAGAATTGAGGAGGATGTGGAACATGAAAGCCAGGGTAGTACCGGGCATAGTGGTCGCACTAGGAACTGTCCCCAAAACACTGAGGGTGAGACTGGAGGAGCAATCCCAGCAAACACCTCCCAGCTCTTTCATGGGATGGAGATTCATTTTGTAATTCTGTTATGGCATTTCTTCCATCCCTAAATTACTTTCAGCATCGCTTTAAATCCCTGTGAAATAACAATACTCCATCGCCAGTGGCTAATCTTTGGAAAAATGATGGGATGCGCCCACGAGAGTTCAGATCTCAACTATTGCCGAACGGTTGCCTTCCGTCGAATCATGAAGAAACTATTCGCCAAAGTTTCAGTTTTTGAGCGTATTTCTAAAAAGTAACATCACAATTTTTCTCTAGTTCAGTCGGATACAGGTTACTGTTTAACTCGTGGCACATCTCTTAACTCTTCCAGTGCTCAATTTACGTAAGTTTTAAACAAAAAGAAAACAATTCATATAATAGTGAGGCGAAAGATCAAGATACACGAAAAATTCTATTATTGTTTGAACAAAAAATTCAATTTGCAGGCAAAACTGGGGATCATATTACCGAGATTCAGATTATACAGTGTCAGATACTTTCTTTTTTAATGTACACTGTTACTATGGGACGTATGGCTCTTCGTGCCCTGCAAGGGTTCAGATGAAGTCCTCGCTAAGCCTTTCAAACGGTGTTCTACGATTTCTGTCTCCACGAAACACAGTAGACTTGTTGGATTACATCTGCAGCATTATAACTTTTTTTTTTCTAAATTCATTGAGTATTTCTTATCTTACTAAATAGTAGACACACCCATCTTTGTGAGGGTCAAGATAGTATCTGGGTTCGTGGAATCATACTCTGACGACCCTTTGGCCGTTGAAAACTGTAGAAATAAGTATAAGTATATATTCTAATAGCTTCGGCAGTTTAATTTCCAAACCATCAGGAAAGTTAATTCAAAGCAATTAAACGGTTTATTTATCTCGATCAGGTACTGGCAAACTGCTTTATGCCCGAAACAAATGAATGGAACGATGATCATACAAGTTTATGTAAATTGATAATTACTTTCTCTATGGTAGTATAGACTTACATATCCGCCAAGGCTAATCAATCTATGAAAAATATCATTTTGGATTGGGGCAGGACATGACAGAATATTTTAATTGTTGATCGAATTATGCACGTATTAAAAAATAGGCGTGCGTAGTGTTAAGACATTTATTGTAATAGGAAATGAATCGTTTGAGGCTATTGCAAAATGAGACTTTTTGTTCTATTTTTAAATACCGGATCTTACTGTTTGCTAACCATAGTAAGAAACGGAAAACAAAGGGTTCTTTCGCGATCTCATTTATTCAAGGAAGACATTTGGCTTAAATATTTCATAGGAATCGATCCTTGATGTACGAATTACTGACCGAAAAATCAATATCATTTGATATAGACGGGTATTTTTCTAAAGCCCTCATTCCATTAGAAATGCGTTTGTATATTATGCAATGATATATAACAGAGCTTCTCAATTCTTCTAGTTCATTATACCTTTTGATGATTTTTTTCGGCGACCCTTCAGTCAATAGCTACTAAAACTATTTATCTCTCGTAGTCTAAAGATAACAAATCATAAAAAACACATATGAATAACAAGAACCATAAGTTCGTCCACCGTCCTTACACCAGTATCTGTCGATGTGGTTACTAAAAAAAAACAACTATTAGGGACGAACTTCTAGCAAGGGGTTTCTAATAAAAAGCTTGGTGTAATCTAAAGTTTAACTCACAAATGATCAAAATGAAAATGAGTCAGCCGGTCTGAATCCTTTAAGGGCGGGAAGGTCTATACAGCCCATAACAATGGAATACATTGAAAAAATAAAGATTTATCTGACATTGCATAATGTCTGTGGGGGTCTCATGGCCCCCGATTCCACCCCAAAATAGAAATAATCGGTGAAATGAAAAGAAAATTTAGGTTTCCTATCTATATTCATCGCTAGTATATATATATATATATATATATATATATATATATATATATATACTAAATTACTAATACTAATTCTGCTCTGAAGGCTTAGTACTCCATCAATGGATACTAACTTCAGTCGCTTTTTTCGTTCGTTCCAGCGTTCCTGGACATACCATTTTGTCCACTGACTGGCATTAATTTTTCAGTGTTTTAGTGTTCTCTATCGCTCGTGGCTATGCCGTTTTGTCTACAAATCTAAATATTGGCATCAGCGCCCCACTAGATCCCCTCTTACAATATCTCTTTGATTCTTGGAAAACCGCTTGGTCGTTCGGGGGGCCTTATTCTGACTGGTTTAATAATATGTGTATGTGCTCCAGCACTTCTGGTTATAACTTGTTGTCTACAGATACGAACATTGAAATTAGTTCTCTACATCTAGGAAAAATAATTTTCATTTTCGGAAAATATAGAAGACTTTTTCTGACAAGTGTATTAATAACATTTACATTCTCCAGAATGCTGTTTTACTAAATATTGTTTTGCTCAATCTTGGATTTTTTTTCCTGTAGAAACGCCTGTGATGTCATAAATAGAATTCATTCTGACCATATTTATTCTATTGGGGGCTGCGTTTTCTCAATTATTGACTCTGTCCTTATCATTTTCCTTCATCTTTCATGGTGGAAAGTTCCAGAAATAATGAACCTCTTTTTTACCAAAGAACTCATTTTGAGAAACAGAATTAAGAAACAGAAGTAAAAAAATGGTGCAACCGACCAATCAAAGATCTGACGTAGATTCCTTATCAACCTTACTTGAAACAGTCTATCAGTCTATCTAAGTCAAGTCAGTGAATCTTTCCTAACTTCGTGAAAAGAGAAAATGAGGAAGCCGACAAACATACACGTGCGTGCACCAAACTCATACACACACATATACATTCAAAGAAACGGACGGGTAAGTTTGCTCTTTTCAAAGTATGAAGGGTTGATGGAAGAAAAATTGAATTTCAGTCGCCTTTTGCCGAGAGTTCAGTTCACTCTATGAACCAATCCTAGAAAAACATTTTTTAATTTCCCTATGTATCCGGAAAATAATTTGATTGTGTATAAATTCGTTCCGATAAATCATTGCTCATTGATATCAGCAGAAACTTTGCTGATGAGTGATTTTGTTAACCAATTTACGACGTGGTATATTAAAAGTAGGTGTCTTTCGTATAGCAATTGAAAAGTGGCATCTGCCCAAGCCTCAAAGATGCGGCACGTCTACCTATTTGGGATCATAGATGACATAAGAATATTGACATCATAGCGAATAGAAAAATATGAAAAATCAAATGGAAGGTGGCAGAATAAGTTCTAAAAAGGAAAACGTAAATGCTATCGACCAGAAAGTGCACTTCCAAGACCAACGAGGACAGAGTGTTAAAGCGATACTAAAACCAAGCTTAAAGTTCCCCATCTAGGACCTTTTTAACACTTTTGGGAGATGTCACCACGTCTGTCTGTGCGTGTATGTGTGTTTGTCTGTCAGTCTGTTTGTCTGTCATACTATAAAAAAGCAACTAAACATTGATGCAGTCCAACTATGTTTGACATGCAAACACAATTGACGTAGGAAAACGTTTCAAGTCGAAAGGTTTTCTTTGAGAAAACCTCTTTTTCAAAGTGGACTAAAGACTACGTAAATGAGATGCAATCATGTAATATTTTTTCGACGATGTTTAACACGGATGTGAATGAATATAAGGTAAGTAAAATAGACTGTTCAAGATGCTTTAAAGGTTTTTATACTGAAATTTTCGTACGATTTTACATGCTTTGGTACCTTTTCATACCAGCTTTGGTACCTTTCCATGCAAGCTTTGGTACCTTTCCATGCAAGCTTTGGTACTCTTTCAAAAAATTTTCGGCAAGCTAGGTCAGGACACACCAGTGTCTTTCTTCATTTTTTCTCTCTTCTTGGTTTCTCTTCTTCTTTCACTCCGTCTTATTCTTATTCATTGAAACAGGTCACAAATTTCTCCGTTCCCATTTCAATGTTGGCACTTGAATCTTAATTTATTACACATTACGACACTGCTTCAAACTATTCTAATTAGAATTTTAGTTTCTTGACAGATTCGGGGAGTTTTGCTCTTTAGTGTTCATGTTTCTGATTTAATTCAGTTTGGAAAAAATTGATATTCCCATTAGTTTTGTGGGAAAAAAAACGCATATCAAATCTTATAAAATCTGGATATTTTAACTCAAGGAATGAAATTATTTTGAATACCGATCCCTTGAGATAATACTGGATAAAGAAAAAGAAATGATTAATTGAGTGAATTCAATCAAATTCGATCAAAAAATATCTCACCGGCCACCATGAGTTAATTCAACGGTAAATGAGCATTTTCATTCACTAAAGCAGGACCTCTTAATGGGATTGTCCTTCATTGTGCAAAAAGATCTTTATGTGGAACTTGATCTCAAATATCTCTTGAAAGTTATTCATCTCAAGCAATTCTTCATTAGAGAAAATGACAAGATTTCAGGAAAAAGAGGTCAATTTTGAGAAAAAGGTAACCCCTCAAAAAATGAAAAAATTTCCAATCAGCAGAAACATTCAAAATAAATGAGAATTCATGGAAACGGTGCATATTGAACCCTTATTTCCCTTCTTAGGAATTTTAAATCCTGAGTGTCAAATTTATAATGTGCATGCGGTGCTATTCAAAACCTATAGTTTTCCTCTTAATTTTCATCAATTTTGGAAAAATTGAAATCTTGACTCTATTAGTTATTCAAAATAAGTGCTACGGATATTCTGGGTATCAAAAGCTACGTCTTACGTTGAAAAACGGAAGAAAAAGTAAATCGTAAAAAAATGAATTGCATTCGATATTTTTCAACTATTGAGAAATTCAAGCTGCACTCTTTCAACGAAATGCTAAATTGGAATTCTTTACCTTAAAGGATGAAACTTTCATAAAACAAGTGAAATATGTTGAAACTAATCTATAAAAGGTTTCAAAAAAGTCTGGGAAAAAATGACCCCAACCTGTAGCTTATAGGGTTATCATTTTTGTATGCAAGTGGTAGTGAGCGGGTTGTTTCTGAAGTTGGGGTCCGACAACAACGTGCGTCTGATGCAAAACCAGTGCTCTAACTTCGTAGTTTATGAAAATTACATGGCATATTATATGCATTTGAAATAAAACCTTGCCTCTACATCTGTTAAAAGGGTTTTATTTAAAGCATCCTCTAGGTCCAGTGAGTATGAATGCCAGATTCTGTTGAACAACACACAGTGTGTAACCTCTCATATATATTCTGTGGAAATTTGTACGAGGATACCAGCTCTGACAGTTTTGTTCTTGGCTGCTACTTATCCTGTCTATCTATTCCACGCAACCATTACTGTCTCTCACTCACAACTCTTCCGATCCCTGCTCCTTGATTTTATGCAAAACAATTGTTTCAGGATTTTAAGCTGTTTCCTTTGGATACAATTAACAGCATCAGGGTACTCTGTTGAGCATTTGCCTATCAAATACATACAATAAAAAGGAATAAGGGATCAAATTCACGATATCCTATTGTTTAGGGACAAAATGGTCTTTCGGCCGTTCCCCCTTCTGTGTCTTGAACGGAAACACACGGGATTCTCTACCCTAAACCAAATCGCTTTTGCAATCCTAACCTATTTCACACGAAGTACAGACTGATAAACTTGAATGAAGATGATATCTTTTTCTATTCGTTACCGATGCCAAGGATTACTGTCATTTGCAATTAGAGAAAAAGGATTAACAGATTCCAAGGTAAATTTTTCGAATTTATTTATCTTTTTTTTTTTTTGTATAGATTAAACATGATACCAAGAAAAAGAGCGAGATAGAGAGGGGGTGAAAGGGGGAAAAAGAGAGAATCCAACGAGGAATAAAGAATATATATATATTATATTCTTTTTTTAAAGTAAAACGCAGTGTTATAACCAAGAGGCCATTCACCGTTCTTTGGGTATTTGCATCATTTTGCAAATACAGCAGATTCACTTGGAATACTGTTGCAAGCACAGTTTTTACTTTATTTGATGTGTTACTAAGACTGATATTCTCACCCCTAATCTTGATACGGCCGGTGCATTCTCCAGCCTTCAGTACGTGCAGTCCTAACAATTATGAAAATATTAGACCGAACAAACCCATTGCTCTCAAATTATTCGGAAAACTGAGAAAGAATAAAGGGATTGAGATGATAATTAGTGGAATGTCGAAACTCAGCACTAGAATGATTACTGCACCCCTTGGATTACTCTGGAAGAGAACCAACGACGGAAGGAATCGAATTACCGGACAACAAAAGGAATTTATGTATTACCCCACAGTGACAAAATAAATATCTGTGACGCAATAAAGCAGGAAGAAAAGAATGAGGAAATGAAAAGAAATACTTCCGGAGGATAAGAAGAACACTGGAGACAAAACTGCAAAAATTTGAAAGGAAGAACTCTGATCAATGGATCGTGGAACGAGGAAGATTATGACAATGCACTAGACAGTAAGCCCTAGGGATGACACAGATAAAATGAACGTGAAGAGAAAAGAAAGTGACTAAGAACTCATCAGCTTAAAAGATTTTGTCCAATAAGAGATTACGGGGTTTTAATGGTATGAAAGCACCAGAGATATAAAACCCAAAACCTAAAGCAGTATAACTAACAGCAAACGAAAAAATAACAAAGCAGATTACAGGGAAAGAAAATGGGTACAGAAAGATCTACGCAGGGAATTCAAAAGACGTATATAAAATATTGCAGTTGGGAAATGATGGATATGGTTATGCAAAGGAAATTTGGGGAGAGAAACGGAATCGCTCATAATGGTTGTTCAAAGCAAAGTATCAGGACAAATCATGTCGGAGCGAATATCGACAGAATACAAACAAAGAGCAAATGCTGACTGAGTAGAGAAAAGTATGAGAATATAAACTACATGAGTAGTGAATGTAGTAAACTAGCTCACAAAAAGTACAAAAATAGATGAAGCGATATTTTTATATCAACAATTACTTGAAAAAATGCATACTTCAAATCATACAATGTGAAATTAAATATAAACGAAATAACGTTGGAAAATAAGTATTCTGACACATCCTTTTCATATTTTTATAATCAGATGAGAAGCTCTTCTTTGCAATTACATAACAGAGATTTTTTTCATAACATTCACAAGCCCTGCACATAATGGCACAGGAACATTTTTCTACAATGTACCATATTAGGATTCATAATTGATTAATTCTCTTTTTCGGCCAACTGAAGATACGTAGACTTCGACTGAAAACTGAACATAGTCCCAACTCACAGAGAAAAAGTGAGAGAGAGAGATAGCAAACTTGTCGATAGAGAGGGAGAGAGGGAGATTTTAATGTCTTTCTACGGCCAGCAGCCAGGGGCAACAGCCAGGGCCAGTGGCTAGGGCTAGCAGCAGCTTGTACGTCTCTGCTTGCGTGTCTGTCTGTTCTTCACAGTATGCATGTCTCTGGTGACCAACGTTTGGGCTCCTTTTTTAAGGCAGGTGTTTCTCTTCTATCGATATCTCTTTTACTAAATTAATTTACCTCTCCATTCACCTGATACCAGAACTAAATAATCATGTACCCTTTTCTTTTCTTCATTTTACCCCGGCTTCCTGTCATTTATCATTCAACTAAACTTATTTCTCTTTTTAAGTTAGTGACTATGACTGGCAATATATCTGCTAGGGTTTGGGGCAACAACGCTTTATCTTGATTATAAATCAACCTATGATGTTTCAATAGTCCTCTTGGTATCTGAAAAGGGTTGCTCTGTAACTTGCTTTATTTGACTGAATATTTTAGTATACTTCACTTATACCGAAACCAAAAGTATCTCTGACAGAAACACCGTTTGAAAATAAAATGAAATGTTCAAGAATAAAATCAACTATCCAATTTCAGTGTCCCATCACACAACATCTTTTTCGAATCTTGGCCCACTCGTCCTTGCAAACTACCTACAAATAATTGATGTTTCTGTGATGTCCCTAGTAGATTCAATCTTTTAAGTATCCCCTTGCGTTCATCATTATTATCTTTATCAGCCTTTTAGCTTTTGTCATTGGACATAAAACTTCCCAATGATTTACAAGAATTCTTCATCGTGGGTGTCACTGAACAAATACTCTCTCATCTTTAGTCATACCATCTTATATTTTGCCAACCACGGTTTTGCATATCAACTATGAGGATCCACGTTTTGGGTTGAGGCGTCAAATGGTTGTCTAACATTTTTCCAACATGACCAGCCAATCGCCACTGGAGTTTGCTATGATGTCCCTGATTCCTGTTTTTTTGTTTGATTTTATTTCTGAACACTGCGTTGTTTTTTATCTCTCTATGTAATGTTCTGCATGATTCTCTCATGTGCACGTTGCTGGGTTTTTCAGTTTGAGGATCAGTGTTTTGGTTAGATTCCATATTTCAGCTTCATAGATGACTATCATGATTGGTTATAGACCCTTCTTTGTGAAACTAATGTGATTTTCTCGTTGAGCTTGCGCCACCAAAAGCCTGCCACCCTAGGGTGATTCTTTGCATGATATCTTCTTTCTAGTGTCTTATATAGATTAGTTGTCTTAGGTAGATATAATGGGCTACTTTTTCAGGTCTGTGTTTTCGATTTGGATTTTTGTGTCTTTGTCCTCAATAAGTTTGTTGTACGTGACTTTGTTTTACTGAAGTTCAAGTGGAATCCAACTTCCTTGCTCTCTTCCTTCAGTTTGTCTAGCATTAGTAGGAGATTGCAAAGGTATTTTGCAGTCTAAATTCCAGAAGATCATCTGGAGGCAGTCTGTAAAGGGTTTGGTTGAGTTTGTATCGCCTTGGCTTACTCCTTTTTCGAGCTGGAAGGGCTCAGGATGTTTATGTAGCCTAATGAATGAACCTTTATATATGTTGTTAGAATGTTACATATACAGGGTTTACGCTTTGTATGGTACCATCGATGACCTTGGAAATTTCCTCTGAGTTGTAGGTCTTCTTGAAATCGACAAATACTATTGCGAGTGGCATTTGATATTAAGCTGTTTTCTGTTTCAGTTGATACGCTGAATGGAGATGGTCAACGATTGGGTAGCTTTTTCTGAATGCAGCCTGTTCTCGTGATAGTTTCTATCGAGTGTTTTAGGGATTTGGTTTGTGATCATTTTGGTAAAACGTTTGTTGATGGACTTGAGTCGGCTTATTGGCCTGCAGTTGTGAATATCTTTTGGGTTTCCATTCTTATGCAATAGCATTATGATTGCCTTGTTCCAATCATCTGGGACTCCACTCTATCTCAGGCAAAGGTTGGATATGATGGCCAGTCTCCTGGTAATGGCTATACCAGATATTTTAGTAGTTCGACGATGATGTTACCTGGTCTAGAAATTATTTTGTTTTCGGTAGTTCGATGGCTTGTTTCACTTCAAACGGAGTAACCTCAGAGAATTCTTTGAACTGGTTACCCTTAATTTGTATATCCTGCCTGTTGTATTATGTCCTTCGATTAGAGGAGTAGAGGTTCTTGTGGAATTCTTGAGCGCATTCGACAATTCAATCTCAATCCGTTTTACGAAATTCAAAAGTTAAATCAAAAGAGTAATGACTAGTTGAGGTGATTCTGTTCAGAGCTGAAAAAAAACGTAAGCTTGACTTCACACTGAAAAATAGACGCAAAGTATATATTCTCAGAGACCTCGATTTTCGTCCTCTTTTATCATTTTGGGTCTCTTACTCTCTAAATGACCCTTCCTATCTATAACTACGCTGTAAAGTTTCTGGGTTTGTTTGGGTTTTTTTGTTTTTTTATGTGGGGGCAATTTTTATCGAAATAAATCTTACAGAATTCAAAACTTACATCTGAAGAATAATACATTCTCTAATTGGGTTCCTTTCAAGACATCAACTATTTCACATGAAAACATTTAGATTGTTCTTCTGGTTTATGTTTCGGGTCTTGTTTAAAGATCCAACCTTCTTCGAGCTCTAACCATTACACTGAAAAAAACTAATTAGTTTCCAAAACTCTTTGATTCGTCACTTCATTCGTGAAGAACCGCCGAATATCATTGATGGAGACACTCCCACTGAAACCTTGCTACTTCCAATTCCGTGCTTGATGCAAGGTTGCTGTTTTTCTCGATGATTCTTGAGGAGCCTGGTTATGCCAAAAATTTCAATTCTGGTATCTTCCGATCATACAATGTTCTTCCCGAAAACATTAGGCTTCTCCAAATGTTTACGAAAGAAATTCATTCAAAAATCCACGCATAGAACTTTAGTAGCATAACTATCAGTTTAAAAGAGAATTTTGAAATATTTAGTATTCCTTCAATATTTTTACGAGGCCCCTAGAGACGTCTCGTCCTCTGCTTTGAGTAATTTTGATCCATCGAAACACACGCACTCACGGATGCATGCTCCCCACACATACACATAAAATGAAAACGGAATGCCGTTTGTTTCCGATAACATAATTGCAAAGTGAAATTGCTCAAACAAACATAAAGTTCAATTTCTTCATCTGGATAGATGTCTTCATTTTTAAGCCCTATGTCCCTGGTAATGAGATATTTTAGCTCCTTTTTGTATCACGACAAATATGATTAAGTGAATTGATTTTTTTTGTCCATTAATATCGATAAAAGTTTTGCAGCTGAGGTCACACTGTGGCAGGTGTTATTCATTTGTCATAGAAACACACTAAAAAAATGCAATATTGCATAAATACATTAAGAATTATAACGATGCAATTTTACGGTATTTGATTGTTCATTTATTTTTTAGGTTTGTTTTTTTGTTTTTGTTTTTCTAGGGACAGGATAGCTTTGGTCATTTGAACAAAAACACAGAATTTTTACCTCAAAGCAAACATTTTTGTACATCAAACTCACCTTACACGAAATTCAGACTCATGCTCTGAAAGAAAAGGGGAGAGATAAAGAAAAAGAGAGAGAGGAGGAAGAGAGAGAGAGAGAATTTCTTGAATCTTCGTATCATTTTTCAAATTCAGATAATCCACTAAAAATGCTGTTACAAACACAATTATACCTTATTCAATGTGTCACTCGAACTAACATCCTCATCTCTAATAGCCACTGTGATACTGTCAGTGCATTCTCCCACCTTCTACGATTGAGTTATCATTGCAGCGAGAGAGTCTATCATGTATTGTTCTAGATACAGGTGTAAGAGATTCTTTCAAGCTAAGGTTAGATTATATACCTTTGGGAGGCTGATGGATCCATCATCATCATCATCATCATCATCATCATCATCATCATCATCAGTCTTTTAGCGTTCCTCGTTGGACATAGACCTTCCCCAGGATTTGCCACACTTCTCTATCATGGGCGTCACGGAGCCAGTACTTCCTGAACTTGTCTAGCTCGTCCCTCCATCTAACATTTTGCCGGCCTCGGTTGCGCATGTGGTCTCAGGGAATCTATGTTGTGAGTCGTGATGTCCATCGATTGTCAGCCATTCTTTCAACATGGCCAGCCCACCGCCATTTGAGATTTTTTATGGATTCTATGATGTCTCTAACTCTTGTCTTTTCCCGGATGTGCTGTGCTGTTTTGTGGTCTCTCCATATGAGGCCCAGCATTATTCTTTCATGTGCACGTTGCATGGTTCTCAGCTTACGGGTCTGTCTCTTGGCTAAGTTCCATGTTTCAGCCCCGTAAGTGACTTGATCGAAAAATAGTGAGGAAAAAAAACAATGGCCAGGATTCAAACCTATTGCTCCCTAAGAATTCGAAAACCTTGCAAAATATAAAGATCTTTGAATTGAAATCAGTTTTGTGGTAACTCAGGGCCAAAACAATACTTTTTCAGCTCAACAGCCCATATCATTAGAGAAAATTTGTTTCCATGTTAACGAATGTGCGTAGCTTAGCGTACGTCATCCCAAGCATAGGCAAAGCACGTTTATGGAATAGTCGCACGTTCTGTACATGTGAATGTCTGTTGTTTGTTCATACTGTCATAACTTTCATAACACTTTGCCAGCATCAAGTGTTTGATTGAGACTCAGCTTGTCACTTTCATAATCAGAACCTGAAGTAACTATTGAAATAAGGATGGTAATGACACATCCAAGTAGAGACGATATTTTCAACGAGTTATTCATGTAATTTCTGATATCACAGGAAGGGTTTGATAAACAAATACATCAAAACTTTCATTTACTCTTGCGATGGCCTGTACCTTGACACTGAAGATACTATAATTAGTGAACCAACTGATATATATATATATATATATATATATATATATATATATATATATATATATATATATATATATATATATATATATATATATATATATATATATATATATATATATATATATATATATATGAGTAGGAATAAAAATAAGAATAAAAATGAGAATTCAAAAAAATAAAATAGAATATAATAATTACGTGGTATTCTAACTCTTCAGTGGCTATAGACTATCCAATATCCCATCCAGTAGGATCGAAACCTTAGCACCAAGCCTACAGGCTGGCATATACCCCTACCCTACGCAGAACTGGACGGTCAGCGGGACCGAATTTAAGCAATATATTTACTTCGCACAATGCTCCATCCAACAAAGTGCTCCATTCTAGAGTTGGAAAAGCATTGATATATATATATATATATATATATATATATATATATATATATATATATATATATATAATGTGTACTTTAGAGAGTGAGACAGACTCGGGAGTGAAGTTTTTAGTGGTAAGGTTTATTAATCCTTATATGTCAATAGACCATACATGTTTCGGGATTCTTCCCATCATCAGTGGTGTGTGCTATGTGAGTGTGTATTAAAATTTACCATGTGGAACCAGAGTCCACTGCCAGGGGCTATGCATTGTGGGTAACTTTTGTTGTCAGGGCTACTAGAAGCCTTCTGCTGAATGGAAGAATGACCAGCAGGTATCAGGACTTTGGTAAAGCAGCAGCAGTTGGTCTTGGGGAGGGCAGAGTGTGTCAAGGTAGGGGGTACTGATGTGGAGTTGGATTTTTTGGTATGTTTGGGGTAGTGTAGAAGGAGGGATGGTGAGGTCAAGGAGCTACATAGGTATTTACCTTAAAAGTTACTGAAAATGTTTTGGCTATGATTTGGACAGGGGTTATAACAGGCTAAGATGGAGTTTTTCCTATGGGTCTAGGTGACTTTGAAGCTTCCATTATTGAATGTGTCTTAGATGTGGGTGTGAGGATATTAATGATAGGAGTTGTGTATATTAGTGTTCTGTGTGGGTTGTTCAGTTTAGTATTTAATCCATTAGGATATAGGGTTTTAAGTTTGTTGATCCACATGTCTTCGTGTTTTTCTAGAACTTTAGTTGTGTCAATTGGAGTAGTTTTTTTTTCTATTCTTTCTATGATGGTGAAGCTAGCGTCAGTGGCAAAATTGTGGTCAGGTGTGCGAAAGTGTAGTTCTACAGGAAGTGGGCTACGATTATTTTTTGACTTAATCCTATGTCTATAATTGTTGAGTCTAATATTAAATTGCCACTTGGACTTGCCTATGTACTGTAACTTACATCTATTGCACTCTAGAAGGTATATAATGTTCCTACTGCGGCAGTTGCTTTTGTGATATATGTGGTAACTCTCTTTTCTGGTAGTGCTTGTGAATGTGTTGGTGTACTTGAGGTGGTTGCAACATAGACTGTTTCTTATGTTGCAAGGTGTGCATAATTTTATTGTTCTAGGTGTATTTTTGTGTACGACTTTATTGTTAACGATATTATTGCTACTGATCATGTCTCTGATGTTTTTGGGTCTGAGATAGCACATGGGTCTGTGAATGTTTCTTTTAGATCTGTTTTGATCGTGAGAATGTTCCATCTATTATTGATGATGTGTGCTAAGGGTGGGAGTGTGTTGTTGAAGGTTGTTATAAGGGGTATGTGGTTGGGTTTGTTATTGTGGGACAGTAAAAGGGTTTCATCTCTGGGTATTCCAGTCGCTTTTTTTATTTGTTTTTTTGTGTCATCTAGCGGATAACCTCGTTGGGTGAAGTATTTTATTAGGTTATGTTTGTGTCTGTTAAGTTCACTATTAGTAGAGCAGATTCTTCTAATTCTAAGAGCTTGTGAAAATGGTAGGCTTCATTTTAAGTGTTGGGGATGGGCTGATTTGGAGTGGAGGTAATTATGGGTGTCCGTGGGTTTAGTGTAGAGGGTAGTTTGGAGGTTTCTGTTGTCATCTATATACATGCATGTGTCTAAGAAGGCTATGGAGTCAGTGGATGTTGTGAAGTCAAACTTAATAGAGTCATGTGCCGAGTTTAGATGTATAAAGAAATTATCTAGTTTGTTTTTTTCGCCTGTATATAAGAAAAAAATGTCATCTATGTATCTACCATAAAAGATGCAGTCATTATAAATCTCTGGGTAAGTGTAAGTTTCTTCAAATTTACCCATGAAGATATTAGCATAGGATGAGGCCGCTACTGTGCCCATGGCGCAGCCTTTCACCTGGAGGAAGTGTCTATTATTAAAGTTAAAGCTATTTAGAGTTAGAATGTGGTGCATAAGAGTGGTGATTGTTCTAGTACTAGGTTCTTTAGTAGTTCTATTGTTTAAGGCTTCTGTCAGTGCTAGGATACCTTCATCATGTTTGATGTTGGAGTATAGGGATTTAACATCCATACTAACTAGAAGTGCTTTGTCTGGGATTGCTGTGATGTGTTTGATTTTGTTTAGGAGGTCTGTGGTGTCACGTATGTATGATTTAATTTGCATTGCTAAGGGTTGGATGTAGTAATCTACAAATTTGGATAGTTTGGTAGTGTGGCAGTTCGTGGAGGAGATGACTGGTCTACCTGGGTTATTTGGTTTGTGGATTTGGGGGAGTAGGTAGAACCTTGCGGGTTTTGTGGAAGTGGGTTTCAGTATATTCTGTGTCCTTTTATCTATCATGTTGCTATTGTGTAATTCTGTTAGGGATTGGGTTATTGTGTTTATGTATTCGTTAAAGGGGTCTTTGGGGAGTTCCTTGTAAAATTCTGTGTTGCTTAATTGTGAGTTTGCTTCTGTGAGGTATTCATCTAAACCCCAGATGACTATGGATCCACCCTTATCTGCTCTTGTGATGATCAAGTTTGTGTTGTTTTTTAGTTTATTAAGGGCCTTTCGCTCTTTAGTTGTAAGGTTATCACGTGTTAGGGTTTGTTGTGTGTTATTGTTGATGTAGGTTTTTATGTCATCTCTGACGACTAGCTCAAAAGTTTGAATGGTAGTGTCTATGTTTTTGGGGATGAAGGATTTGTTGAGGTCTTTAAGCCTATCAAGGATGTCACTATCATGGCCTGTTTTCCCAAAGTTTGATCCTTCTGAAGAAGTCATAGAGATCTTTGTTGAGGGTGTGATTGTTAAAGTGTGGGGGTCGGGGACAGAAATTAAGGCCCTGGTTAAGGAGTTTGAATGTGTCCCTAGTAAATCGAAATTTACTCAGGTTCATTACTTTCCCTTCTGGGTCTTCCTTAATTGTGATGGTGTGTAGTAGTGTTTTAATAAGTTTTCTAAACTGCTTACTAGTGTTGGTATCAGGTTTTCTAACCCCCCTTCCATATTTGGTGGTAGGGGGGTTTCCTCGTTTTTTGGTAGAGTGTGTGTGTGGGTTGATGTAGGGGTTACCTGCTGGTCAGGATGTTTGCCTGGGTCTTCAGGGTGCTTTGGATGGGTCAATGTGGTGGGTTGAGGAAGGATATATATATATATATATATATATATATATATATACTAGCTAAGAACGCACCGTTGGGGTGATTCCAGCTAGAATGATATGAATTTAAAAAGTTGATGATTTAGCATAGATCAATGTTTGAAAAGCATAATAATCCGCAGAGAGTATAAAATGTACATTTTGCTCAGAACCCTTCCACAGGAAAATATGTCTCGGTAAGTGCCTGTCTTAGTATACCAATACTGGGGTCATCCCCAAGGTGATTAATGAATGATAACCTCCATGGTGACAACGGGGAAGACTGATTGTTCAGTTATCAAATTTTGCAATTTTGCAGCCAAGGTCTTGCAATGTTTGAGCTAAACTTTTCCAATTTTTCTGCTTAATTCTTTGGGACAGTTATAGGCATGTATAATGTTGTCCTTTTGATGATGTTTTTTGGGCTTTGTTTGGATGGTCGCAGTTGGATAGATGACCTGGTAGGAGCGGATGTTTTCTTGGTGAAGATTTTGAGTTGTTGCTTTTGGAGCACATCACCACCACCCAAGGCAGGTGCTGTGGCCGGGCCTTTTGGGATTGATGACTCAGCAGGAACGGATGTTCTCTTGGCAAATTGTTTGGGTAGTCGCCTTTGGAGCACTTTACCCTCACCCCATCCAAACCGAGTGATGTGGCTTGGCCATTTGGGACCGGGGACCCAGCAGAAACGGCTGGCATGATTATCTTTGTGCGAACTAGGGGGACGTAATAGGCCTGTAATCCGCTTGTTATACATTTGATGATAGTAAGAAATAGCGTTGTATTCGACAGGAATTAATGCATGCTTACCCATAAAATTGGATCACTTTACATTTGCTGACAAGGAGTACTTAGGTATATGCAAAATGTAAATTTACTATACTTTCAATGCTGACATTTACTATCAATTCACGCGTGTAATGTATTTTGATATAAAAGTTAACTGAAAAAAATACATATTTCTAAATGTACTATTCAGAATAATATATAAACATGTGTAAGGATTAAGGAAAATATTAGAGACAAGTCGAGTTCCTATTTCAATCGTTAGATGCATGGGTCTCTTTTGCAATTATTGATCAACGATGTTTTTCGTAAACTTTCACAATCTCAAGATTCTTCAGAAATCTTGGCCCACTTTTCCCCACAAACCGTCATCAAATCATGAATATTCCTTGGGGTTCCTTTGATGAATTCGACCTTCCAAGCTTTGGCCTGAATCTTCGATTGTATTTTTTTCAGAAGATTGACTGAACCACTAGGGAATCTTTCACGGGTTACTTAAGCTGTATAAGGTCGTTATTTGTATATTAATAGCCGTAACTACTACTCCCACTGAATTTGTAATCCATCGAAAGTAACGACAATGGGAGGCCAAAAAAAATATTCTACGTATTTTGATACAAAACACTTAGAGGGAGATAGGAAGAGAAATTAGTATGAAGAAATCGGAGATGGAGAGTGAGAATAAAATGTGTTATCAGCTATCGAAAGAAAGAAAGAAAGAAAGAAAGAAAGAAAGAAAGAAAGAAAGACAGACAGAAGGAGTGATTGGAAAAAGAGAGGAAAAAACATTTTAAGTTACGTAGACAAAAAAATGAGAAGTAGACAGAGGATGGATTTTAATACAACACGATTAGAGGAAGGTAGGAAGAGAAATCAGGGAGGGAGATTGAAGAGACGGACTCAGTTCAAATAGAAAAGAAGAAAAAAAGAAAGAGAGAAAGAAAGAGAAAGAGAAAGAAAGAGAACAAAAATAATAGAAAATCGCCCGTCTAGAAAAGAGAGAAAGGAAGGAAAGAAGGTGGGGGAAAGGGGCGGAGTTGAAGAGAAAATAGCGAAACAAAGGAAGAAAAAAAGTTTGATTTTTTTCCCATTCTTTCATCATTTCTACAATATTTTATCGAAATCTGTAAAAATCCAATGAAAAGTTTCAAAAGAAAATGTTAGCTTATATATTAATTTGATTTTTAAAAAGATTTTCGGTGAATTAAAAATTAATAAATTTAAATCAAACTAAATAAATTTTTGTTAAGATTTATTTACACAATTAAAAATGAATAGAAGATGATACCTTTTTCATAAGAGAAGATCAAGTCAAACTACTTCCCTGAGATAAATCTATCTATCAATCATTTCTGCAGTCTGACCAGGAATTAAAATTTCAATTTTAGATTCCGTTCATGATTCTTCTATCTTACTTGAATGTAATTAGACTAATGATAAGAGTTTGCACCTTAATGAAATCTATTTTCCGAGTTTCGATTTGTCCAACGAAGGGTTCAAATAGGGCTGCTGCTGTTGTTGATGATGATGATGGTAGTAGGGTTCAAAATACACCTTTTACTGAAAGATTAGGAGGAAGGAGGAGGAGGGTTAGGTCATTTAACAAGAGGGTAGGAAAAGAGGAATGAAAGGGAGATAGTTCGCTGAGGGAATAGAAAGAGAAAACGGAGACGGTATAAAGTCAGTTTAGTTTGATAAGAGGGTGAAAGGGGGTTGTGGGAGAGTAAATGAAAAGAGGGTAAAGAAAGTTATGTATTTTCATAAGAGAGTAAGAAGAGAGGGGAAGAAATCAAGTTTCATACTGTTTCAGTGGCTGGAAACAGAGAGAGGTTGCGATAGGTGATAATAAAGATGGGTATTAAGTGTGAAATTATTAATAATGAATGAAAATACTTCACCGGAAAAAATAGATAAATGATTAAAACGGAATTAAATTTTCACCCGGAAATTATTCTTTATTGTAATCTTCGCTGGTAATTCATCCACTCGTTGCCAAAGAGAACCCGGCCCGGGTTTAGGTGCGGAGAGGCAACAAAAATTGAGATGAAGGTAAATAGTAACTAAAATTGCTAATGATTTACAAAACTTTATCTAATAGAATCTATAAGTCGATTGGATTACCAATATTGAACCAGCAGTTGATAATAACATGACACATTATAAGAACAGGATAGGGAATGAGTTAAAGTGTTTTGACTCGGGCTTGTAACTTACATCTGTAGCTCAGTAGCAAGAGCAGTCGGTGGTTGAATTATGGGTTCGAGCCACATCTAGAAATTATACATTTTTGCTATCTGCGGTGTTGATTTATTTACTCCCTGTTGAAACGAAACCGGAGTTCGGTAGCTATAAAAGCGAAATATTGTTGATGATTAGCAATACTTCATCAAATAAATGAATATGATTACCGATACTGATTCATCAGTAACTAAAAAACATGGTGTAGAAGATATCAAGATTGGGGATGAGTTTAAGTGTTTGATTTGGGATCGTGCTTGACACTGATTACTGTAGTGGTTCTGTAATAAGCTCAGTTGGGCGTCAATCAAGCAATCCCCACCCTAGAGTCTTAATTTTTGGTTCTCACTTAGTATATATAATTTAATCAAATCCACAGTGATAATTTATTCACTCATTGCCCAAAGGAAATGCTGTACTGAACTATCGTTTAATAAGAAACATGGTGCGAAAGAGATGCAGGCACAGTTCAGGATCAGGATCAAAGAAGATGATCACGGGATGAGGGTCAGGTTTGAACTATGTATGAGATTTTGATTGGACACTCTCCCCTGATATATTCAGGTAGGTTGAAGTTAGGCTCCTAAGTATATATGCATAATTCAGATTTATCCCCCCCTCTCTCTCTCTCTCTCTCTCTCTCTCTCTCTGAACCACAAAGCATGCATGGGGCTGTGATAAGACGATAAATGAGGATTCAGGATTATTTCATATTCGTGATAAGACTCGATAAATTGAAGATTTAGGACTAATTCATATCTCCATATTCAAAATTGGAAGATTCGGTTCAGCAAATGAGAGGGATTTCTCATGAAAATGTGATTGTCATTCTTTAACTATATATTGGATAAATGAGAATATCACTTATTTCGTTAAAAAATTACATATATATATATATATATATATATATATATATACACATATATATATATATATATATATATATATATATATATATTTATATATATATATATATATATATATATATATATTGAAAACTTGACACAGGTAGTTCAATAGAACGGCTGCAAGAGGGGAGTAAAGGGTCGTTAGGTAGTGTATTAAAGGAGTAGAAAGTGAGAGGGAGGAAAGGGTTTAGCTAGTTTGATAAGTGGGTGAGAAAAGAGAGAGAGAACACAAGTAAATAGTTTATAGACGAGGCAAAAAGAGAAAGGGGATAGAAGATAAAGTCAGTTTGATGAGAAGGGGGAAGTGAGATGGAGGGAAGAGAAAAGTAATTAATACGATTTTAGAAAATAGAGGCAGTTTTGATAAGAGGGTAAGAAGATACGGGGAGAACTTTGAAGTGTCTGGGTGGGTCTTAAGAAGGTGAGGGGAGAAAAGTAATGGATAGTTAATTAAGTATATCAAATTATGTATACTTTCTTTAATAATATAATTGTCTACGTTGGGAAACAAATAAAGCAGATACAGACAGTGAATGAACAAAAATGAGAATATGGAGTTAGAGCAGTGATTTGACCAGTGGCTGTTTGGTTCAATGGTAAGAGTAACGCTACGTTGAAGCGGCTACCATAACATTTAGGTAAAATCGGAGAATTCCCATGGATCCTGCAAATCTTGTGGAATGTTATTCTTGTTTTTCTGAAAGTTACCTTTATTCCTCGAACCTATGTTGATAATGAACTTGTCCTCATCTTCTTTCAATGTCCAAAAAATAATACGATGATGGTAATTTTTGTGATTGCTTATTAATATCAAGAGAAATTTAGCAGACGAGGCCTTTTTATTAACTGGCACAAGCAAAATACTTTTTTTCAATTCAATATCAAGAATAAAGGATTAATTTCACGATATCTAATTAAATATTTAGCGACAGAAAAGCTATGGCCCAACGGTTTTTTTTCCGTGGAATGAAACAAAATACAATTCAAGTTGGCTTTGCACATCTATCTCGCCTTCACAAACTACATATACTGAAATGGAGTTTCTGGTCTTTATTTTCTTTCTGGTATGTTTAGTATATGGATTGATGCAATGAGCACGTAATCAGCTTGTATAGTACCACACAACATGTCATCTTTCCCTGTTTGTTATCCATTCTGAAGATCACTGTCACTGCTAATAAGAAAAAAATGCTGATGAATTCTAATGCAGGTTTTTTTTCATATGCTTACGTGCAGATACAACATGGTAACAGAAAATAGAGCAAGAGGGAGAGTCAAAGAGAGGACAAAATGGGGAAGGAGATCAAGAAAGAGAGAGGGAGCAAATGCGAAGCTTTTTATTTGTGTGTACGTTTTGGAAAAAAAACGGATTCCAATAATCAGGAAATCATTCATCGTTTCTTGAAACGATTCTAAATTATTTTTTAGGGACAGGAGAACTTTGCTCATTTGACGGTTGGATCAAAAACAAGGAATTCTTATAACAAAAACCAAGTGTTTTAGTACATCTAAACTAAAATACAGATTTATACACTGGAATAAAGACCTGTGTCTTCATTTCAACTTAGGAGTCTTTAGTATCAGGATTTAGAGAGAGAGAGAGAGAGAGAGAGAGAGAGTTCTGTTTGTAAAAAGGATTACAGAATAGTGATTGTATATTTTCGGAAAACGAAAAATGATAACCAGGTTATTATTCATCATTTCATGAATCTTTGCATCCTTTTCTAAATACAGTAATCCACTTGAAATGCTGTCATATGAATAGTTTGTACCTTATTCTATGTGATACTTAGATTAATATCCTAATCTCTTATGGTTTTAACACTGTGGTACAACCAGCGAATTTTCAAGCCTTCCTTAATTGTATAATCTATTTAGGGGAAATTTTCTCTCAGAGATAGTTTTAGATATATGTGTTATATGGTTTTGCAAGATGCGGGTTTAATCATATATCTGAGGAAGATTGAAGTATGCAATGGCCGGTACATTTCGAAATAGTTAAAGGAATTAGTGACATTGCTAACAACTTACCTGGAAAACTTAGTATGTTTGAAGTACAGAAAATGATACTTACTTCGACAGTCCATATCCTCAGAAAAATTACTGTCAACGTGGATGGAGGCACTAAACCTTCCTTACATCGTTTCATGTATGTATAGATGTATTTTTATGAAATAACTGCATCTTCTTTTGTATTTTGTTTGTTCCAGTTGTCATAATTTATATAACGAGGTTGCCAGCCTCACGCCTCTAGTTAAGAACCTGCAGGTGACTTGCATCAACCTAAAATAATAATAATAATAATAATAATAATAATAATAATAATAATAATAATAATAATAATAATAATAATGATAATAATAATAATAATAATAACGTTAATTGTGACCCAACAGAGTAAGGGAAATGAAAGCGGAAATGCAAACTGCAGCAACTGCATGATAGGAAAAAGAGAGGGGAGACGTTGGCTGCAGACCTGAGGAGACTTATTGTCACTCAGCCTTCAGCAATGACCGGTGGGAAACCGGTGAGAAACTGTAAACCGTAGTATTACTGTGACCTATGAGTACCAGGAGAGAAAGGCTGGAGACTTGAAGAGACTTGCTGTCACGCAAACTCCAGTGGTTACCACCAGGCGACTGGTGCGAAATTGCAAATAATAATTATAATACTCACCCACCTACTCCAAAGTTGTCTAAACGAAGGCAAGGCACCAGAGTGGATGACCAAAGCCAGAACCACCCTTATTCAAAAAGACCCAGAAAAGCAACTATAGACCAATCACGTGCCTACCACTTATGTGGAAAATCCTGACCGGGCAAATACCAGAGAGAATATACATGTCAATGGGGAGAAGGGGACTATTACCAGAAGATCAGAAAGGGTGTAGGATAGGAACCAAAGGGGCAAATGATTTACTCTACATAGACCAGATGATCTTAAGAGAAGTGAGGAAAAGAAGAAAAAATATCGCAATGGGAAGAGATGAAGGAAAAAATAAAGAGAGAATACCTTAGAAGGATAAGGAAAATATTAGAAACCAAATTAAACAGCAGAAATCTAATAAAAGGAATGAACACCTGGGCTGTGTCAGAAGTTAGATATACAGGACCATTCCTAGGATGGACAACGGAAGAACTCCGATCAATGGATAGGCGAACTAGGAAACTTATGACAATGCATAAAGCATCACACCCTAGAGATGATACAGATAGACTATACGTTAAAAGAAAAGGAGGTGGCAGGGGGCTCATCAGCATAGAAGACTGTGTCCAGAGAGCTAAAGTAGTCCTACAAAAGGTAGGTGCAAACGAATAGTGAAGAAATCATAAAGAGTGCGAGAGATAGTGCAACAAACAATAAAGTAAAAACAATGGAACAGTACAGCAAACAAGAAAAGAAAGATGAGAAGAGAAAATTGTATGGCGAGTTTAAAAGACGGATACAAGATGTACCAGACAAGAAATCATGGACGTGGTTACGAGAAGGAAACCTTAAGAGAGAAACTGAATCGCTCATCATGGCAGCCTAAAACTAAAGCATCAGGACAAACTACATGAAAACAAAAATCGACAGAACACAAACAGCAAATGCCGCATGAGCGGTGAAAGAGACGAGACCTTAAACCACAAAACTAGTGAATGTAATCAACTCGCTCAGAAGGAGTATAAGCAGAGACACGATAGAGTAGCAACGATGATACACTGGGAACTAAGTAAACAAATGGGATTCAACCATGTTGAAAAGTGGTATCAGCACAAACCAGAGGCATTTTTGGAGAATGACAACCACAAACTACTCTGGGACTTTGACATCCAAACTGACCACCTCATCCAGGTGAGACGAGGAAGACCTGCCAGACGTGGCTGTACCTGCAGTCCATAGAGTAAAGAAGAAAGAGAGTGAAAAGCGGGAAAAATACCAGGACCTAGCGAGAGAACTGAAGAAGATGTGGAACATGAAAGTCAGGGTGGTGCCAGTTATAGTAGGCGCACTGGGAACAGTCCCAAAGACACTGATGGTGAGACTGGAGGAGATCGGGATAAGGGGAAGGATTGAGACTGTACACACCACAGCACTGCTAGGAACTGCACGGATACTGAGGAAAGTGTTAAAAATATAAAGACTGCAAGGTTAAATGTTAATACTGGCCCAGCAGAGGAAGGGAAATGAAAGTAGAAATGTGAGCTGCAACACTGACATGATGGGTTGAGGAAGGGGGAGATGTTGGCTGAAGACCTGAGGAGACTTATTGTCACTCAGCCTTCAGCAATGACCAGTGGGCAACCGGTGTGAAACTGTGTACCACAATATTACTGTGACCTATGAGAACTAGGAGAGAAGGGCTGGAGACTTAAGGAGACTTGATGTCACTCAAACTCAAGCGGATACCACCAGGCAACTGGTGTGAGATTGTAGATAATAATAATAATAATAATAATAATAATAATAATAATAATAATAATAATAATAAAAATAATAATAATAATAATAATAACAAAAACAATAATAATAATAATAATAATAATACAGAGGTTGATTTTTACAAGTTAGCTGTAAGCATTTCCATCAAATATTCATTTGTACAAATACATACTACGCACGACATGTTGAGTTTCAGCTTTTATAATATGAATAAAAAAGTTAATCATCTTGCATTTATCGATCTTCAAAAATATTGATTTCATAGGTACGCCTTAGGTGTACGAAATGCAAATTTTGCCCCACCTGTTTCACAAGAGAAAATTGTTTCAGTGACCCTCAGATTTTTTTTTAATTAGCTCAAAAATTCTTAATTTTTCAGCTGATAACTTGCAATATTTCAGCGAAGATTTTAGCCAAAATTATTCTAGGCTTTTATCGTTACGCACACTATATGTTGTATATTTAAATCAGGAACAAAACGGTTGTCATTGCTCGGGAATTAACGCAGGTTTTACTGATAGACTAGGATCAATATACTTTTCGGAGGAATGAGTTTTGGGGCACTTGCATTATATTGATTTAATATACTTCCGATGATTACTCTCAATTCAAACAAATGACGTATTTCGATATAAAATTGACTAAGAAAGAAAAACCTATTCCTAAACATACAAATACGAATAGAATATGATCAAATATAACGATCAGAAGAGTATTTAGACACATTGATTTCACATTTTGATAATTAGACGCATATTTCTGATTTGCAGATACTCGTTGGAGACGTTTTTCGTAATCCTCCACCAACCCTTTGCAGTATTCCTTTGAAATCTTTGCCCACCTTCCCCAGCAAACGACTTTCAAATCATTTATATCCCTGTGGCTCCTCCGATGAATTCGATCTTCCAATCTGCGCTATAAATCCTTAATTGGATTCAAATGAGGAGATTGACAAGGCCACCGAAGAACCCCTTAATTGCTCTGAGCAAACCATTTGATGTCTCTTTTTAGATATAATCATTTTAGAAGATCCAATTTTCCTTCTCTTGCATCGACGAGAATAAATTGGCTTCCGAAGTCCTTCAATGTATCACTCCGTATATGCTTTTCCCATTCACATGGAATTATCCCTGTGCCATTGAAAGAGAAACATCCCAAAATTGTGATCCTTTTCTCTGCTTTTTTAGGGGTGGTGTTTCTTAGATAATTGATGCATCTATCCTTTCTGGGTTGCGGCCCGAAAGATCAATTTTTTTTTCCAACCCAAAAACATTCTTTCAAAGATAACCAGGCTCCTCTAAATACTAACGAACTCGATCCAAGATTATCGGTGACTTTTTCTTTTAACAAAGTTTGTCTCAGTGGGATACGTTATTTTAAACTATTCCCGTGTAGTTTCATTAATAAAAGTTCTTTTCGTAACCATTTTATTTCAAAGTTGGTCATTGAGAAATTCCTCGTGGGGCGTTACTTCGAGGAAGGTTTTTGGTCGTGCCAATGCACTTCCGCTTCAGAATAATTAATTCAATGGTATTAACCAGGATTTTTAACATCTTGACAATGGCATTGTAGCTCACCTTTCCTCCATCTTACTTAATCACGTCATTCTCTCTTCAAGTTGAAAGTTCCTTTAATTCAACCATGACAGCTTCGTTGAAAGAAAGTGGAGTAATGAATGCCGACTGTGAATGCATCATATCATCATGAGGTATTGCTGGAACATTTAGATCGTTTCTATGCAGATATGTTAAATAACATGTTTATGATAGATTTTTAATGTTCAACTACTGATCTCAATCGTCACTTTTGTTTGTATCCTAGCATTGTTTAGAAATATGGATTGTTTCCATACTAATTTTGTATCAAACTCCAAAAATAGGATGAAATCAAACAGTGTATCACCCAAGGATGGCAAATTTTCGGCAAAGCAAGCTCAACCTTCAAAAACAAGACGATCCCAAAAAAGAAGAGTATACAACCAATGCATCCTCCCAATAGTCACTTATGGAGCTGAAACATGGAACCTAACCAAGAGACAAAACCACAAACTGAGAAGCATGCAATATGCACATGAGAGAATCATGCTAAACCTCACACGGAGAGATCACAAGACAACACAATATATCAGAAATAAAACGGGGGACAAAGACATCATAGAATCCATTGGAAAACTCAACTTGCAATGGGCTGGTCACGTTGCCAGAATGACTGACAACTGATAGATATCACGACTCACAATATGGATCCCCAGAGATCACATGCTAAACCGAGGCCGACGGGATACAAAATGTAGAGATGAACTAGACAAAGTTAGAAGATACTGGCTCTGTGACGCCCATGATAGAGAAATGTGGTGGATCCAAGGTAAGGTCTATGTCCAACGACGAACGATAAAAGATTGATGATGATGATGATGATGATGGTGATGATGATGATGATATAACCTGTGAATACTTAAAGTAAATTTACGCATCGGATGTGTATTGAATGAACAATCAGTGTTCAAATATTTCTTCCAACTGCATATTTGATCTTTATCTAGTGCATGCTGTGATCATGGCTCGAAGAATAACGAGAGGATTTTCACAAGGTTTGATTGAAACATTGCTGATGATATATGAACAATTATGATATTATTGTTCATTGTTTTATCGAAGGGATTTATTCATTTAGTTTCAACGTGAGAAGGCAATTGAATTATATCAAAGCATTAATCAAAACTATTTAAAACGCAGAATTCAATTCAATTTTATCTGTTTCTTCTCTTGCTAAAAGGGAATTATTCTATTCAGTTTTCTTGGCTTTGATCTTATCGGCATTAATGAAATCTGTAGCATGAGTTTAATGAAACATCGCCAACTTGGAATTGAACCATAATTGAAAAGACCTGTGTGTATAAGCCGGGATACTTGATAACTGGCTATTTTACGAGGTTGATAATCGCCATATGTATTAGTCAAGAAACCTTGCATTGTAGTGTTGAGTTTGAAGATCATTGGTTCTTGGGAAATTCATAATAACAAATTCAAAAAGCATAAATATGGATCTTTCATCAAATGTTATAAATATAAGATACCTAATTGGCAATGTATCTAAATCCATGAATAAAATACCTACTTTAGTAACACTGAAAAGAAGTTATAGAAATACTTCGAAGCCAATGTCATCAGTCCTAATTAAAAAAGGTATACAACCAATTCATCGTCTCGATAATCACTAATGGAGTTGAAACATGCGACCGTAAATTGAGAACTATGCAAAGTGCACATGAAAGAATCATGGTGGGATCACAAGAGAGCAATACATGTCTGGGAGGAAACTGGAGTTGAGGACATCATAGAATCCATTTGAAAAATTAAATGGCAATGGGCTGGTCATGTAGAAAGAATGGCGGACAGCACGGATTCCCAAATATCACATTCGCAACCAAAGCCCGCAGGATACAATATGAAGAGAGGAACTAGATATATTCAGAAAGTACTGGCTCAGAGACGCCCACGATAAATAGGAGTGGCGAATCCTGAGAAAGGTCCATGTCCAACGACTGACGTTAAAAGAAATGATGATGATGATGATGATGATGATGATGATGATGATGATGATGGTGGTAGTGGGCAAAAGGAGAATTAAAACTGGTGAAAACTGGAAGACATTTTGCAATTTTACACAACGAAACAAAAAAGGCTTAATTGAACAACCGCTGCCACCAAAGGTGGTGAAGAGTCATATCCCATTTTTATACATGCATGTGTTTGTATCTTTGTGTGGTCCTACGCTCATGGTCATACGGTTTTGTCAACAGAAGCCTGATGATTTTTTTTTTTTTTTTACATGACCATTTGTTACCTTCTTGGATCCTTGTTTAGACGGGTTTATTATCCACATCTAGATTCTCGAGAATCTATATGCTTCTAGATGCTTTTAGTATATTTTAGATGTTTTCCAGTGGAAAACACCAATGATGTCATAAATAGAGCTTTTGGGGCCATATTCATTTTTTTAATTATTTTTATTATTATAATGTTGTTTTTTTTTTTTTTCATGACTTCAAATTTTGATGCAATGGTTGTTGAATTATTGGCTTTAATGGCGAGTTTCTATTATTGTAAAAATTCGATTTTTTTCCAATAATCGATTCATCATTGTCATCAACCTGTCAGAGTCCGTCATTGGACATGGACCTTCCCCAAGATTCGCCACACCATTGTATCATTGGGATCGTGGAGCCAATACTTTCTGAATTTATCTTGTTTGTCACGCCATCCTATCTCTGGGGGTTCTCGTTGAGATTCATGATGTTCAGCGGTCTAATGATCACTCCATGTGAGGTTGATCGTGATTCTCTCATGTGTACGTTGCATGGTTCTCAGTTTGTGGGTCAATCTTTCGGTTAAGTTCAATGTTCAAATTCTATCAATTTTGTGGATGTATATGGATGTTTGAATTAACATTTTGAAATCTGTTGATACTTTTTGGACTCACAGTATCATCCATGTTTTTACTTCGGCAAGTGGAAAATACAATGATTGTGCACTCATAATATTGATGATGACAGTCTCCAAACTACTAACTGATATTTGCTGTTTGTTGATGATGTTATACTTGATATCATTACCATTTCATGATCAACATAATTATTTGTTTTACTGCTGACTGCTCGATTAGCTAGCTCGACATTACTCAACGGCTAAGTGTTAAAATTTTATCAGTATTTTACAATCGTGAAACCCGTCGGGTCACCCATTGAGTGAAAATTGGTGCAATCTGATGTGACAAGAATAGCACCAGACTAAGGCAGACTACTCTATAATTGCCATTTAATAGTTACATCCCTTGGCAAATCACTCATTATAATGGAAAATTGGTGCGAAAGCTGGCCCTCCAATGTAATTATTTGGTTGCATTTTTTTGTTCATCAAGTTCGAGCATATAAAGGGTACCTTAATTCAATACCCCTTACTAAAATGAATCGCTGTGGCAATTTAGATGTCACTAGCAAATATAATTGGTCATCTAGTATTTTATAGATAGCTAGAAAGCAAATGATATTCGTCAGACCAGCACACAACCCGTGAGAAAGAGATATTCACAACTACGGTAACAAATAGGAAGTAAGAGTGCACTTTTTGCATCATAGGAAATGGCCTACCGACTTGAGGCCGCCCCGGCTTAGATCTTCTAAGATGAAACCTTGATGACTGAATATTTTCTTATTTGTATTTGATAATCTGATGAATCAAAATTGACTTGGACTTGTAAATTCTGGAGTAATGAGAAATGATTCTCTCTGTCCTCCGTGTACTTTAATTTTGAGGTTTTGCGTATTCTTCAAACTTTTACATGGAGCTATATTGCTACGTTGCCCTTTCATTTCTATTTCACTTGCAGAATCCCCAAGTCTGCAGCCAACAGAAGACTTGGTGTGAGGAGGGGATCCATCTGGAGATTGAAAATGTCAGGTAAATAAAGGAATAAGTTCGGTAATTAACTGCATCTAATGAATATCATTCAGTAAGTCCAACGTCAGTTCGGGTTCTCCTTGTTCTATTTACGACTCTACCCTATATTGTTCGGTGAATAAGCAGAGAAGGTTCTTAGCATTATCTTACTTTCATCGTCTTGCCCTTTGTGGCATTTAGTTCAAAACAAAATCGTGATATCTGTTCATATCACGTCAGCATTCATTCCTGTTTTCAACTTGAAACGTCATTATATTTTCATTTTGATTGTTCACTCAATGAATTTTAACTTACTTTTATTCTCAAATCTATAAATTTACAATAAAAAAGTTATATTATGATTATAATTTGATTGTTGAAAGTTTCTCTTGGATTTTATAAAAAATGACAAGACACTAATTTACATACGAAGCAAACAATGATTTAATTATTAAAATATAAAACAAACAGCAATTTATTCCAGTACAAAATTTGATGATTAATGAGTTAAAAATGAGTCAAAATAGTAATGTAGAGTTGAGAGTAGGAATGATGTAGTGAAATCAAATTACCTGATCTATTTTTTCACATTAATGAGGTAAACTTTGAAATTTAAAACAGGAATGATAAGTCAAATTGTTTCCAGTGATTAGATAAGATTTAAAATAACACTTGTTTTGTGGATTGAAAAAGTTTCATCAAGATTCATGAATAAAATAATTGAAATGCAACCATGATAAAGTTTAAAATTTAAAACTGAAAAATGATATTATGTTTGGTTGACTTGGAAGATCAGACACTATTCACTGACCTTTATGTAGAGGCTGCAAAAGGCTGGGTGACAAAATGAGTATAATACCACGTTTGTTATGACCCCCTTGTACGCCGTAATTATCAAACTTCGTTTGATAAATAAGATGAAAGTTCGTTAAAGTCCATCTGTTCGATAGAGTCAAAATATACCTGAAAAGAATATTGTGCCTTAAAAGATTCCAAGACACTTACAACTTTATTGTTTTTAAAATAATATTTTATCCAAAACTGATGCTTATTCCCTATTTTAAATGTTTATCTTCCTCTGGAGAACTCCGACCGATTGTTTTTCCCTCATTCTGTTTTAATTTGAGCGTGAAATGGTGGGTCTATTATGCGATATAAGAACACAATTTTCCTCGTAAACGCTTCTAAAATTTATGAACATGAATTTAAGTTTGCAAATAAGTATTTTACGTAAGATAAATATCTCATCCTTGCCATTTAAAAAAGAAAATCAGCACGGAACCCAATACTTCGTAGTAATTCAATGATACACGAGTACCAAAAGGGGTACTGTCTTTGAATAGATAGGTTATGCAAAAGCTTGTCTGTATAAGATTATAGTTTTGAATACCCTGTACTAGCAAGAAACCTTTTACTTTTTTTATTTAGTGCTACAGAGACATTAAGGTGCAATAGAAAGCAAAATTATATGGCTCTATGAGAAGTAGTTTGAATTTCAGGAACGAATACAATTGCTTTTTTTTAATAACGCATTGAAAAAGAAAAAAAAGAAAAATTTTATCTATTACTAAAAATACGATTGCTTGATTTATAACATTCATACTCCTCCGGGTATACGTGGGAAGAAGAATTACCTGCAGGTATTATGCAAAAAGGAATTCCTGGCATCTTCCGATGCACGTATATCTGTAGTACAAAAATATTATCAAAATTCTAGATCTCCTGAGATGAGAGAAAGGTCTGAAAGTTGCGGGGTGAAACCCTGAGTTACCGCCTGGGACAACACCAACCGTAGGAAATTCACTGATCATAAGCATAGAATCTACTCTCATAGAACTTCTGAATATTCCCTTTCTCAAAACTGGCAAAAATCTCTTGGAGATTTAAGAGATAGAAAGCAAATTAATTGAAACAAAAAAAAGAAAAGAGAGAGGAATAAAATATTTTCTGTAAAAACATGAACATGATTCGCTGGTCGTATTTATCTTAGCTCTAAACAATGTTTCATTGTTGTTTTCAACTGTTTGTTTAGAAATAAAAGCTTTTTCTATGAGAGTGCACTTGTACACCCCATAGAGACTGACAAATTACTTTTGCAAAGGAATTGTGCCGTAGGTAATTTGAGAGCTGCTGATTTCAAATACGTTTCTCCAGTGCACTGCGTAATTTTCAACTTTCAAAGTACGAACACAAACTTAGACACATTTTACTACTTTACCATATACATGATGCTCATTTATATTGTTTGTTTTATTTTGTTTTTGTTTTTCTTCATATTTAACAGTAACTCTTCTATCTGTGTTCATCGTTTTCTACTTTGAACCTAACTGAAGTTGTCACAGGATAAGGTACAAATTAACATCAGTGAGCAAAATCCACTTCCGGCTTGCCAAGCTTATTGGGGCGTTTTGCTCATGGTACCTGGTATTCCCTAATGTTTATCAATCTACGTAATGGCCAGGCTCGACGGTGCTTAATTCGTTGATCAAATGAGAAATTGTGTATTTGATATGATTTGGTTATAAACCCTTAGCCTCCTCAATCCTAATTTTAGTGTTTAGTGCTTGTCTTTGAATACCTTTATTAAAACCTTTGGTACGATTCGGCGGTAGATTGAAATCTGGTACTCTACCTCTGAGTCACGGTGAATGATTTCCCATATTTTTCCTACTTAAGCTCTTTCATTTTGTCTCGTTTTAAATGCATTTAATTGGCTCTTTGACGTTATTCGAGCTGTGTTTTGATAAACATCCTGAGGTCAAACTCAAACATCTTAAGCTGATTAACCTATTACTTCTTCGATTTCTGTTAGATGCGAAGTTTTACATCAGATATAGAAACATGAGCGATGACAAATAGAAAGTTTCAGTTTAAAGCAGTGTTTCCCAAACTGTTCTGTATGAGGACACGCCAATAGTATGTTTGACTTGATTGGCACGCAAACTCTTTAACTTTCATACTGTATGAATAAACATTTTTAAAAGGGTATACAACCAATGCATTTTCTTGAGAGTCCCCTCTGGAGCTAAAACATAGAACCTAACCAAGAGACAAACCCGCAATCTGAGAACCATACGATGTGCACTTGAAAGAATCATGCTCAACATAACATGGAAAGATCACGAGACAGTATTGTATATTAGGGGAAAACAAACATCATAGAATCGATTAAAAAACTCAAATGACAATAAGGTTTTCATGTTGTCAGAATGTTAGACAACCGATGGGCATCATTACTTAAAACATGGATTCCCAGAGACCAAATGCAGAACAGAAGCCGGCAAGATATGGGATGGACGGACGAACTAGATAAGTTCAGAAGGTATTGGCTCCGCGACATCCACGATAGAAAGGTCTAGTGAATCCTAGGGAAGGTATATGTCCAATGACGGACGATAAAAGAGGTCATGGTGAAAATGGAATCATACAAAAACATATTAGGGAAAAAATTCATCAGTATATTGATATACGTACTCATTACACCTTTATTCCTTTCATCTGTCACTAAAAAGGTTAAGATCACACAAAATCAAGTGATAAAGATTGGCAATTCTGTTACAACAGTGGGACAGACATAATAATTGTTCTACGTATGATGAATACTTGAAATAACTATTTGTGTATTTAGAAAAACATTCGCAGCAAACTTGTTGGATATGTGCAACACACTTGGAAGTTAAGAACGAACATTCCCTCATGATAAGAGGCCATCTACAGCAGCTCAAAATCTCAAAATCTGCCAAGTCCAAAAAAAATTCGTCAGTTGTAAGTACAATCTAATTATGAATTCACCAGCACAGTCAATAACTGAACAACCGTAGTGTCAACATTAGAAGTCATATAGAAAATTCTATTGGGGAATAAATATGGTCAGAATAAATTATATTAATGACGTCTACGAGGATTTCCACGGGAAAACATCTTAAATAGAGTAAAAAAAACATCTATAACAATCCAAATCCTTGCGTATGTATTTCAAGTGGAAAAACATCTAGAATAGAGCAAAACAACTGGGAGAATCTAGATGTTATTCATAAACCTGTTAGAATCAGGCCGCTCAAAAAAGTACAAAAATCTTTTCTCAGAAATTCAAAAAAGAATTCTCTCAGAAGGGGTTTAATGGACTAATAGTGCCAATTTCCTAGTCAGTCGACGAATGATATAGCCAGGAGCGCTGTAACACATGTCCATGCACACAAACTCACGAATCCCAAAAGACACAAACACTCACACATACATGACTGAAAAAATGGTAGACCTCCCCACCAACACCATCTTTGATGGCTCCGATTTTCAATGATTGGCTGCCTGACGACTGCTTTGCATACAAAACAACTAAAAATAGCATAGCGCTTAGATGAATTTGACCATTTGTCACGTTGATATAATCGCCTAGGGAGATCTTCTCGAAATTTACGTATCTCCAACCACCAACAGAATCAATCATTCCTGTTAATTTCCTTCTTCGTAAACGTATTTATTCTGGCAGTGCCGTCTACGATCTTCATTATCATCTTTGTCTTCTGGACAATTCTTACACTTATTGGGAATCGAAGATTCGTTTAATTGTGCGGAAACAAGAGAAAGTTACTAAGAAATTAAAAAGATGCTTTTGTCTGTTATATCTAATGCGACAGGATGTAATAATTATGATGTTATTCCGTTCAAAATCGTCCAGCCCCAGACCATGCGATTAAATGAAGAAATAAGTGTCGTTAGGGGTTCTGCTAACAAAGCTGCTGATAGGCTGCCTCGTAGTGAAAGCAGGTTCGATCCAAACACGACACTCCTTTTCTTTATATGATACAATGGAGCTCGATTTGCTACCATGTAACTTCAGTGCTGAACAAAAAAGTGTTCTCTGCAATGATATCCTTATGACTACCATACATACATATACACTAAACGAAGAATATATATATATATATATATATATATATATATATATATATATATATATATATATATGTGTGTGTGTGTGTGTGTGTGTGTGTATACATATGATGAAGTAAGGATTTGCTACACAAATGCATTTATTCATAAACAAAAACAGATGCCCTTTGCAAAAACAATGTCTAAAATCGAATATCGTGCACCAAACCGAAACATCAACGTGAAGTAATGTGAAATATTGTACAGGAATATCGCAAGCTCATTTTAAACTATGATTGGCCAACTATATATCATCATTTACAAATGAAAAATATAAAAACAGTACAGCATTGTTGACATATCATTAGAGTATATCCGATAGCAAACTTAAACCAACAGTAAAATAGAAATATTAAATCAAACACACACTATGCTTAAATGAAGAAATCGAAATTCTCACTTGTGCCAAGAGAACAAAAAAACATAAACAGAATTGTTGAACAGAAAAATTAAGTAGCTTTGAAATGCCAGCATCACTCAAAATTTTTATTAACAAACATAATCTTATACTTACGTACAGGTATACTGAAAATTAACCGCCGTATATATTATATTTCTCTTGTTATTGCCATGAACATTATGTTTATTTTTATTCCCCCAGCTACCTTAAAACACAACCCAATCACCATAATTATCTCAGACAAATAGAAACGTACCGAATCCACAATAATCAAACAGGTAATCAAGGTCCAATAAAAGTTAACCTTGATACCGGGATACAGATTCAAATGAATTTGATATACTCTCAGAGAGGATATGCGCAACAAGAGACTGGTTGTTTAACAATATACCGATAACGAAAATACCAAAAGCATATCCTCCTAATTTACAATTCATACTACCAATAAGCACATCATCCTCACTACATAAAACAGAAAAATTTAACAACCAATGACCACAGGAACAAAAAAAAAATGACAGATGGATAGAATAAAAGGTACATACTGAAACCAACCTTACCCCCCCCCCCAATCTAAAAGGTAGAAATCTGAAGTGAATCGAATCATTTGCATGGAAAAGCCTAAATGGGACAGAAACATAAACTTCTTTGTATCGCAAATCTTTACATTATCATATCTTGAGCTCAACTTTAACTCAACTGAATTTTTAATGTTGAATGTATCGAGCACTTTGGATATTGAATCATACTATATCGTATTCCTAATTTGTATTATATATATATATATATATATATATATATATATATATATATATATATATATATATATGTATATATATATATATATATATATATATATATATATATATATATATATATTCTTTGTTTGGTACATTACCAGACTAGTCTCGACGTGTTGTATTTTTCAGTGCATGGCAGTTTACATATATATATATATATATATATATATATATGTGTGTGTGTGTGTGTGTGTGTGTGTGTGTGTGTGTGTGTGTGATAAGTTTTAATCATTGTGATGATTATCCGTAAGGATTGAACTCACTTATCTTGAAAATGGTCTAATGAGAGTAGTTTGCAATGTATCACGCTACATTAGGCGCCCATCTTTCTTCTTGGTCGTTTCATCGTAGGATCATGGTTAGCAAGCTTGTTTAGTTGATCATTACTTATGAATAATGGATCATATTCTCACTGGGTGCTCTATACTCGTGTCCACGCAACCAAACTATGCCAAACTTATAAATAACTGAACATATTGGTAAGCAAACTAAATCCACAGACTATTACACGACGTGATAGGTTCGGTCTTCACAGACTTCTTGGCTGCGTCAAACAAGAGTTACACTCGGTGAAAACTTTTCCATCTTTTTCTTAATCAATTCAAAATATAAAATTTCTTAAATCTCTCTTTTATTGTGTATTGTGGATTAAAACTAAATCATGTTTCTTATTTCCCAACGTTCAACTACTGTGTTGAAAGTGAAAAACAATTAGCATATAGACCTGTTTGCTTAGGCACTGCAAAAGGATTTGCCCGAAATTTAATGCAGTTTTGCCTGCATTATGCTGATTTTCCCGAAAATTCACATATTTTACCGCTTTGCCAGAATATAGCTGGTGGGAGAACCTATCTCCGGGCCCGTACGTTTATGTGAATAATAATAATCATCATCATCATCAGTCTCTTGTCGTCTGTCGTTGTACATATACTTTCCCGAGGATTCACTACAGTTTTCCATCATGGGTGTTGCGGAGCCAGTGCTTTCTGAATCGTCTCTCCATCTAACATTCTCCATCGCATGTCATTTCTGGGAATCCATGTCGTGAGTCGTGATGTCCATCGATTGTCGGCCATTCTTGCAACATAACCAGCCCATTGTCATTTGAGTTTTTTAACGGATTTTATGATGTCTCTCACTCCTGTTTTCTCCCGGATCTATTGTGTTGTCTTGTGATCTCTCTATGAGGATTATTTTTCCATGTACATGTTGCATGGTTCTCAATTTGCAGGTCTGTCTTTAGGTCAGGTTCCATGTTCCAGCTCCATAAGTGACTCTTGGGAGGATGCATCCCTTCATTTCAGGATTATCTTCTTGTTTTCGGAAGTTGAGCTTGCACTGCCAAGAGCATGCCATCGTAGGATGATTTTTCGTTTGATTTCTCCTTCTTCTGAGGGTCATATGGAGATTTGTTGACCTAAGTAGATGTCGTGGTTTATTTTCTCCAGGTCTGTGTCTCAGATTTTGAACTTAGTGTTCTTAGTGTTCCGATTTGTTTGTTGCACATGATCCCCGTCTTGCTGTAGTTCGTGGCTTTCTTGCTTTCTTTATTTAGTTCATCTAACATTAGATGGAGATGTGTAGCTTCTCTGCAAAAAGAGCAATCATGTCTGCCAATATGAGTTTGTTCAGATATTCGCTGTCTATTGTGATTTCTCTATTCTCCAAATCTGGTGTTCTGAAGATCATATCGATGCAGGCTTTGAAGAGTTTGGGTGAGCTGCTATCAACTTATATTATCTCTTTTGGGAGCTGGGAGGGCTCAATGTCTTTGTGTAGCCTGATAAAGGAGCTGCGGTGACTGTATATATGTTACAGAACTTTGATGTATTCTGGATTTATATCTTGTAGAGTGATAACCTCGATGACCTTGGCTGTCCTTAGATATTTATCTATTTGGTACTTTCCGTTTGGAACCGAGGATGGGCATTTATATTCAGAGTCGATTTTCTTTCCCTTTTTTTGCACTGTTTTGTTTCAAATTTACAGCGATAAACAATAAGAAATTTCAGCTTTCGCCTTGCTGATCTCTTCAGGTGGGTAAGAGAGAGAGGGGGCGGGGAAGGCGGATTCAGAACGACATGGGGAGATGTTTACTCTTAGAATTTAGAGTTAAATTCTAGCAAAATAGAGTAAAATATAATTTGAAAATATATTCAAGATCAAGCTGTAGTTATCTGCGTCAGGCCTGGGTTCTGCGTTGAAGGAGGAGAGATTTTCTGTACAGCAGTCACAATTCGAAGATCTTAGAATTCAACTTTTCGTTATGGCAAGGTCTTAGATGAATAACAGTAAATGATTTAACGAAGTAAACACAGTAAACTCTCTTTGTAGCGACATTCGTTCTAACTACAATATGTAATGACATACACGCTCTAACGGCTTGCTTGATTTCATATACTGGCAAGAATATTTTCGTTTAGTTTGTAACAACAGCTCATGAAGTTCAGTGTTATATCTTAAAATATAGAATTAGAAAACATTTTAAATAATACCACCCAAAGTAATATGGAGACCAGAAAAGAAATTTAAACTTGGAATGATTAATATAGAATGAATATAGTTGATATAATTATTCACATTCGTTAATACAGCATTCTGAAATCAGTAAGGGTGCCTTAATATCGGGAATCTATTGTTTAAATGATAACCAGAGAAACTCTTAAAAGTGACGTTCATATAATAAAGGTTAGTAATGATATGCCGAGTTGTTGCTTTTGTCAAGCCCAACTGAAAAACAAATCTTAGCAGGAATTACATTTACCCTGCCCCCGGCAAAGACTCAAATTGACGACAGACAGATATTTCCGCAATTGCCTTAACCTACATTTCAAAACTATTCGCAGAAATTTGGTTTGAAAGTTGTGGTATTTTTTTTTTATCTTATTTAGAAACAAGAATTTTGCAAGGTTTACACTAGGGGATGCAACTAATTAAAGACATTGAACAATTTTTTCCAATCTTTTTCCTATGGCGTAAGACAAGAAGAGAGAGTGGGAGAGGGCGGAAAATAAAGGAAAAGCTTAGAAAGAAAGAGAAATATAAGGGAAAAAAACAAAACAAGTGGAAGAAAGACGGAGAGAGAGGCAGCGAAAGATGCTATGAAGTGAAGAGATAAAGAAAAAAACGTGATAATAGAGAGAGAAAGAAATAGAGGGCAAAAAAAAGAGAGACAAGACGGAAAAGGGGGGAGAAAAAGAGAAATGGAGATAAAAAGAATTTTAAAAGATGAACAAAAGATTTTATGTAAGTGAGAGAAACTGAGATGAACAAGGGTTTGATAAGGGAGGGAGAAAATGAAGGAAACGGCGAGGGGAAGAGAGATAAAGAGAGAGATATTGAAAAAGACAGAGAAAAAAGAAGAAGGAAAAGAGTGTCAACAAACGAGACAGGAAATTCAATAAGATAGAGAAAAGGGGGGAAGAAAAGGAGAGAGAGAAAAAGAGGGATCGACAAAGATTTCAAAGGAGGTAGAGTGATAGAGAGACGGAAAATAATGTAAAAGAGGAGAGAGAAAGAAAGAGATTACAAAGAACTACTTAAAAAGGGAGAGAGACACGGGAAGAACAGGATGACATGAAGAAAAATTTAAGGGGAAAAGAGAACGTGAGACTGGGAAAACGTCTTTTGACGTGAGAAGAAAGAAGCGAAGAAGACAGAGAGGGTCATTAAAATGGGGGAGAGAGAGAGAAAGTAAGAAAATATATTATCAACAGATGAGAAGAAGAAAGAGTGAAAAAAGAAAGGGAGAGGAGAGTTTTCGGTAACAAATTGACGGTGCTTTTGCAAAATCTCAGAATAGTTCATAATACCCTGGGGTCATTAACACCAAAAAAAACATACATTTTTTCATCATCATCATCATCATCATCATCATCATCATCATCATCATCAGTCTTTTAACGTCCATTGTTGGTCAAAGACCTTCCCCAGGATTTGCCACACTTCCCTATCATGGGCGTCACGGAGCCAGTACTTCCTGAACTTGTCTAGCTCGTCCCTCAATCTAACATTTTGCCGGCCTCGGTTGCGCATGTGGTCTCTTTAGGATCAATGGGATCTTATTATTTTTGAAGGCTGAGCTAGCTCTGCCAAAGGCTTGCCATCCTAGTGGTCTACTTCTTCCAGTGGTGTGTCCTCGATTTTGATCTTAGTGTTTTTATCCCCGATGCGGTTGTTGCACATGATCTTCGTCTTGCTGAAGTTCATGTTTAGGCCGACTTTCTTGCTCTCTTCATTTAGTTCATCTATCATTACTTGGAGGTCGTGTAGGTTCTCTGCGGAAAGGGCAGTGTCGTCTGCAAATCTAAGGTTGCTCAGATACTCGCCATCTATCCTAATTCCTTTGCTCTCCCAGTGTAGCCCTTTGAAGATCATCTCGAGGCAGGCTGTGAAGAGTTTAGGTGAGCTGGTATCACCTTGTTTTACTCCTTTCTGGAGTTGAAAGGGGTCCTAATCTTTATGTAACCTTTTAAAGGAGCTGCCGTGATTGTATATATGCTTCAACACTTAAACATTTACTGGATCTACACCTTGCCGACTGATGGCCTCCATGACCTTAGGGATTTCTACTGAGTCGAACGCCTTTTTGAAGTCGATAAATGCTACGGCGAGTGGTAGTTTATACTCAGCTGCTTTTTCTTTCAGCTGATTTATCAAATGCAGGTGGTCCATGGTCGAGTAGCTTCTTCTAAAGCCAGCTTGTTCACGTGGCTGGTTTTCATCGAGTGTTTTTGTGATTCGCTTTGTGATGATCTTTGTGAAAAGTTTGTATACACAGCTGAGTAGGCTTATAGGCCTATAGTTGTTGAGGTCTTTCGGGTTTCTTTTTCTATATAAAAGCATTATGATAGCAGTGTTGCAATCGTCCAGGACTTTACTGTGTTTTAGACACAACTTGAAGAGGACGGCCAGTTTCCTTGTGATGATTTTACCCGCTTTTCGGAGTAGGTCGATGGTGATGTTGTCTGGTCCAGGGGCAGTTCCTTTTCTTCGTCTGTTTAATGGCTTCTTTCACCTCCCACGGGGTTACTTTTGGGAAATCCTCGAGTTGATTGCTCATGTCTTGTGTATCTCGCTCGTTGCTTTGTAGTCCTTGTTTGGACGAATAAAGTTTTTGGTAGAATTCTTTGGTACGTTCGACAATCCTGTCTCTGTCTGTTATTAGGTTTCCATTTTCCTTGAGTATGCTAGTTATTTGCCTTCGTCCCGAGTTGAGGAGTTTGTTTATAACTTTGAAGCCCCGACCTCTTTCGAGAGTCGATTCGATGACTGCCGTCGTGTATCTCCTTCTGTCTTCCCTTCGTTTTTCTTGATCAATTTGTTCAGTTCAGCCTCTTCAATTTTCTCTCTCGTTGTTGTCGCTGGCTTGAGGTTTCTGCGTTTTTCCATGAGATTTCTAGTATCATCTGAGATTTTGCTGATGGGTTGTTTGCTCATTGGCTTGAAAGTAGAGGCTACTTCAATTATTGACGCTGTCATTTTGTTGCTTATTTCGTTGATGTTGGTGTTGTCTTGCTCAGTAAGAATTCTGAATCTGTTTTTCAATTCGAGCTTGAAAGATTGAACGTGCTCTTTTGGTATGTTTAGAGGCTGCGGTTTTGTATGGAACATTTTCCTGCGTTCTTTATTGGTGTTTATTTGTACTTTATATCGTACCATTCTGTGGTCGCTGCCTACATTGACTTGATTTAGGACTTAGATATCTTTGACGATAACATTTTTGTCCGTTAGGATGTAGTATATTTCGCTCTTTGTTTCGTGATTGGGGCTCTTCCAAGTCCATTTCCTATTGGGTCCCTTCTTGAAGAAGGTGTTCATGATTTTGAATCTATTAGCCGTTGCAAAGTTTGCAAGATCTTCTCATCTCTCGTTGCGTACTTTGTATCCAAATTTTTCGACGCAATTTTCATTTCCTTGTCCTACCTGTGCGTTGAAGTCTCCCATGATAACATTGAAGTGTTTTCTGGTGTCTTGGAGTGGGGAGTTCATCATAGAAGTTGTCTATTTCTTGTTGGGTTGATTGCGAAGTGGGAGCGTAGACTTGGATTATATTGAGTTTGTATCGTTTTGAAAGTTGTACTGTGACGCTAGCTACTCGGTCAGAGATGGCTTTGAAGCCAGTTACATTATCTTTCAGGTTCTTATTGATGAGAAAGCCAACTCCACTTTCTTTTACTTTCTCTTTACCGTGGCTATAAAGAAGATGTCTGCTTCTTAGTTCGATTAGTTCTTCTCCGGGTCTTCTTACCTCGCTAATGCCTATGATGTCCCATTTGACATTTCTGATTTCACTTTCTAGATCAGTTAGGTGCATGTCAGTTGACAGTGTTCTGACGTTGTATGTGCCCTATGTATAAATTCGTCCTCTTGTTGACAGTCTTAAAGTTCTGTTTAAATGGTCGCTGTTGGATCGGTGACTCAGTAGGAACAGGTGTTCCCTTGGTGAAGGATTTGGGTAGTCGCTTTCGGAGCACATCACCCCTACCCAAAGTAAGTGATGTCGCTGAGTCTTTTGGGGCCGATGACCCAGCGGGAACTGACGCGCTCTTGGTGTAGTGTTTGGGTAGACGCCCTTGGAGCACATCACCCCCACCCAAAGCAAGTGATGTGGCTGGGCCTTTTGGTACCAAGGTCCCAGCAAGAACGGCCGATATAGTATTTGGTGTGCAAATCATGGAGAGTGATGGGCCATGCCTTGCAACGCTGGCCCATGACGTGTTGGAGGGGGTCTGTTGGATTGTCCACTGAGGGTCAGTGGCTAAAGAGCTCCACCAGCTCTTGAGACGTATCCAAACTGTTCTTGTAAGTCGAGAATGGATGTTCGGAGCACCGGGGGAAAAAAATTTTCTTTTACACAATTTGATCAATTTTCGAAAAAGTTGGATTTAAATTCCATGGTAAAGATCTCTTCCTTCTATCTCCAACCTGTTAGGGTCAGTGAGGCAGCAGTGGAAGATACCCCTCTTTTATATATTAAGTTTTAAAATTTAAATTAAATTAAGTCCACAGACGTTTAAGTTCAAAAACAAAATAGCAACAGCATAGTTGTCCTGGGGACTTCACTTTAGCAGTTGAAAAAGTTTGAATTTTTTATCTTTCGTTGCTAAAAAATATTTCATGTCTGTCTCCCAGCAAGAATTTACTACTTAGATTCGATGGAACACAGACCCATTCATTTGTTTTTATGGCCAGCCAGTCAAAGTCAAGTCGAGGTAGCGGGATGGAGGGAGAGGGGTACGGGATTGTTTTGTTTTTAGAGCTTGTTCGTTTTTCTTTTTTTTTTTTCTTCTTTTTTTTTCTTTTAAATTTTGGTTAGTTTTCTTTGGGAGGTATTTAGGGGTTCATTGAAATATTATACGAAATTGGTGCACATTCAGAGATTTTTGAGCTATTTTAACTTATGTTTGGGGGCAGGGGATGTTACAATCAGGCTCTACAGAGTTGGATGAATGGGCAACCCATTGGAGAATATGGTGGAAAATATCACAAACAATGAGGAAATGAATAAATTAATTCAGAAAATTCAACAATACTCATCTAAATTCGCAACAATTTTACTTGTCCTGGGGACTTCACTTTAGCAGTTGAAAAAGTTTGAATTTTTCATCTTTCGTTGCTAAAAAAATATTTCATTTCTGTCTCCCAGCAAGAATTTACTACTTAGCATACCTATCTACATAAAAAAAGACTTTCGCTAGAATATTCCATCATCATCAGCAGCAGTAGCTTTATAACGTTTGTTGTCAGATATAGACCTTCTCTAAATTTGCCAGATCATTCGACCGTCGGCGTTACAATACTGCTATCTTAGGAACTTGTCAAAAAATCTCGCCATTTTATTTTTTCCCTGTCACAATTTGCATATGATCTCTTGGGACCCACGTCGTGAGTCGTGATGTCCAGGGATTATTACCGTTCAATATTTCTAGAGGTAAATCTCAAAAGGTTGGAACATTTCAATCATTATGGTGCTATACCCCAAAAAAGGTTTAAGCAACACTTTCCATCAGTAAGTATATAAAACTTTAAAATGATTAATTGCTTTAAAAATCTGCTAATTTTTCACCTTATAAGTCTTTTCGAATTTTTTTTTTCCTGACACTTTCAAGTTCTTCTATCTGAGTATAGGCTGGCTCTGACCTTTCCATAATGTACGAAATATATATATATATATATATATATATATATGTGTGTGTGTGTGTGTGTGTGTGTGTGTGTGTGTGTGTGTGTGTGTATGGGAAATAGTGTGCAAGCAAAATATACCGCTTAAAATCAGTTCTACTGACGCTCCAGTTCCATGCAGGGATAAAATGTCAACTTCCTGGTGTGAAGCAAAGGTTTCCATCCTTTCTTTTAGTACTGGATAGGATATAGGATGGTCTATAGACACACAATAAAGAGTTGTAATACAATACAAATGGATGACACAATTAATAATCTTAATATATATATATATATATATATATATATATATATATATATATATATATATATATATACACAAACACACAAGAAATGAACATATTTGGTCCGATAGAATGAATTATAAATGGCCATATATCATATTGTGATTTATTCAAAATTATCCTCCGTCGTTACATGGCTGATATATCACTCAATTAAGCAAATGTAATGAAATAAACAATTGAAGAAAATCGAACCTGCAACCGGAAGGGTAGCTGCTTCAATCTAACAATACTCTTACCATTATACTAAACAGCGCCCAGTAATGCAAAGGCCAAATAACTGTTTTCAGCTCACTGGTAAGAGCGTTGTTACGTTGAAGCAGCTACCAAATCGGTGGCAGGTTCGATTCCTGCAGCTGCCCCATTTCCTCTAATTGTTCATTCTATATACGTTCTCTAGGGCGAGTGATACATTGACTGTGTGACAACAGATGATCATTTCAAATAAGTTTCTTTATGCTACAACGCAACTTGTATTTAACATATATATTCCACTTATATACACACACACACACACACATATATATATATATATATATATATATATATATATATATATATATGTACGTATATATATATATATATATATATATATATATATATATATATATATACATATACATATGTCGACACGGAGAACTGAATAGAATGTTGTCTCAAAAAACATTGTCCGTCATCATGTTTGAGTGTATAATTGCTACCAAAGTACACGTAATTGAATTTATATATATATGTATATATATATATATATAAATAAATATATATATATATATATATATGTATATATATATGTATATATATATATATATATATATATAAATATATATATATGTGTGTATATATATATATATATATATATAAATATATATATATAAATATATATATATATATATATATGTTCGTGTGTGTTTGTTTGTGTATTAATATATGCCTATATATGTGTGTGATAATAAAAATAAATTGATGTTTAAGAAACAGGCTATGCTTTCATTTTGAGTTTAAAGAACCTCTTTAAAAAGTGAAAAATATCTGCTATGTTGAACTCATATAAGCCATAGAGAATTCTTCTGGAACAAATTACAGACTGCAATTGATCATAGGTATTTTTAAAGCTCAATAATACGCAATGACTGTACTGCCATATTGTTTGGGTTTGTTTTTTTCAATCAAAATCAATATCAATAAGTTTCAGTCATCAGATGTATCGAGGAGGATCAATCGTATTTAACATTTGTCATATGATAGGTAATGCTATCTTAAAGAAAGTTCGAATAGTTTGCATTGGGAAAAGATTATAGTCAATTGATCCTATTAAAAATATTTCCCTCTCTGTAAAGAACGTATGTATTAATGGCCGCTTCAGATTCAAAATGTATGCTTACTTCCATTCCGATGTATAATAGATTCGTAAATATATAAATCGAGTCAGTTTAGCTCAGTTTGTAAGAGAACTGCCTTCCAGTCATAGCGGAGGTGATTTTAAATCATGTTAGGAAAATGTTTAATTCGTACAAGGATGGGTCAAAAATTAGCAGCTCTTCTGTTTTATTTTCCTTTAAGGTGAGTTTACATAGTTTTGTCCATGCATTTGGGACTGGTGTTTTTTCGTCGCTGCTGTGATTATGCGTTGTTAAAGAGTCAGTTGCCGTTGTGCTACCATACAATAAATATGGCCTCTCCACTCAGTTTGTATATAGGAAGAACTACGAGTAGTGTTCCTATTTTATTGGATGAAGGTGTACCAGGGCCTTAAATCCATCGAACGCTTTCAGCACAATATAGGAACAGTGTTTTAACATGAATGGATTTTGACGTTCAAAAATTGGCCTGCAATTCTGAGTCAAAAGGTGTTCAACTTTTGCATGACATCGCACGCCCACACACCACTGTCCGTATGGTTCAAACGCCTCGGGGACTGAGATTCGACGTATCAGAGCATTCTCCTCACAAGCCTGATTTTGCTTTCTTAGATTAACATCTGTTTGGTCCTCTCAAGGACGCCCCAACAGGTCATCAGTTTGCCACAGACCAAGATGTGAGAGAGACGATGCATACGTGTCTGAGATATTTACTAAAAGCATGCTTACCTGAGAGCAGACCGAAAGTTTTGGAAGGCCGTAAAGTAAATTGCATGCCATGGGGCTATTTTGAAAAATGATGCAACTGTAAGTTCCATACAGTTATTGTAATAAACAGTCATACTAAAACTGCGGACAATTATTGACTCATCCTTGGATACATGTTTGGTTCAACGTGACATGATAGACAAACAGTGAAGTGTTGAACCTCTAAATCTACATCGTCTTCTCTCTGAATTTAGAATGGTTGACCATAATGCTGAGTGTGGGAGAAGAATTGTAAATTCAATTATATGGTGGTTAATTCAAACAGCTTTTTGGATAGCTATGAAATTGCTAAAATCGACTTAAATAGTTATAAAATGGCTATCGTGATTGTACATGGCTATAAAATGGTTACCACGATTGTTAATGTCTAGAAATGGCTATTCTGATTGTAAATCGTATATTTTCACACATCCGGTCATTCGATTTTTAAAATGGGGCACCACTTCCGTTCACCGTTTTTTTTAACATTGAGTGAGATAGTCTGTAGAATATGTGGATTGCCAGATATAATTCATGCATGAACTTCTGGTTTTTTTTGTTTTTGTTTTTTTTGTTTTGTTTTGATTTTTGTCATGTATTTTTCACACATTCATTTACTCGATGATAGAAACGGTGCACAAAAGTTGTAATAGAGAGAATACAAACAAACAATTATGAGGATAACAGATGTTGAAAATATAGTCTATCTACTATATTCAGTGGGTTTTACACAAAATAAACAATAAGATAAGACATACCATTCGTACATGATATGGACTGGATATATTCCATGGCCTGGTAATGATAGATGTAACAGCTAGATTAGAGGAAAGCTTTAAAATCCAATTTAGAAACCTAATAAAGTCATTAAGGTAAAAGATATAGAGATGGGAATAAGAGTTCTAAATACCTGTTACGATCTCCCTAATTGGAAAAGATTGAATTTAAATCATTATCAGACCTATCAATACACTTGTCGATGCGCTTACCAGTCAATAAACATTCTTCAAGGGTGCAGGGCAATCGCAGCCCAACTACTTTAGTTTCATGCAGCAAGTTTCCTTGGGGGAGTATCTCAATCCTTTTTGAAAGTCACCCAGGGGGTGAGAAAGGCATGATTGAATTTGGGGTACATCCAGGGACTCGTTTTTGCTTGAGAGTTTTTTCCGTTTTAATACTTGTTATATTAAGTCTCCAATAGATTTTAATGGAATTTTATGAGAATGTACACCACATTTTAAGGATAGACTGATTTGATTTTGGGGAAAATCACTGGATTTATTCTTGATTAGGAGATATTTTTTTGTACTTTCAAAAAAAATATATATATTCGCACTACTGTCCATATAGGGGTTATGCGTATCCCTGATATTAGGTTTTGGTGAGCTTTTTTCCGTCTGAAGCAATTTTTCCAATGATTATGTTTGTTAGTACGCTGAGGTATGTAAAAGACAACTTCGGCATTTTTTTTTTCAAATACTGTTTACCATACTTGGTTATCGATTAAAATTCGGCTCCAGGCTTCCGTAGATAAAAGCTTGATATTGCCAAACATCATTGAGTTATATATCATTGGAAAGATATTGATAAGTTGATCATATTTCACAAGGGTTAATTCTATAAGGTCAACAGAAATCGAATTATATGCATTTATCAATCATTCTGATTCATATCCTTTCTGCTAGTCAAATAAACACAAAATCATGATGAAGAGAGGAGGTGAAAAACCAAAGGGGCCTATCGTGCACTCCCTAGTATCCTTAATCATTAGGGATACTTTAAAGGGGTACTGTTATCCTGAAATTAAAGAATCAAAAATACTGGTTATCGGGATTTTTTACTCAAAATTGTATCACGATTTTCAGACAGAGCAAGAGATTTGGGGGTCAGAAAGGTTGGCTCCTTTCAGACATCAATGCATATGACATTATTTAAATCATATATATATATATATATATATATATATATATATATATATATATATATATATATATATATATATATATATATATATATCATTACTTGAATCCACTATCCGTAGACTTCGAACAATCATCATCAACGGCCTATTAGCGTCCGTTGTTGGACATAGACCTTCTCCAAGATTTGTCAGACTCCTGTATCATGGGACTCGCAGAGCCAGTACTTTCTTAATTTGTCGAGCTTGTCAAACCATTTCACTCTCTGTCGGACACAGTTTCGTATATAATCTGTGTGCATCCACGTTGTGATACGTGATGTCTACTAGTTGTTTGCCATTCTTGCAAAACGTACAGCCCATTGCCCTTTAAGTTTTCCAATGAATTTTATATCCCTGACTTTTGCTTTTTTCTAAGATACTGTGTTGCCTCATATCTCAATATGAGGGGTTGAATATAATTCTCATGATGTGCATGTTGTATTGTTCTCAGTTTGGGGGTCAATCTTTTGGTTAGGCTCCATGTTTCAGCTCCATAGGTGACTATCAGGGGGTTGCATTGGTTATATACCCTCTTTTTTAGGACTAGTGGGATATTTGTATTCTTGAGCTCATACTATACTTGATATTTCCATATAAAATATTAAACATCTAATTTCACATTATTGGCTGTTACTGACAATTTTCAACAGATACAAATATACCTAAAAGGAGGACTGCATAAATCTGGATAGGGTTATTAAATATTGAATATTCATTATGATCAACCTATCTTACATATTGGTAAAATTGGAGTACTTCAGTGGCAATATTTGTATTTGACTGAATAGCCAAAACTGGCTGAAAATACTGGAAAATACTATTACTAATTTTAGATGTGCTATGGTATAATTAAACCCGTTTTTTTCCTTTTTACGATCTTCTGATCGTTTGTGTGCGTGTTTGTGTGTGTGCGTGTTTGTGTGTGTGCATGTGCGTGTGTGTATGCCTGAGTGTGTGGAGGAATCAAGCGAAGAATCAATCTAGATTGGCAAGCTTTCTCAAACTTCAACATCCCATTAATCCTGGAAAAGAGAATGGGTGTACAATCAATGGATCCTCAGTGGAGCTAAAACATCGAAATTAACCAAAAGATTTGCCCTTAAGCTTAGAACCATGCAACGAGCGCAAGAAAAGTCCATGCTCATCTTTAAATTAATAGATTAAAAGCAGCATATTACACGGGAGATAAAAAAACAGAACCATGCATTAGAAAAATCAAATGGCAATTGGCTGGCCATATTGCAAGGATTTCAGACAACCATTTGACTTCACAACTCATAACATTGATCCGCTGAGATCATAGATCAAAATTTGAGATGGCGTAAAGCAGTAGACAAGTTCAGAAACTTTTAGCTCCGTCGACGCCCATAATAAAGAGGTCTAGCGAAATTTGGCGAAGTTCTATATGCAACGACGAAATGCTAAAAGGCTGATGAAGATGATAATGATGATGATGATGACTCTTTCTTGATATTACTTGGAAAAGTTTATCTCGAAATATTTAGTTTTTGAAATTCTGATATCAAGTCTTGAACTATGAGGATAAAGGTAAAAATGACAAGGATGATTGACTTAAGAACAATCCAATGAAACCTGAATACTGCATAGCGGGTAAAAAAAAATTAAAAGCGAAAGTATCAGTTCAATAGTTGAAACTGAATTGTAACAAAGAATTAAAAAATAAGAGAAATTTGTCACATATTGGTGAACTTATCATTTCCACTGTATTTTTATTTTCATTTCTGTCCAGTCAAAGCCATGCAATTATTTCCTGAAGAAAATTCGTTTGGTTTGAATGCCTCATAATTATAGATCTGAGAAGTTGATTGAGATTAAGTTAAATCATACTATCACTTATTTCCTTTTCTGTTTCCCTACTCTTCTTACTTTTTTCTTCCCTTACTCCCCCTTTTTTCCTTCCTTTCTCCCCACTTTTTACTTCTCTCTGTCTGTCTTTCTTTCGTCTTTTTCATCCTGTCTGTTTTTTTATCCTTTTTTCTTCATTTTCTTCGTCTTTCTTCTTTCTTTTGATTATATATCTCAGTCTGTCTATATTTCTTTATTTCATTCTCTTCTTCATCACTTCCTGTCCGTCATTTTTTTTCACTCTTTCTTTCTTCTTTTTTCTTCTAGCTTGCTTTTCGCAAAAGAGAGAATTGAAAAGCTGAAATAAAATAAAGTGTATGAATGTTTGGCTGGAGATAGAAACAAGAATAGTAAAATAAATCGGAGAAAATAGAGTGAATCTGTATGATCCAAAATTTAAAATGCACCCCAGGGAACATCGTGAAGAAAATACCGAATACGAGCACTTTCCTACATTTCCTATAAGCAATGCTTCAAGCAAACATTTTCATCGGGCAGATTTGCAGATTTTTCCCTTCTTATCATCCATTTTAGTGATACTTTATCCATCTTTACTTGTATGTATATATGTATTTATGAGTGTGCTAAATACACTGCCTCTTCTGAATAAAAGTAGGGATCAGATAAGGTAGATAAAGGCCGTAGATGAAGCGTTGATTGGGAATAGTTTCACAGGGTGATGGACAACTCGTAGACCGACCCGACGAAGAATTAACATCGACGGTTGACTTTCGGAATAGGAAGGTGCAAGAAATCAATGTTACAGACGGTGTAAAAATCAAGAATTACGAATGCAGATATTCTAGGCAACCCCTGCTCCATTGAAAGATTCGTGTAATACAATCCTTTATCAAGCCTTACGCTGAAGTACGACAAATTTCTTCTTCCTCGTGATTGAAATAGTTTCATATTTCCTACCGGTATCAGAGGCAGATGTTTTAGAAGATATGCAATCTTCGAACACAGAATTTCCCTTTTCCCCCATTTAGTCAAATTCTGTGCCTAGCAAAAACGGCATACATATCAAGACTGATCGTTCATATCACTGGAATGTAACTGGCGCATAAAGCCATCCCCTGCTTTATCGATATTGCGCTGTTCTTTGCTAAGCTTAATGTTTACAAGGAAGAAAGAAGAGAAAAGGAAGGAAAAGGCCTGCCTTTTGGTTGAGATAGGTAATTATTCTCGACTGATACCAAGATTCGGTGTTCGAGCCTAGGTAAAAGCTGGGATGTTTAATACTGATATCATTGCAAGGCATAAATCTAATTGAGAGATTGGTTGGTGTGAAAGCGTCCTCGTCGTCGCACTTCTTCTTGGTTTTGTGCTAATCCAAGCTTAGCGGAAAATATGACTAATATCAGGTCTATTAAATGAGCAAAAAATTGTTTGATTTATCAATTAAAACTGTTTTCAACATTATTTTACTACGTTCCACATTCTTCTGTCATGTTTTGAAATAATTAATAATTCTATCTTTTTATAATTTTAAGCAAAGGACAGCAGTTTTTGTAATTTTTTATTTAAGAAAATCATATAAGGACCAGAATGAATGATTATCAGAAAGCATAACATCTTGCAAATACAGCGTAAAAGTTAGATCATCCGAGCTATGCTGAAATAATTCTTGCCTCCTTGTACGTACAATTGCTGCCTTGAATTGATCTAATTTGGAATGTGTTCGAATCAAAATTGAGAGAAACAGATGTTGCCCGTTTTTTTTTTTTTTGACAGTTTAGGTTGATAGTTTCTAATAAAATATTATAGAGACTACATTTTTTTTTTTAAATCCTGTGACATTTTTAGAAGTTTGATGTAATTTTTGGTCGGGAGAAGTCACTAATGAATGATAGAATATTTTCTCAATGTTCAAATTTTCATGTCAGTCCTAACTTAACTGGTCCCTTCTCGGACAAATGAAAATCAAAGAAGAATCAAAAAGGTACATTGAGATCAACACTATATCAATAAAATAGTATGAATATGATCACCAAAAATGACAATATAATGTACGCTTACTATCATGTAACTACGATAGTGTTGAACTGGGCACCTAATTCCAGTCATTTTTACGAAAGTATAGATGGAAGTACAGCTTGCATGATTTGTTTTCCCATGGATTCAATTTCATTTTGTATGGATTCACTTATTCCTTTCCATTTTTGAATTTCACAAGGATGGGGGCCTTTTTAGCAATGGGTCAACTTGGCATTATCCCCATCCGTACTTCTGTAGAATAAACAGTACCCAGTTTGACAATCCTAGTTCTCTACGGTTAATGTCGTAGTTAAATTCCTGAAAGCAGCCATTTCGAATGAGACTACTTCAAATGAACCAAATTTTGCCAAAGGAACAATAAGATAAATATAGCTTCACAAGAAATAGCCAACAAATATAAAACACCTCAAAAAGACACTAAAAATACTTGAAAACAGGCTAAAAAGTGGTCAACCGAGCTCATTTGGTGTTACACAATAACAATATCATAGCATAAGGAAATACAAATCAGGGTTAGTTTGTTTTTATTTCAGCTTTTTGAATTTAATTCGTCCATAACTAAGACGAAACAAAAACTGAATTATTATCAGAAATTGAAAACTCCTCTAAAGATAAGGGGAGTAACTCCTTTGAAAATATGAGAGATTCCTAAAACGATGTTTTAACTACGTTAAATGAAACGAAGTTGATCGAGGAATACTTTTATGGTTACATTGTAAATAAAATCCTCTCGTAGAACATTATCTTTTTCCCGAGAATCAAATATTTTCGAATGGTTCCAAAGTCTAATGGATTGAATGCACCAGAAATTGAAAGGAAAAATCCTTGTAAAAGAACTATCTTATGTACGTAAAAGCGGAAATTACCTAATTTAACGCTGTAACTCAACTTGTAAACGAAGATAACTTCAAGATACTTGCTATCAAATTCGATATCATGTTTTTAAATGCGGTTAAAGATTCATGGGGTTCCATTTGCATACAATCCAAATTGAAATGTCTTTAGAGGATCGTTGAAAATAAATTGATGAATGTTCTCTCTTTTTATCCTGAAAATAGATGGATTATAAATATAACTAATACCGTATAGATATAAATGCATCAAGTCTAGTTGCTAAAAGGTCAAACTCCTCTCCTACTTCTATTCCAACAAAAAATGATGACAGAAACTTTAGTATTATAATTATGATAAATAAATTCGTAGAGATATGAAAGTTGTCACTTTAGCTTTGCAGATGAAGTGATTTCAAATCATGGTTTATATATGTTTGGTTTAACGTGACGCGATAAACATCTTTCAAAAATAATCCAATCTGCTACCTCTGACTTCATCTGGCAAGTCAGCTTGAGAACCATGCAACGTGCACATGAAAAAATAATGCTGGGCCTCACATGGAGAGACCACAAGACAGCACAGTACATCCGAGAAAAGACAAGACTTAGGGACATCATAGAATCCATTAAAAATCTCAAATGGCGGTGGGCTGGCCATGTTGCAAGAATGGCAGACAATTGATAGACATCGCGACTCACAACATGAATCCCCTGAGACCACATGTGCAACCGAGGCCGGCAAAATATTAGATTGAGAGGCGAGCTAGACAAGTTCAGGGAGCACTGGCTCCGCGACGCCTATGATAGAGAAGTGTGGCAAATCATGGGAAAAGTATATGTCCAACAATAGACGTTAAAAGACTGATGATGATGATGAGAAAGAGAGTGAAGTTGATAAAAGAGGAACATTGTATAAGGATTCTTGCCACAGGAGTAATAATGACAGTAAGTTTAGAGGCTTGATAAACGAAAGAAAGCAGGAGGAAAATAGAAGAGAAGAGGATAGAAGGACATTGCATGCCGGGATCAGGTAAAAGAAGAGGGTTAAAATTGTTAATTTTGTAAGAAAGATATCGATACAAAAAAGACTGTTGCTTATAAGATAAAGGGACCAAAAGTTTGTCAACAATGGAGTTGTAGAGCTGTAGGGTTACTAACAAGGATAGCAGACCAGATGAGAAAAGGGGTCGGTGGTCTACAGACCGCTTGCAATAAGAGAACTCTCTCTCTCTCTCTCTCTCTCTCTCTCTCTCTCTCTCTGTGAGGGAGGATTTTGTTTGGTCTTCGAACGAAAACTATCGCTGTATTCTCAGTTGGCCTAAGACGAAAAATAAAGCTTTGATTTTGAATCCCGACATAAGTCTTGTGTCTTTCGTTCCTTCCCCTGCTTCAGCCACAGTGCCACCAGGACAATGCATCGTTGATGGGTATTCTCATGCGATTATCTTTCATGGATCTGCACGAACTTGGTTGCGGAATCAACGTCATGGTGCTGTGGTGTAACATCACTCGAAGACACGATCAAAGGCCTGAGGCAACACTCTACACCTAAGATGGATGTACGGTTGACCAACGAATAGACCGTCGCCTGGAACAGCAGTCAAACCACGAAGGACAGGAACAAAAGGAAAAAAAGTACTATGAATGACACTACAGCCGGACGAGGTGGGATCAGATCAACATCAGATAAGTATTCTTTTGTTTACTCACACATAATCAGCAAACATTGAAAATTTACTGAATGAACTTTCAGAGACCTTCCGGTTGTGAAAGGGTGCAGATAACTCTCCAATATCGAAACGGATTGATTGAAAAATATATGTCTCGAGGAACAAAAAGATAGAAAATCGTAGATAATAAAAAGAAAATTTTTTCCATTATTTCTCCTTTGTACAGAACATTTTCCTATTTTGACAGAACGTTCATTTTTAATTTTGCAACTAATGATGGATGATCAGAGTTTTGAAGTTTTGTGTATCTATATTTTTTGTCTGTTTTTCATTGTTATTGTAATTTTTTCCGTACGTTACCCGTGATTTTAGCACGGGGATGTTAGCCTAAAAATCTAAGATCATGAATGACGGTTCAAACTTAGTGGTAATTTTGCATATCTGTTAATCCGAGAGAATTCTTATTAGTAGACAGATTTTGTCCAGTGAGGCCCCGATCTAGCTTTTGCAGGGTGTCATATAAATACTCTTTCAGAACTGAAATAATTTGTTCCGTTACATCTCAGCTGAATCAAGCAGATAAAACAAAGTGTTGTAAAAATAGATGAATGAACGTGTATCTTTGAACCAAGACGTACAAAATGAAGCGTTATCAGTGAAACTGTTTGATGAGTTTTCGTGAAATCGGAGAACAGACAGAACGTTTCATCGGGCATGACGACAGTAATTAGATTTACCTTGGAATCGTAAGTTTTCAGTGAAGTCAGAGCACGGTTTGAATAACTGTGTTGGCTGATATGGTGAAAGCATTCCACTTCTGTGGGACTGGTCTTCCCGAGTCTATAAGTTGCGTTCCCAGATAGAATTTGGAGTTTTCTGTTGAAGGGGATTTTTATTACCCTTGGAGGGACTGCAATGGTACCCTTGATTCTTAGGTTCAAATTCATGGCCGTCTTGTGGTATATAAATTTTGATACTTGTGTCATTATTCACATTTACATAAGTGCGTTGGACAGGCTCTTCGCAGTCGGAAAGAGGAGAAATGATAAGCGATTTTTTTTCGAACTCTCTCGACTTGTGTAAAGGATTGATTTTTCAAATAGCAACATGTGGCTGGTGGATCAACACTGTTGTTCCCCTTCGTCAGCGAGAGATTCATGAAAAATAATGAGGTCTACTGATACTGCCGACATCTTTCATCGTATCTTTACCAGTAGATTTTTTTCCAATAAAAATTGTAAAACCAAACGAAAGAGATACATGAATAAAATACTTCTGAGAGTGATAGATTTGTGTTGATATGAAGAGACAAGAGACTTCTTTTCGATTTTCGTGGTAGAAGGAATATGCTTTCTCCTCTGTTGTACTTCATATATCTTTATTGTTTACATAGTATTCTTACGGTCGTATTTCATTCCCAGTGTGCTCTATTAATATGATCATTTTTTTTTTCAGAAATATTTTTGGGTGATGTTACCGTAAATGGACACAATGGTCATTCATGTGGATATAATCCGTCTTCGAAATTTGGGCTACAGTTTTTATCTGATGTGTCCTAAGTATCCTAGACATAGCATGAGTAAATTAAATACGTATGCAGCTAAGTTAGAATAGCATTACCTGAGGGAAATTAATTTTTTTTTTTTAAAGTTCGTAAACAGTGATCTATGAAAGATATTCATTTGGAAAGTTCTGTATCAGAAGTTTGAAAGACCAAATATTTGGATTCTTTTTTTTTTTGTTTTCGTCACTGACATATACTGAGGAATGCATTCGTGTACACAGATGTAACTGTATTTGTTTCATTTATTTTGCTGTTTTAAACGATCTTACTGTCTCTCCACGTGATTATAAAACGATGAAAAAGTTGTGAAAGAGAAAGAGAGAGGTGGTAAATGAATGAAAACATTTCCCAAAAAAAGAGGGGCGGAGTTGAGGAGAAAAATTTGTTTTCAGAGATATTTACAATGAAAGATAAAGATATCAGTTGATATTTGATATGCTTCGGAGAAATTGCACTTGACAAGACATAACAGTGTGGTCGAAGAGAAAGACAGACCTTCAAAAAGATGAACTGAGATAGAAACTTTATACAAGATGGCCGAGTTGCAAAAATAAATTCACACAGTAAGGCATCTGAAAAAAAACCTACACGGAGAAACGGTGTGAATAAATATATCAATAAATGATATAAAAAGACTTTTGCCAATAAGGTAGAAGGGCCAAAAGTTGGTAACCAGTAGGGTAATAGAGCAGTACGGTAGCAGACCAGACTATAAAAAAGGGTCAGACGGGCCCTGGCTGCTGGCAGTAGAAAGACTGATTAACTTCTCTCACTCTCTCAACAAGTTTATGAGCTCTCTCTCTCTCTCTCTCTCTCTCTCTCTCTCTCTCTCTCTCTCTCTCTCTCTCTCTCTCTCTCTCTCTCTCTCTGTCATTTAGGATTTTTGTTTGATCTCCAAACAAAGACAATTGGTTTACTTCCGGTTGGCCACGAGAATAGAGGTCAAATTTTGAATCCATTACATGAGTCTTGCATCTTTCGTTCCTTCCCTTGCTGCAGCCGTGGTGATTCCAGGACGGTGCATCGTCAAAAGGTGTCCCAAGGCCATTATCCTTCACTATTCACAAGTAACATAAGCGAACTATTACCGATACTCCTATTGTGGCCCCTCCGTTAGTATCGTTATCGATATCTGATCTGCAGCACAAAAACGGTTCGGAACCCCTGCTCTTCTTGCTTGTTTACTACATTTAATTCCAGATGAAGCATCCTTTCTACTAAGAAAAACATAGCCACAGAAAGGTAACTTGTGATATACATACATATAATTATATGTATGTGTGTATGTGTGTGTGTGTGTGTGTGTGTGTGTGTGTGTGTGTGTGTTTATTTACGTGTCTGTGTGTCTGTTCATGTGTTCGTCTGCCTTTATCGTTTCAGACGTGAAAATTAGTGTTAGTGATGTCACTAAACTCCTCAAAGTAGCGTCAAAATGTGGAGTTATGCCAAAAAAATTCGATTGGAGAATAAATATTGTCAGAATAAATTCTATTTATGACATCACAGGTACTTTCCACTGGAAGGTATTTAAATTCTAAGAAATCTAGACGCAATGCATAAAGACATTAGGATGAGTCAAAAGATCCTATTTAAAAAATAGATACATATTGTGAGAGTTTAGTGGAATATTGATTTCAATTTTTGAGTCTGTAGACAAAACGATTTGACCAGGTGCGCTAGAAAACAAAGAACACATAAGCAAATGCATAATTACACACACATGTAAAAAAATCTAGATGCAATGCATAAAGACATTAGGATGAGTCAAAAGATCCTATATAAAAAAATAAATACATATTGTGAGAGTTTAGTGGAATATTGATTCCAATCTTTGAGTCAGTAGACAAAACGATTTGACCAGGAGCGCTGGAAAACAAAGAACACATAAGCAAATGCATAATTACACACACATGTAAAAAAATCTAGACGCAATGCATAAAGACATTAGGATGAGTCAAAAGATCCTATATAAAAAAATAAATACATATTGTGAGAGTTTAGTGGAATATTGATTCCAATCTTTGAGTCTGTAGACAAAACGATTTGACCAGGTGCGCTGGAACACAAAGAACACATAAGCAAATGCATAATTACACACACATGTAAAAAAAAAAAAAAAAAAAGATAACGAGTCTCGATGAAATCCTCAAAAGAAGAAGAAATCAAACAAAGAATAACTCCAGGTTTCCAAACTTTCGGTAGAGCAAGAAAACTCGTTATTACTAAAAAGGAGGGGATGTAACCTATGCATCATCTTGATAGTCACCCTTGGAGCTTTAATACAGAACCTAACCAACCTATTGACCCTCAAGCTGGAAACCAAGCGATGTTTACGAGAGGCTATCATGCTCAATATCACCTGGAGAGATCACAGTACAGTACACTAGGAAAACAGAGTCGAGGATATCCTAGAAACCATGAAAAAACTCAAATAACAATGAGATGGCCATGATCTACAAATATTAAACAACCGCTGGGTATCACGATTCACAACGAGTCTATCTCCAACGATAAACGCTAAGAGGTTCGTGATGATGATGACCTATTGCACAGTTTGCAACAAATATATGTATGTATATACCGTATCTTTTGCTGATAAGAAGACAATTGTAGCCACGACCTCAAACCCCAAAATGAAATTGTTATATACAAAAACGGTGACGTTGATTTTCTATTCAAAATACCATGATTGTCCCCATAACACGACTTGTCTCCCCGACACAAATTGTTAAGCTACTGGTGTATCAAACATGAAATACACGAACACACAACTGATATTATTGGTGTTTGCTATATTTTACCACTACATTTGCAAATAATTGCATTTCATTAATTGTGATGGTGTTCACTGGCTTTAAATTGCTAGTTTGGGGGTCATCTTATACCAAAGATATAAGCTTTAACCATGAAAATCGAACTGAAATTGGGTTGTCGTCTTATCCGAAGATCGCTTCATTCACCGAAACACACAGCATGTATACTGAATGGAAAGTAAGGATTTGTTTTAGCGATATTGTCACGTTGTTAATAAACACCCGTAAAAACCCTCAAATTATATTTAGCAAGAATTTCAGACAACCGATGGGCATTTCAACTAATAATGTGGATCTCCAGAGACCATATGCGATATTGTAGCCGATAAAAAATACGATAATGTGATGAATTAGACTAAACCAAAAAATTTCGGCTCTACGATGCCAAAGATGGAGAGGTCTAGCAAATCCTGGAATAGGTCTACGTCCAACAACCGATGCTGGAATGATGATGATGATCATCATCATCATCATCATCATCATTATCATCATCGAATTGGCATCCAGGGTGATATTTCTGTACCAATCAGATAAACCATATTTGAAGTCTGTCCAGTTTGGGAGCTGACGTTGGCTCCAATTGAAGCTTTTCTTCTAGAGGAACAAGAACAAGGATCATCATCATCATCAGTCTTTCAAAGTCCATCGTTGGATGTTGACCTCCCCCGGGATTCGTCACACTTTTTCATCATGGGTATCGTGGAGCCAGTATTTTCTGAATTTGTCTAGCTTGTCTCTCCATCTAATATTTTGCCAGCCTCGACCTATCTCAGGGGATCCATGTCGTGAGTTGTGATGTCCATCTGATGTTCACCATCCTTGCCCACTGCCATTTGAGATTTTTAATGGATTCTATGATGTCCTTGACTGTCTTTTCCTGGGTGTACTGTGCTGTCTTGTGGTCTCTCCACATGAGGCCCAGCATAATTCTATCATGTACATGTTACATGGTTCTCAATTTACAGATCTGTCTCTTGCTTAGGTTCCATGTTTCAGCTCCATAAGTGACTATCAGGAGAATGCATTGGTTATACACCCTTCTTTTTAGGATTAATGGGATATTCTTGTTTCTGAAGGTTGAGCTTGCTCTGCCAAAGGCTTGCCATCTTAGTGTGTTTCTTCGCTTGATTTACTCTTCTTTTGAAGGTATCGTAGAGATTCGTTGTCCTAGGTAGATGTAGTGATCTACTTTCTCCAGTTCTGTGTCCTCGATTTTGATCTCAGTGTTTTTATTTCCGATGTAGTTGTAGCACATAATTTTTGTTTTACCGAAATTCCTGTGTAGGCCAACTTTCTTGCTCTCTTCATTTAGTTCATCTATCATTAGTTGGAGGTCGTGTAGGTTCTCTGTGAAAAGGGCGATGTCATCTGCAAATCTGAGGCTGCTCAGATACTCGCCGTCTATTTTGATTCCTCAGAACAAGGATAATCACCACTTATTTATGGCAGTAAACTTTCTCCGTCCCATCAGGTTAAACCAAACTGTTATGTATATTAAATATTCCCCTATCGTGATTCGAAATCAGTGGATGGCTCTCTTACCGACTGAACTCAATCGACTGGACTTGAATATTAACGAAAATATTTATTTTATATACAAAACAAAAGTTGCAGTAATCATCTACGGTAAGAATAGAAATCGGAGTCTATTCTGACCTGCATCAACCAGGCTTCTCCTCAGTAGAGCTCTCTGAGTATATAAAGTTATCCCTCGCTTATTGGAAGTTCGCTTTACGCCATTTTTCCGCTTTTACGGCGTAAAGTGGAAAAGCAAAAATGACGTTCAGCGATTGTTTTACAATGAGCCGTTATAGGAGTGGTATGCAAGATTTTCATCTTACTCTTATATTCAAGTCTCCAGTATCACTTTCTATTACAAACTCGTCCTATCGTATCCCAACCGCTATTTCATGAGTCAGGGTATGCTCAGAAATGTTTCCATATAGATTAATGTCAAAGGTTTCTTTGCTCTCAACCATTTCGTATTGTAGGAAAAAATCTGTAGGCTTTTTTTTTTGTTATCTGCTTGGTTAATTTGTTGGAGTCATTGTATTCCAAATCATAACAACAACTCGAGACTAGTGTTTTATTTTCATAGCTCAAATAACAAGTTTGTTTCCACGGATTAATCATTATTTGTACACCCCATCCGTCCATTTACAAATACAAGGGGAAAAAAAGAAAATATAAGATTTAATGAATATTTGGAGTTGATTTCTAACCACATTGGAAGAAATAATCAATTTTCTTGTTTTCCTTTTGTTTTTTCAACAAATTTGATATATTTTTTTTTTGTTCTCTATTCTGTAGTTTAGATTTGGCCGGAAAAATTGTTGTTCTGAACAATGATTACAACACTGTCGCAAAAACAGTCAACGTTGATTTTTGAAATATTCATGTTAGTGCAGATGGTTGGTCTGGGTTGTTGGCTGGCAGGCTGGCTGGTTGGCTGGCTGGCTGGGAGGCAGGATGGTTGGCGGACTGTTTAACTAAACTGCATCAATTGGGCAAAGCAAAAGAAAATCTAATTATTTTGTCGTCGTTATATCTTGAAAAAAATAACGTTTATTTTCGTTTTTTAAATCCTCCCCCAAAGATAGGTTTTATAGAATCCATTAAAAATCTCAAATGGCGATGGGGTGGCCATGTTGCAAGAATGGCAGACAATCGATGGATAACGCGACTCACAACATGGATCCCCCGAGAACACATACGCAACCGAGGCCGGCAAAATATTAGATGGAGAGACGAGCTAGACAAGTTCAGGAAGTACTGGCTACGTTACGCCCATGATAGGGAAGTGTGGCAAATCCTGGGGAAGGTCTATGTCCAACAACGGACGTTAAAAGACTGATGATGATGATGATGATGATGATGATGGTGATGGTGGTGGTGGTGGTGATGATGATGATGATGATGATGATGATGATGATGATGATGAATCCACCAACAAAAAAAACACTACTGAAATTAAGGTAAAAACTAGAATTTGGTACTTTTGTTTTGCTTATCAATTTGAATATCTGTAAATGATTTTGTTGTTTATTCATAAGAAAAAAGAAACACTATACAACTTTGAATCGGACTGTAATCCTGAGGCAACGATTAAACAGTTTAATAGGGGGAAAAGAGCGAGCCCACGTCGAGGATCGAGCTCAAATACTGAAATATACACATGACCCCTTTTAACCGTTCAGCCAATGGAGCTTCCTTATGAATAGGAAGCTGATTTTACACCTCAAACTTAGCACTTTATAACCGATATTCCTCATTGTTGATTTTTACGATTGAGATCAATCTGTCTTTTTCAAATAACTTCATCCAAACTTTCAGAATTGAAGTTAAGATGAAGTTAAAACTAGTTGAATGTTGATAATGAAAACAACTTTATCAAAAAGCTGCCAATTGAATGAATACTTATATATTTCCCCAACAGATGACAATCAAAAAAAATACATCAGATTTTATCATGCATATTCATCTTATAGAAAATAGGTATCATCAAACTGATATCGTCAAAGATTTTGGGATGTATATACATTCATATGATTAATATACCATTTGAATTTCAGCTTATAATATTTGTTTTTATCACAAATATTTGCAATAGCTTATTCGGGGATGTGGGATTTTATTATGCAACTCAGGGATAGTTAATTATACTGCAAATAAATATATATGAGAGTATATAAATTGATATTCATTTTTTTTTAATTTTTAATCTATAATGATCGTCGTGGATTTTGAGGAAGATTTAACCGAAAAAATAGAAGCAAATTATTGTAAAGCTATTGATTGATGTATAGAGAACGTTGAAAATTGCAGAAAGGTTAAACAGAGTGCACCAAACAACAGAATTGAAGTTTTAAAAAACTTGGGCAAAATAAGAACAAGAAAAATAACTGGCTTCAAGAATGTCGTAAAAAGGCATTTCAGAAAAAAGCTGAAGGGTAATAAGCAAGAAAAGTTTATTTACGAGCATGAAAATATTTGAAAAGGCTGGTTTTACGAATGTAAACAAAACAGAGGGAAAAAAGCAGACTTTTAACGACGATGGCTGAGGAAATAAAACAACCAAAGTACCACTTGTAAGTCAACATCCCAAAGAGAAAGATTAGGCGAAGAAGTTCGTGAAAACTACTTTCTTTTGTGGTGAATATGGAGCTACATTAGAGAGATCTAATGGCTAGGCAATTGGTTGAGCCCTTCGTTGGAATATTCAACCAACACAGCTTATAAGACAACAGAAGGAAGTCTGAGTAGTATTTTGGGAGAGTATTGAGGGCGGTAAAGATGCTATTAAAATTGTCCATGGCGTCAAGATAAATATAGAGAATTAATGTGAGTTCTAAGACAACACGTTTTTTGAGTGTTACGGGCGAAAAAAATGCTACTTCACATTCACTTGTCAAAAAAAGTTTGAAAGATACTAAATTAATAGAATGGCCTCATCCTCTCCAGATATTACTCCAATAGAAAACTGTTGGTCAAACATTAAAAGACGAGTATATGAGATTAGGAAACAAGTACCGGAAAATGTTACTAAAATCAAATGACATGCTGAATTTTGCCTGATTTTTATTTCCTCAGGTGTCGACTTTCCGGTGAATTTGAGTCCATTGTGTTCAAATCTAGATATTGTGTTAATCAAATATAGATATCAGAGGTTTATATCTTTTGAATTCATTTATAATTACTAGTTTATGTTTCACAAATATTGACCATAACTAGTTTGTTTGCATAATAAAACCTGATACTTCCCAAACACTGTTTTTGATAAAGATAGAATACTATAAGGTGATATATTGCTCATATAGATTTAATCAAAATGGTTGGTTATTACCAATTTTAGAGTGAGAACATTTTTTTCCAATTATCTCCTTCTCACACGTTTTGTATTGACAATTATTAGCAATTTTTATAAACAAATTCTCTCATTCTTGGAGATCAATTTTTCACCATTATTATCAATGTTTACAGTCATAAGACCGCTGAATTTTAACTTGCAGAGGTGTCAGCCTCAAGAGTAATACACATATATATGCATCAACAGCGAGTGTATTACATATTAATTCACACCTGCACTGATATTTCACATGTCTATATGCAGTTACATAAAGTGTGATATCACAACACTACATGAATGAATAGAAAATATTATTACCGACTCATTTCTTTTATTATTAGACAATGATACTCAAAATCTTACACCATCCACTAAAACTTCAAAATACTCACAACTTTCTAGAAAGTTGCTCACGGCCCACTCAAGAGCTAGAATCGATCACTGGTGGGTAATGTGAACAAGGTTGAGAAACCCTGATGAGAACTGTTTAAATATTCATATCATTTGATTAATTTTATCTGCTGGTTATTGTTATCTAGGAGATCTCTGGAAGTAGTCACAATGAGCTACCTCCCCTGTATTTGAAATACGAATGAATGACATTTCTTTTTTTTTTGCTAGTAAACCAAAAACCTAAGTGCCCATGCGCAAACCATGAAGTGAAGCATAGTGTAATGGACGGGCGTGAATAAACATGAAGAAGGACTAAAAGTTTCAATCTGTCAAGTCAACCAAAACAGTCACCAAAGCTGTACAAAATAGGTTTGTTTAGTTTTTAAGTGGGTCCATCGGGCTTGCTGTGTATGTATGTATCACGGGTACAGGAAGCATTAATGGAACTAAAGGATTGAAATTTTCAATATTTATTCCTAATTATGTCAGCAAAAAACTTTTCCCTTTTTTTTTGATCCCCCCAAAATAGTACTTTTTAGGAAGTGTGGTTCAGTTTAGAATGAAAGTTAATGATAAAATGGCTCCGAGTTTGTTTTTTAGTAATTACTGCCAAACGAACAGCGAGAAAAGTGACTTATTCATTAATCATCCTTTCTTCCAATATCCTAATTTACCACTCCAAGAACGGTATGCTGCCAAAAAACGTTGGTCACTAAGCAGCTTTTATTGAGTGACTAACCAGACCGGTATGCTGGACGATCTTACTTTTTTCAGTTTTTACCCTCCATTTTTTCATCTGCATTATCATCATAATGCTAAAGATGATTTTATACTTTCCAGCGCTCATGGCCACATCGTTTTGTCTACATACTCCGAATTCAACATCAGTACTCCACTAGACCCCTTTTAAAAATGGTTTTAATGTTTGTTTGTTTTACCTTTGGGGTCTTTCATGGGTCCATCATTAGCATCTAGATTCTACAGAATCTAGTAGTTTCTAGATTTTTTTTAGTCTATTTCAGATGGATAGTTTTCATTTTGTAGTTCAATTATCTCAAACTACTTGAAAACCGGTCGGTAGGGTGTGTCTCCAGCAGGTTCTTTGGAAAGCGTAAGTGAGAACTCCATGCTGTTTCCCAGGGGTACTTAAATTTGATACGTCTGACGGCAATGCACCATTCAAGCTACTTAAATATCGATCATTTTTTAGTATTAGATAGATAGATTGATAGATATATGGATAGATAGATACAAAGAAAGGAATCAGATCATTGTTATCGAGGTGAGTGCATGTGCTAACCGCACACCATTATCATTCAGGTGTAAATCACAGAGACCTTTTTGCATTCTTTGATTTTTCACATTTTATGCGTAAAAATCACATTGAGAATGAGAACATAGCTGCTAAGATTGAAGATGGAAAATTCGGGAAGGCTACCTCTACATCTACCTCAGACCACAAATCTCCATGAGATACTCAAAAGAAGCGGAAATTAAGCAAAGAATCACTCTAGGATGGCAAGTCGTCGGTAGAGCAAGCTCAACTTTCAAAAATAAGTCGATACCAATAATCCTAAAAAGAAAAGTATACAACCAATGCCATCTCCTGATAGACATTTATGGAGCTGAGACATGGAACCTAACCAAGAGACAGATCTTCCAATTGAGAACCATGCAAAGCGCACATGAAAGAATCATGCTTAACCTCACATAGGGAGATCACAAGACAGAACAATATATCAGGAAAAAACAAGAGTCAGAGACATCATAGAAACTAATAAAAAAACTTAAATGGCAATGGGCAGACCATGTTGCAAGAATGACGGACAACCGATGGACATCACGACTCACAACATGGATCCCCAGAGATCACATGCAAAGCCAAGGCCGACAGAATACAAGATGGAGAGATGAACAAGACAAATTCAGAAAATTCTGGCTCCATGACGCCCATGATAGAGAATTGTGGCGAATCCTTGGGAAGGTCTATATCCAACGATGCACGTTAAAAGACTGATGATGATGATGATGATGATGATGATGATGATGATTTGGAAGAGGAGGAGGGGGAGGAATGCCTTAATTCAATAACTGTTTCTGCTACTAAGGGTCACATACAGAAAAAACTGAATCAATGTTATACAGAAATAGATAAAGGTTGTGTGCGATCGTAGAATCCTCTAAAACCTCTCTTTATTAAAATATCTTTCTACTCTAAAAACATTCCCCCGAATCTATTGAAAATCATGCAATCTGTGCCCATGTCTATTTGTGTTTTGTTTTTCCATAACTTAAGAGATAAGCAGAGTTACGTGTTCGCGTATGTCAACGTTATCATTATTTGTAATATCTTGTAAGTAAAACCAATGTACGATTCGAATTGAGAATCTGGCAGCGGAGTGAGAAAACTCCGTAGGCTAATAAAAATCCATTGTAGAATGTGTAAAAAGAAGCTTTAAAAGGTATGTCATCTAAATTGAAAAGGAAACGAGACCGGTAAGTTTATTGTCAAAGAATAATAAATAGAAATCCCAAAATTGAGATAAGATTATATGATCATTGGTGATATCGGATAAAACAGGAAAATAGGAGAGAATGTTATAGAAAAAAATCAGGGGTACGCACATGCACAGGCGTGGATTTATTTAAAATTAATATGAATATCTTATATATATATATATATATATATATATATATATATATATATATATATTAATCAACGCTCCCTCATTCAGGGTTGAGCACTCTTTTAAGTGAGGTAACTTGTTCATTATAAGCTTATGCAAAGCTCTTCCAACTTAGGAATAGAGTATTTTGGTGGATGGGGAATTATGAGTGAGTAAATATATTGCTTGAATTCAACATTACTGACTGTCCAGTTCTGCGTAGGGTAGAAAGAGACGCTATCCTCTGGGTCTGAAGCGAAGGTTTCGACCCTACTTCGTGGTACTGGATGGGATAATGGATAGTCTATAGCCACACTGAAAAGTTGTAATACAACGGAACAGCTGTTTATGGATGACACAATTATTTAATTATTATGTATGTATACGTATATATTAGTGCTTTGCCAGTTTGGCTGTATTTTTTTAGGAATCTGTCAAAACTTCTTGCGCCGAAATTGAGCATATGAATTCTTGTTTTGGGGAAAATTTGATTCCTAATGTTTTTGGAGGGAATCTTGCGTGGAGAGATCACAAGACAGCACAGTATATCAGGGAGAAAATAGGAGTCCAAAGACATCAGAGAGTCCACTAGAAAACTCAAATGTCAATGTACTGGTCAAAAATTGCAGACAACCGATGGACATTACGACTCACAAAACGAATCCCCAGAGATCACATGCAAAACTGAGACCGGCAGAATACAAGATGGAAAGACGAACTAGAAAAATTTAGAAAGTATTGGCTCTGCTACATACACGATAGAGAAGTGTGGCAAATCCTGAGGGAGGTCTGTGTCCAACGATGATAAAGGTTGTATTTTGGCCCGAGTTGGTCAACCCAGGAGTTTGTGCTGGTCTAGCTAGTGAGCGAGGGGTCCAGCAGACACATCCTCCAACCTCTTTTCTTGATTCTATGAAATCTCTATAAAATATCATTTATTTTCTAGTGTTGTCAAATTTGTTTCCCAGCCAAGGCCAGGTATCCCAGCTAGTACATATTTTGTTAGAAATGACTGGCAGAATTTGTTGACTTTAGATTTCATGTACTTTTTCCTGGGTGCATATCAATTGTTCAGTTTTTTGGCCACAGGGATGTAGAAATAGTGCATTCACCGTTCATCTTAACACTTTCGATTGCCTTCAGTCATTTTCAAAAAGTATTTTCAATTATCATTTCAACGTACAAAGATTATTATAATTGAAATACGAAATATGCTGGAGAGAAAATAGTAGCCGAAATACCCATTATTCAGAATGCTAATATATACCCGTGAAAAATGACGGGACCGTTCATATAAAGAGCATTACAGCTGTTTTATTAAATAAAATGATAATTGGAGTATTCTAAATTTAATCAAGCTATCATAAGTGATTGGACATAAAGTCTTAAGACGAAATGTAATGTAAGAAAAATCACAACCGATATTGTACAGTATGAGAAACATAAGAGGAAGAAGCTTATTTTGATAAAATATGACATAGAGCTATCCAAAATGAACTCACACATTCATCCTTTTAACAATGGACAGCGTAAATACAATAAATGATTAAAGAAAATCGGGTTATTGCACGGATCGAACCTGCAACCGATGAGATAGCTTTGCTTTCAACCATTGAGCTAAACAGCCAAAGTGAAAGGCAAGGTCCATCCCTGTAGTGGCCTCATTTTTCTTTAATTATTCATTCTATTTATGCTCTCAAAGCTGAGTGACACATTTTCCGTATGTATATAGGGAGAGAGAGTAGAGAGAGAGAGGGAGTCGGAGTCAGAGTGAGTATAGAGTCTAAAAAGCTTTACAGCCTCAAACACTAAATATTAGAAAAAAAAATTTTTGTGTCATTTCAATCACTTTATTCCAAATATCTGTTGAAGTAATTTATGTAATATTCTTCCGTGTTTTTTATTTTTTTTATTTTACATATTTTTCATTATTATAGTACAATGTGTATTTTCTCTTCTTGGGATCATTGGTTGTTTACCATGTAACCGTTTCGGGGATTTTGAAAACAAAACAGTCATATCAACATGGCAAACCAGCTGTTTTGGTCAAACACTACTTCCCTTTCAGCAATGATTTCAATATATACCCTATGTTATACATGTCGTTTGATATTTTTATATGGTATATTATTATATCATGTACTGTATATAATGTTATTTTATACTATACAACATTTGATTTTTTGAAACTGAGCTCATTTACGTAGGGTATTCCAAAGAACGTATTCAATGATTAGGGACCAGTAAGTATAACAATAGGAGTGACTCGCTACTTGGGGAGGTTACGAGCGAAAGTGCTTCCCAGGGGTTCGCTTACGTACTTTTCTCTCCTTAACAAGACAATAAATTTTGTCGAGATATCTGGAGGTAGAAGAAGTACATTTATGACTCTCCCATAGTCTTTAAAGGCATAAGCAACATTATATATATATATATATATATATATATATATATATATATATATATATATATATATATATATATATATTCTAGAAAGGTTTACAGCTTTCAACACTAAACATTAAAAAAACTTTTTCAATTGTATTTTTTATTGCGTCACTTCGTTCAACCATTTCCCAATTTTTGCCAATACAATTTACATAATTTTTTGATGTTTTTTTCTCTGTTTCCTCTATACTTTGTTATTATTGTACAATTTATAAATCATCTTTTATTAGAATCATTTGTTGTTCACCTTGTAAGTGTCACGGGGATATATGTATGTATGTATGTATGTATGTATGTATGTATGTATGTATGTATACTGAATTTCAACGGTAATTCATACTTTTCTATTCTTTTGAAGAAGCTAGACAAACTGGTGCCCAGAATTTACAACTTGGGATGTGGTTATCCTATCCATTTTGAAAAGCTCCAGCCGCTTGGTCCTCTTGAGTTTTCTACTTCTCAATTTAGTTGGCGTATTTCCCTATTCTGTATCATGGCTAACGGTGGCTTTTCTGCTATATTTCACTTGAAAACCACTCAACTCACATTCTTACTAAACAATCCACAACACAGAAATATCTCATTTCTTTCCTACCAATGGATAGGAACCATACCGTTTTCTCCGCATTGCTGTAGATGTCTCCGGAAAACATGGCTGGTACCCATTGAAATCAATCGAAAAAAATCCTACATGATATTAATTTCTCTTCAAGATGTAACACCTGTTCCTTTCTCAAACTTTCTCTTCGCCTTCCGATTATCATTTCAAAAACATATACATTCACATAAAGACATATCTGTCAAAATCGAAGATGCAAAACTGGGGAAAGCAGACCATTACATCTACGTAGGACGACGAATCTCCATTAAACCCACGAAACAGGAAGAGATCAATCGAAGAATCACCCTAGGATGACAAGCCTTTGGCAGAGCAAGCTCAACCTTTCAAAAACAAGTCGATACCAATAATCCTAAAAAGAAGAGTATACAACCAATACATCCTTTCGATAGTCATTTATGGAGCTGAAACATTGAACCTAACCGAGAGACAGAATCACCAACTGAGGAGGATGCAATGTGCACATGAGAGAATCATGCTTAACCTTCCATGGAGAGATCCCAGGACAGCACAGTAGATAAGGAAAAAACTGGAGTCAGAGACACCATAGAATCTATTCTGTCCGTATGCCAATAGGTCAGTCGGTTAGTCCAGGGTCAGTTATGTTAAACAACAGAAATGAGAGAGGGGTGTGATGTCATTGAGATTAAAAGACAGCACAATATATATCAGGAAGAAAATGGGGATCAAACACATCATAAAATCCATTAGAAAACTTAAATGGCAATGGGCAGGCCATGTTGCGAGAATGACAGACAACAGATGGATATCACGACGAATCACAACATGGATCCCCAGAGATGACATGCGAAGCCGAGGCCGACATAGTACAAGGTGGAGAGATGAACTGGACAAATTTAAAAAATACTAGCTCCGCGACGCCTACGACAGTGGTGAATCTTGGGGAAGGTTCATGCCCAACGACTGATGATGATGTACATATATATATATATATATATATATATATATATATATATATATATATATATATATATATATATATATATATTCAATATCAAAAATACTATATGAAATAATTATCATTGAAAATTTTGATTAACAAAGTAGAGAAGTTGTGTTTTTAAGTTTAATTATTTTTATTTAATCAGAATGTGCTTACTACATCAATCATAGATATAGAGCAATATGATAAAGATTTGGGAGAGCAATCACTTGACACTTCTTGGTTCAATCATTTATCAAGAACGGTACCTATCGATCGACCTATCCGTCTACGAATTAGAAGTGGACAAATCATGTAACCACTTTAAGTCTTAGACTGCTGTCTAGATTTGATAGTTTTGCCGTTAGTCCTATGGTCTAAGGCAAAGATATCAAATGAGCTTTTAATGCTACAAAATAAGCAAACCGAATACTTTTGAATACAAAACTGGCGCTGATCTCATTCATGTCAGCATCACCTTCCCAGTTTCGAAATGACTGCCATTCTGGTAAAACGAATAAACATTAGGTTGAAGGTTCAAAAATTCTATTTGTAGGAAAAAAGTATGGTGTACCGAGACGTTGGCTAAGTACATCTTGTTCCCTTGTGGTCTTGAGTTCAATTGCGGGAAGTGGAAATAATATGACCTGGTTTGTGCAAAAATGGCGTCAAAATCATGGAGTAACTCAAAAAAATAATTTGATACGAAATGTCCTCTAACATGAACTTATAAAGTAGAAGAATCTTCCAGGAATTGATAAGAGGGCTTGCTTCAAAATCCAAAGAAGATTAAGGACTACAATGCACAGCCAATAAATCATTCGTCATCCTCTGTATCACCAAACTAATTTTTTGTTCTAAAGAAAAAAAATGATTCTGTAGATTTTTTACCTGAATTTTATTTGATGAATTTTTTCTGCTCAAACCGTGTATTACATGTAGGAGAAAACATAACTGACATTGTTCAGGAATTAATGCAAGCGTTACTGACAGACGTGGGCTATTACAGTATTGCACACCCCTACAGTGCACACATACGGAAAAGGCCTATTTCGTTATATATCATTACCATCATGAGACTTTTATCGTCCATCGTTGGATATAGACCTTCCCTAGGAATCGCCACACTTCTCTACCGTGGATATCGCAGATCCAATATTTTCTTAATTCGTCCAGTTTGTTTCGCCATCTTGTATTCTGGTAGCTTTGGCTCCGCATTTGACCTCTGGGGATCCAGGTTGTGGGTCGTTATATCCATTGGTTGTTGGTCATTATCGCAAAATGGCGAGTCCATTGCCATTTGAGTTTCGTAATGATTTCTTACATGTTACGGACTCTCGTTTTTTCCTTAATATACTATGCTGTCTTGCAGTCTCTCCATGAGATGTTGAGCATGATTCTCTATAACTAAAAAACTGACCCTCGAACTGAGAAGCATGCACCGTGCACACGGGAGAATCATTCTATATAGTAAGTATGTTTATTCTAATAAGGTGTTTCAATAAATCAAAACATAAATAGAGTACACAATCTTAAAAATACTTTCAGTGCACAGTGCCGTTAGCAAATCTAAAAGCGTCTGTTCTCGTTTTCAAGTTGGTATATTCGTGTTTATGCATTAGTATGTATACGCCGGGGTGGATGGATACTAAAAAGTACGACCTCATCATCATTTTAACGTCCGTCTTTGGACATAGACCTTCCCCAGGATTTGCCCCACACCTCTCTATCATGGGCGTTGCAGAGCCAGTACTTTCTGAATCTGTCTTGCTCGTCTCTCCATGTAATATTCTGCCGGCCTTGGTTTCTTATGTGATCTCTGGGGATCCATGTCATGAGTCGCAATGTCCATTGGTTGTCTGCCATTCGTGCAACATGGCCAGCCCACAGCCATTTGAGCCTTTTAATGGATTCTATGATGTCTCTGACTCTTGCCTTTCCCTGGATGTACTCCATGTGAGGCCCAGCATAGTTTTTCATGTGCACATTGCATATTTCTCAATTAAAGATATCCCTTGGTTATGCTCCATGTTTCAGCTCCATAGATGACTATTGGGAGGATACATTGGTTATACACCCTTCTTTTTAGGATTATTGGGATCTTCTTATTTTTGCAGGTTGAGCTTGCTCTGTTGTGAGCTTGCTATCCTAGTGTGATTCTTCGCTTGATTTCTTCTTCTTTTGAGGGTCTCATGGAGAAAAAAGTGCTTCTTAGTCTGCACAAAGCTTTTTCTCCATTGGTAGAAAGGGGAGAGGAACCAGGTCAAGACTGTATGACCTTTCCAGAGGAACCAGGTTAAAGCCTTTTAGACTTGCTGGCTGCAACAGAACTAGTGAGGATATTTACCACGGAGCGTGACAGATTAATAGTTCAGTATTTTGATTATCCCTGTATGTGTATATAAGTGGCACACGACTTAATTATATATGCTATTATCTCCACTATGAGTGGATAGTATGAGTTGATGTGTTAGTGTGTGTTCTGACGTCGAGTAAGTATTGTATGGACATACGTTTATTTCGATATGGCAACTATGCATTAGACAGATTTATGGACTTATCAAAGATGTGTAAAGTTAACTTTAAGACAACTTCAACTGAATTACCCAATCATTTGTTTTTCATACGTAGAATGAAACTGCATCTTACACTTCAATCACTAACTTCCTATCCGTCTCTGGAAATAAAAATTACACCTATTTATCCGCAAACTTTTGTTCAAATATATCGAAAATAAAATAAGTGGCTTCTTTACAGAGATATGTGCTTTTTGCTGAGTTTGTTTTTTAGAATTGTTATGCAACATTTTAGCAGGATAGGGAAATACTTAATTTGATTTATTCAATAGTTTGATTATACTTAAAACGAAAGCAAGTTTCAGGACAATAGAATATGAGTAAACACATTCGTATTTGTGCTGACTTGGATTTAAATTTTATTATTCTTGTCCAGAATTCCTATTTTTCTCTCTCAAAATCAAGCTAAAAAAGCAATTTTTTGTGTTCTCAGATTCTAATCATCATCATCATCATCATCATCATCATCATCATCAGTCTTTCAATGTCCTTCGTTGGACATGGACCTTCTGCAGGATTGCCACACTTCTCTATCATGGGCATCGCAGAGCCAGTATTTTCTGAATTTGTCAAGTTCATCTCTCCATCTTGGGTTCTGTCGGCCTCGGTTTCTTATGTGATCTGTGGGGATCCATGTTGTGAGACGTGATGTCCATCGGTTGTCTTGCATTCTTGCACCATGGCCAACCCACTGCCATTTGAGTTTTTAAATGGATTCTATGATGTCTTTGACTCTTGTCTTTTCCTGAATGTACTGTGCTGCCTTATGGTCTCTCCCCGAATGCCCGATCGAGGCTCGACTGGCCTTAAAAACAAAATAAACGTTAGATTCTAATAATAAGTAGTGTTATATATTAAAAAAATAAATAAGCATGACGAAATGAAGGATTTGTTACTCAAATACTTTGTTTCTATCCTACTTGGGCTTTTTCAGGCGATTTGATTTATTTTAGATCCCTATTTAGAACATTTTGGGTGGTGTCTATTTTTTAGAGTTGGGTAGAGATACTTAACTGTGCGATAAATGAACTGAATGAAGAAAGAAAGAAAGTCGGCCTACGCATGAACTTCAACGAAACAAAGATCTTCTGCAACTATCACGACGGAAGCAAGAACAAAGATTAAAATCGAAAACACAGAACTGGAGAAAGTAAACCACCACATTCACCTCGGACAACTAATCTCTATGAAAACCACAAAATAAGAAGAAATCAAGCAAGGAATCACCCTTAGATGGCCAGGCTCCAGCAGAGCAAGCTCATCTTTTGAAAACAAGAATCATCAATCCTAAAAGAAAGGGTATACAACCAATGTATCTTCCCGATAGTCATCTATAAAGCTTAAACACGGAACCTAATCAAGAGACTAACTCGCAAAATGAGAACCATGCAACATGCAGATGAAAGAATCATGATCAATCTCACATTGAGAGATCACAAAATAGCACAATACATCTGGGGAAAGCAGGAGTCCAAGACATCATAGAATCCATTTAAAAACTCAAATGGCAATGGGTTGGTCACGTTGCAAGAATGGCATACAACCTATGGACATCATGACTCACAGCATGGATCCCCAGAAATCACATGAACAACCAAGACCCACGGAATACTAGAGAGAGAAGTATGGTGAAGCTTGGGGAAGGTTCATGTTCAACGACGGACGTTAAGAGATTGATGATAATGATGATGACATATCTAATTCTGCATCTTCTCCCACTGAATCATTGATGATGTTTTCATTCACTATGATAATCCTCATGTCTGTTGTGTTTTATTCATCACATTTCATACAGATACAGCTGCTGAGGTAATTCATCAACTCTAAACTAACCAGAGAACCAATATTTAAAGTATCAAAAATACATCATTCCAGTTACAATTCTCTGTGAATGTATAAAGTTTTGACAGCAATAGAACTTTTGGGAACGCTTAATTTGCAGAATATTCTGTGTTAATTTATGGCTTTTCCTTTTGAGAATTTCATTGAGTCATCTCACGCTTTACTGCGACATTATCACTCCAACCCTTGGCTTCAAATAATTCATTTCATCAATTAACCAATTATTTCTGACAGCGGGGGAAAGTCTGATGAATATTTGCTAAATTTCAAAAGTTTCAATCCTATGTCTAATGTAAATAAAAATTACATTGTTAGTTAATTTCCCCGATCAGGAATTTGCTGAAAGTTTCCGTGAGAACGTGTACAACTATATCTATATGACAAATTCACCCATGCCGTCAAAAAATGATAGGAGTATCGAAATGAATTTGAAATAAACTTGCAATGGCACGATACCTCAGAAATATTGAAAACATCAAGATGCTCTACATTTCAATGAATAGTCACGGATTTTTCACTCATTAAAAATGAAATAAAAAAATTCAAATTAAACAATAAAACTAAATAAGTGAGATTCCTCATCACACATTTGATAGTTATCTCTCTTGTCGGAAAAAACTATTGAAGAGAGAGAACATAGACACTTAACACATTATATGGAAAGATTACAAAGATGCTGGGAGATGTGAGAAGGCATAAAGGTTATCGGCATGGAATAGGAGTACCGAGTTCGAGATCTGGCTGAAGCATTTTATGTCCGCATCATTATCAATACTTTTTTGAAAATAAACGAAACCACTCCCCCTTGTGCTCTACCCTTTTTCCTCGTATTTAGATAAATAGAAATGGTCACGAGTCTGTCAAGAATGTCCGTATCCAAGAGGGTGATAATTGATGTTTACTCATTCTACGTCGATTGGATGTAGAGTCTTTCTTGGTGTTACAATCTTATATAGACGTTGGAGAGGCTTAACATTTTCTGGTTTTCCCGATTTTGCCTTTTTTGTCCACTGCAGGCATCAGGGAACAGCCCTGAATGAACCCTTCTAAGAGCATTGGGGAGGTGCTACAGTGGGAATGAGGCATCTGGAAGTATAACTTTTCCCTAGCAAGTCAAAAACTAAAGATAGCTAATGAAGAAGAAATTTAAAAGACAGCGAGCAATTTTAATCATTCATTGAAAAGAATAGAGCCAGCAAATTAAAAACAACTACCTGAAAAATTAATCGATGAAGTGGAATAATCAAATAATTAAACTTACTCCTTCAATCACTACAAAAGTTTGTTTTTTCATTCACTTGAAATGTATCTCTTATCTAAGATTCACATTAGTCCCCGCTAAGTTGAAAGTAGGATCCCCCTAGCCACATTTTTTTTCTTTTTCTCGCTGGAGAAGACTCTGAAAGTTGTGTTTTCATTCTTAGTACCAGCACGAAACCAAAAACTCAAAACGTAACTCAAGACGAGCAACATATCAATTCTCATTGGTAATGACAATTTTAGTTGCCTGGGGTGTAACGAGAAAGCCCTAGAATATTTAGTAATGCACGTCCTTTTTTTCTCATACCAAACTTTTGACAGCATTGACAACCTAATTGATATGGAACCAAGCAAAAAAGTTATACAAGACTGTCTTTTTCTCAAACAGCCAGTCTTGTGATCTGAAATCCGACTAAAAATATGTCCGTCTTAAGGTTTAGAGTTAAGAATAGATTTTTGTTTCCATGGTTTAAACTAACAATGAAGACCAAACATGTTGGGTCTTTCGAGCTAGAAAAAAACCCAATCTAATTTTTGAGCTGGGATGGTCGTACTTTGTAATTATGGGCGTTACTTTTTACTGGAGAGTCATGACAAAAAAAATCTTTGAACTTTATTGATAAACAAGTTTCAATTAATTTAACTGAAAAATATACATTTTCAATGATTGAAGAAATAACAGTTGATCATTCTTGTTCGTCGATTCAGTTTTCTCGTCTCTGTTCTTAACTTGCTTGCCGTATCATTTAGTCTGTTATTCGTATTTTGGATTTGCTTGCTGTATTTTTTAATTACTTTTTGTTTTGTTAGTCGTAGTCTTAAATTTGCATTCAATGATCTTTGACTTGCTCACTGTATTTTCAGCCTGCTTGCTGTAATTTTCAACTTACAAATTTATATCCTTGGTCTTGAATGACCAAGGGGCCGATATTAGAGGAACTGCTATCCTTTTATAACGTTAGAGCCTAGCCAGTAGCAGTAGATCTTTTACGAAATACATAATGCTATTTAAGTTCAATGCTTTTATACGAAATTTTGGAATTCTTATCGACAACCTACTTTGAGAGCAATAAAAGTGTTCATGTTCTGAAGTTTGTTTTGTTTTGTATTTGATGGAAGAGAAAATATAATATTTTTTTAAAGAATTTCCAGCAATCATAACGTGAATTGGGCTATTTAAGCCAAACCAACAAAAACTACGCAGCTGATTAGCTGTCAGATTAGAAAAATCTGTCAACAGCGAAACACCCTACTGTCTACTGCGGTCAAAAAAACAACGAATATAAATTATTGAATTTGAAAGCTTTTTTTTTTCTTTTTTCTTTTTTTTTTTTTTTGGAAGCAATAATGACCAGAACAAATTATCAAGAGACTTCATAACGAACACATCATCTATTCTGACATTTCTTTCTCTTGAGCAACTCAAAAATGACGGCAAATTTTAATAATCGACTGATACAACCAACTCTAAAAATTGATATTTCCCGTAACTGTGATCAATTATTTGATTATTCATGATCTTTGATTCAGTTTCTTTTGGCATTATTCTTAATTTTCTCTCTTTTTTCAATTTGCTCGCAGTGATATTCCATTTGCTTTCTGTATTTTTTTATTGGTTCGCTCTCTAATTTCCTCGGGGTAATTTTGATTTACGTGTAATAGTCCTTAATTTGCATGCCATAGTTTTTTTATCTGCTCTCTGTATTTCTAATTTGCCTGTTGTAATTTTCAACGAAAAGATATAAAATGACTCTCCCAGGTAGCTACACAAAAAAAAAAATTGCTGAGTCAGATTTAACTTGACTGACCTACAATACGCATCGAGAAGCTCTGGTCTAAATGAATGTAGCGACATCTTCTTATTTTGTATAATCAACTCCATTTGGCTCTGCCCACTGAAAGAGGACCAAATATCATTATACCCAGTACAAAGATTTTAAAGCTGTCAACATGACAACTGATTATTATCTGCTTATTGAAAATGAGGTGCTAACTTGCCCGAGGCCGCAGGCTAACCTGCCCCAACATAGTCCAAGTTGGTCCCTTTGTCACTAAGTAAGCAATGAGCCAAACAGTGAGTTATTCTACTATAGTTTTGGCATCACACAAATTTAGGCAAGATATTGATGCTCAGCTTGAACGTTCAATTGTTCTTCTAACTCAATCAAAATAATTTCTGTAATGCTCTGAATGTAAATGATGACCAACAAGGCCCAGTCTCACCTATGTTAAGTTATCAATCCAATTAAGGGGGAGGGATCGAAATTTTTTGGAAATATCTTCTTAAACATATTCATTATTCCTCGTATAAGTATCAAAAATTGTATCAAAATCTTTAAAAAAGGTATTTTTTTATAAAATCTTAAAATATACGTGTTGTCATATCCACGTAATATGTAATGAATCCCAGCCGTTATCGAAATTTAATGATTTTTCTAATTGTGTGTTGAACATATCTTTGATATAATCTATGCAATGTAGATTATATCATATCTCGCCATCACAGTCAATACTTGAACAACTTTGAAGTCACGTAAAAAGATTCCATCAGAGAATAAATATGGCCAGAGTGAATTCTATTTATGCCATCACTGTCATCATTTAAAATGAAACATCATCTAAAAAAACATTTACAAACATCTAGATTCTGCAGTATCTACATATTATCAATAAACCCATCAAAATAGGATATATAAAGCTCAAAAGAGCTTTTTCCCAAAAATCTTTAAAAAAGAAAATTCTGAAAGGCTGTGGTGGGTTACTGATGCCAATTTTCAAATGTATAAAACAAAACAGTGTGGCAAGGAGCGCTTGAACACCCAATCATATGCACATATAGAAGAGATAGGACCCTTCACCACCATTGGCTGCTCTATAAATGAAAATTATTTGTTTGCTTATTCTCCTATACCGACAGACTATGAGCAAAACCTGCAATAGTGGTAAGATGTGCAAGTACCAGTTATGGCACCTGGTGAGACGGAGGAGGAGCCCGGCCTGGAGACACCCAACAATGCCAAGAACCTTCAAGCACCACGAGCTGGGATATAGTCTAAAGACTCCGGATGATGAGCATACTCATCGCCAGCATTGCTTCGGAGCAATTTGGCATGAAAGAGCATCAAATGGGCAGCTGCACTGGAAATTAAACCCTAATCGAAGAGAAGCCAATATCATTCAACTCAAAAAAAATTGGAGTCACTTAGAAATCAGTAGGACATAGAAAATGAAGAAGAGAAGGCTTCGCTGGTGGAGTTTTGGTATATGGTAGGACAAAAATTCTCGTCAACTTTTGGAGAGCTGAATGGCACCAGAAAAGCTGCAAGGAAAGGCAGCAGTAGAAGTGCCTTTATCGCTGATCCTCATGGATCCGTGAAGAATTTGTTGGTGGGGGGAAATTGCAGCGGGCACTTGTCATGCTTCGAGGAGGAATTCAACTTCTGCGTCAAAATGCTGATGAGACGTGTAATTGAACATCCGATTTTCATTCTGAAAGATTTAATTTCAGTTCTAAATAGCACTTTTGTTAAAGATACTGTATGCGAGGGGATGTGTCAAGTAAACTCACATACTTGGTCTGGTAAAGATATTTGTATATACGGGTGAAACATACTAAATCTTGAGTAGATTTCTCATGAGAGAATAAAAGGTGGTTGCTTGTAACCTACGCAGATTGATAGCCAGTCACAACTGCTTAATTAAAAAGACCTTAGGAGAAAGAAAATGAAAAGGGATTGATAAAACAGGGTTGGTGTAAAAAGGTCCTAATAGCGGCAGTAAGAAAGATAGACGGTACGTTCACCGAAGAGGCAAATCTACCAATAAATAACGGTGGTTTCAAAATGTACCAGAGAATGGGAGAATGAGAGTTTCTGGACCATAGAACCCCGGATTACAAAGTTAATCATCATCATCATCGGTCTTTTGATGTCCGTCGTGGGACATAAACTTTCCCCAGGATTCGCCTCAATTCTGTGTCATGGGCGTCTCGGACCCAGTTTTTTTTTCTGAATTTGTCTAGTTCATCTTTAATCTTGTATTCTGTCGGCCTCGGTTTTGCATGTGATCTCTTGGGATCTATGTTGTGAGTCGCGAGGTCCATCAGTTGTTTTTCATTCTTGTAACATGGCCTGCTCATTGCCATTTGAGTTTTTTAATAGTTTCTATGATAACTCCGACTCCTGTTTTCTTCCTGATATAATGTGCTGTCTTGTGATCTCTCCGTGTAAGATTGAGCATGATTCTGTCATGCGCACGTTGCATGTTTCTTAGTGTGTGGGTTCGTCTTTTGGTTAGGTTCCATGTTTCAGCTCCATAAATGACTATTGGGAGGATGGATTGGATGTATACTCCTCTTTTTAGGATGATTAGGATTGTTTGGTTTTTGAAAATTGAGCTTACTCTACCGAAGGCTTGCCATCATGGGGTGATTCTTTGCTTGATTTCTTCTCCTTCTTTTGTGGTTTTCATAGATATTTGTGGTCCTTGCTGGATACAGTGGTCTACTTTCCCTAGTTTTGCATCTCCGATCTTGACAATTATGTTCTTATTCTCAATATGATCGTTGCACGTGATTTTCGTCATTCGGAAGTTCAAGTGTAAGCTTACTTTTTTTGCTTTCTTCGTTTAGTTCATTTAGCATCAGTTGGAGAACGCTTGGCCGGGAGAATAGGGGAATCAAAATAGACAGTGAATATCTGAGCAACCTCAGATTTGTAGACGATATCGTCTTTTTCGCGGATAGAGTTAATAGCTGTAGCTATTTAGTGAGTGTGACACTCAGACTCAGAACCATGGAATATGCATAGGGGAGGATCATGCCCAACATCACATAGAAAGATGGTAAGGCAGCACAGTATATTTTAGAAAAAACAGGAGTCAGAAATATCATATAAGCCATCGAAACACTCAAATGACAATCGGCTGGTGATGTTGCAAGAATGCCAGACAATATCACGACCAGCGACGTAGATCCGTAGAGATCAGAGGTGAAACTGCAGCCATCAGAAATTAAGGTGGACAGTTCAGAGAGAACTAGCTCTAAGACAGACAAGATAGAGAGATCGGGTAAATCCTGGGTATGTCCAACGATGGACGCTAAAAGGATGATGGGAACAACACCATAGTTGTTGGGCATTGGTGAGGATCGAACTTACTGCAACAGGAAAGAGGTTTTCGATATTTGCTTTTTGGCGATTTTATGATGATATTTTTCCACCATATTATAAGGATTTCTTGGAAGATGCATCGTCCTTAATTGATATTTCTATTTTTTTTTTTTAATTTCAGTTGCTTTTTATCACAACTCTAAGATCATCATTCTATGATTGGTAAGCAATGTTGGATGAAGAAAAAAAAACTTCACGTAATGATCGTTGGTTCACGACCTGAAACTTCGGATAAAAGGTAACAGATTAAAATCAAATACCAAATTAAAAGAAAAATAATTATTACTTTCTTTGATTTTTTTTTTTTTTGCTAATGATGTTTATTGTCGTAATTATCATGGTAATTATCATCATTACAGTCTTTGTGGCGATTAGTAATGCCATGTTCCTCTATCGTGATTAAAAGTGACCATTATTACGGTTCTGGGGGATGCAGCACCTACTGCCATGGCTAGATCTTGAATTTGATTATACTGTAGGAGAGTTGCACACGTCCCCAGAATTGCTCGGTCACCCTGATCTAACAGCAAGATGCCTGAAGTCATACTGAGATTGTAGCATCAAGAGTTAGGGGCACTGCCTAGGTTGAAATCAGAGCTGTCCGTCTCGAAGATTGTTTTTAGGTTATAACTGGAGAGCCCAATACGTCCCGTTATTCATCCATAGCTAGACGATGGAGTCAATGATCCATGCCTTTTTCAAGGGTACTCGTGTGAAGCGTACGCAAACTGTCTCAGTTGAAGTTTGAACTTGGCACACCGATTCTGTTCTCGGAACATAAACATTTAATGACGAAATATTTCATTTATCGCGTCGTAGAAGCAACAGTGAAACTCCAGATTCACAATTATGTCCATGGATATCAATTAAGAAAACGGTGTGGGCCAATTAGATTTTTTTTTTAATATTACTTCGCATTTTCACTATTTCGTTCGTCGATTTGTGTTCGTCTCGACCATGAGTAATTGTGATATGTTTCTGTTTTCAAATACACCATCATTTTCTTTACGTTCCGGGTTTATTTTCGAAAAATTTCAAAAAGGAAATTATTTCAGATCGCAGTTCTGCTTTCTTGTGTGAAGTAATTGAATAAAAAGCACAGAATTTCTTGTGAAATTTCTGTTTACTTGCCACAGCTGAGTTTAATTTTGTTCATTTTCTTTTTGTGCTTTGGGAGTTTGTAGAACTAAAGTTTTAATTACACGTTTGGTTAATTAGAAATACCAGTGCATATTTAGTTTGTACTAGACGATCTTGTGACATATTGTGAAAAAATATGTGTAATCTGCTGCAAGCAGCATAAACCTGGTTTTCTTATGCAGTGGTAGATAAATTATCAAAATCAAGTGAGGGAATACTTTATAATTAGCGTTCAATAATTATCTCCATAAACAAATTGGTTGCTCTTATATACATACAGGTGAGCACAAACACGGACTCGACGTTATAAGTATTATCTCTCAAATCACATGGATGTTTTTGCATTCTTTAATTTAAGACAAGAGGTACTCTAATTCAATATATATGGTTACAATGTCTGTTCCAATACTTAGGAGTCACAGGTTGAGTAATAGAATCAGACTTTTAGTATTTGATAGATACATATATACCTTGAAATCAAAGCATTACAATCAGTTGACCCTGTTCTATTATCATTCAGTTGTAAATCAACTATATATTTTTTTATTCTTTTATTTTGTGTTTTAATTCGTGTAAAATGTTTTCTTTTGTGTATCATTATAATTGTATTTAATCATCATTATATTTATTAGCAGCAACAGCAGCAGTGCAGTGAAACACAAGTTTTCACTCAAAGAAAAATAAACCATTAGTTGTAGCGGGAATTGGTCGTGGGACCAGCCAGCAAATCATACTCTCCCTTACAGAGAATTTTGTTTCTTATTTATCTGGTTATTGACCAACTATATACGTGTATAAATTTTCGTTCAGCTTTTTCACATCTGCCAGCTTTGAACACCTCATATTCCTCTCAAATCTTACCTTTTTTTAAGGGGGTCGTATTTTTGCTTTTCTGAAGCTGTGCTCTTGACTTCATCGTAGGTGTTCAAATCTCAATAGCTTTTCTTCGATTCCTGTGCCACATGAACGTGGTTAAATAACATAAGTCGATTTGATATCTATGAGCCCATTCGAGCCGACAGTTTGAATGATTGAACTTGGAATTTGGAATTTGGAATTTTACCACACTCATCATCATCATCATCATCATCATCATCATCATCAGTCTTTTAGCGTCCGTCGTTGGACATAGACCTTCCCCAGGATTTGCCACACTTCTCTATCATGGGCGTCACGGAGCCAGTACTTCCTGAACCTGTCTAGTTCATCTCTCCATCTAATATTTTGCCGGCCTCGGTTGCGCATATGGTCTCGGGGAATCCATGTTGTGAGTCGTGATGTCCATCGATTGTCAGCCATTCTTGCAACATGGCCAGCCCACCGCCATTTGAGATTTTTTATGGCTTCTACACTCATCAGGTGAAATTAATTCCTGAATACACAAAGAGATAGAACAAAAAATATTACGACAGAGTCATGGCAGGATAAGCGACAACAGACCTCGATATGGAAGTAAAAGACAAAGGAACAAACAAAGACGGAAGAAAAGAAAGGAGAAAAAAACAACGATTCTTTCTTTTCGGCAAAAAATGAGAAAAATTAAGGGAACTAGAGACATGTTTTGTAGAAAAATGAAATTTTATTCAAAAGGGTTGCAGATATTTTTTTCAACAACTGTGAACATTTTGTCATTGGAAGAATCCAAATATTTTTTCAAGGAAGTATGAACAATATTTTTTTTCTTTCTAAGACATTTTACGCCAGTATTTTTTCTTGACTAGCTAGGGAATTTTCGATCATACCAAGAAGCAGTTGCTCAATTTGTTTCATATTCGATCAGCACTATTTGTTGGATGTTTTATTTGTATGGATTTCTTTCCAGTGCATTTCAACGAATCTTTTTTAAAACAATCGAAAATTATTGTAAGGAATATGTACCCGAGTTCTAATGACTTGATTTGTGGGACCAGCTAGCTTGCAATGGGGTTTGAGTGAACAATTTTAGTGTTATTTCCTCTGAGGATATTGTTCAGAACGAAATGGATCTGATGAGGCAAGAATTTTGCTTCGTGTTGTGTAATATTGTATCTTTCTTCTCCAAATTTTTGTATTAGCTGGTAGATCAATTTTCTCCATGTTACGTATGTGCTTCTTGAGTGCGTTCCTGCTAATTTTGAGAGGAAATATTTTTTTATAGATTCATTGAATGCTTCGGAAATCAAACGAAATAAAAAGGATCATCTTTATAGATGCACTGACGTTAAATAGATAGTTCAGGTTTAAACCAATATGCCACAGGTATGAGTAAGGTTTGATCTTGCAAAACACATACGGATGTAATCAAACTGATACCGTGCGATGCTATGGGTCTTATAGCTAGTTACAATCAGAATGATGATGATATGTATAGACATTTTTTTAGACTTGAGGTTTTGGAAAGATTTTATCGGGAAAAATATATCTTTCTGTGTTTGCAAAAGACGTGTACTGTGAAACGCGTGTTTATACGCCAAGCAAAGGAAAAGACACCATTAGATTTAGCGGAAATTAGTCATGGGATCGGTTTGCAAATCAGTTCAGCTTAAAAATTGCTGTCTCTTTCCTCATTAATCTGCTTTTCAGAAAAGGACGTCATGATGAGGGTGTCAGCAGAAGGGGATTTTAATTGTAGTGGTCATTAGGATAAATATACTGGAAACGTTCAGATCTCTCCAAACCAACAGCCCACTGATGAGGGTGGCGGGGCAGAGGGGGCAGCTGACAAGTTATATTCCAATGATGAATGAGTAAGAAATTTGCCGAAGAAAAATTCCGTTCAGCCTTCACACATTTTTCAGATTTGAACACCTGATTCCCGTCATAAATCCGGCTTTTTCAGCTTTTTATTTTGCCAGAAGCGGTTTTTGTGACTCCAAGGCAACTGTTCAAATTACAATTGCTTCTCTTTGATATTTGTGCCAAATGCAAATATTGTTGTATTAAATACGCAACAGCGTTACAACTGCAATAGTGCCAATCTCTGCTATGTTTTGCCAGCAAACTAGTCTCTCTCATTCCGTCTTTTCGCAACTGGTCTTTCCCTAACAAGCTTTTAGTCTTTAGCTCCATCTGTATTGATCTGTTTTGTGCATTTTTGTTGCTTACTCATCTGTATAATATTGTTCACCTTAATCCTCCCTCTGATTTGTGTTGATCTTTTTTCTCTTGCTCAGAGTTATCCCTAGCATTGCTCTTTACATAGCTCTTCCTATAATTCTAAGTTGCTTATTAGTTCTTTTTGCTAATTCCCATGTTTCACATCCCTAAGACACATCTATTGCTACAGATCTATCGTATGTTTCATGCTTTGATCACCTTTGCAAGATGCCCTTCAATTTCGTCTCCATTCAAATAAGTCAATCGTTATTTTTAAGTATATCCATTATCATAAGATATTTCAAATATCTATCTATCCAGAACCACATACAGTTTATAAAGAAACTCGTGTACTTTGTCATCAACAATGATGGCATATATGAAATCGATATTTTCTCAAGTCCTTACCAGAGATGAGTCTGTATTGATGACAGAAATGTTTTGGCAAATTTACTTCATTTTTAGCGATGTATAGATTTTTTCTTCATTGAAATAGTATATCCTTGGTAAGTCATCATACTCCTAAGATTCGTGTCGGATCCACTTAACATTACAAGTATGTTCTCCTTTGGCGTGACAGAACATAAGAATATAAATAAAAGCATACCTGTAATCATGATGGTAGGATGTAATTTTTAGTCAATGTATTCATGGCAATTCTTTCAATGTATGTTTATATTCATATAACATCAACAGAGACAAATCATCAGAGGTTTCTCCAATATTCAAGTGGATCTGGCTTGCTATCTATGCATTATCAGGTGAGCAGCACCAAGTAGCTATGAAACTAAAATTCATCCCTATTATGTTTAGAAGAAACATTTTTCTTTTCGAAAATATCTTCTCAAAAAGATCGATCCTTGAATGGTGTAGTTGGGGGGGGGGGCATATACAATGTAAGTTTATGTCCATTAGTGTTTACGAGTTTGCTCTTGTTTTTCTAGATTTAGGACTGTTTAAGGGTTAGATCACTGTCAAACCAAAGACAAGAAACGTAACATATCCATCGGCTCATTTTTAAATCCATTTTTCAATGGATCACACAAATACTGCATTCGACAGAAGAATGCTAGACATGTGACGATTTTTATCGTGGGACAAATCCTTACTGACCTGTTGTACTAGTTGGCTTCATGTCATCATCATGTTTAATTCATTTATATATATATATATATATATATATATATATATATATATATATATATATACATATATATATATATATATATATGTATATATATATATATATATATATATATATATATATATATATATATATATATATATATATATATATATATATGAAATTATTGTGTCATCCACAGACAGCTGTTTCGTTGTTTCTTCAGTGTGGCTATAGACAATCCATTATCCCATCTATTCCTATGGAAGAGCATTGCATATATATATATATATATATATATATATATATATATATATATATATATATATAGAGAGAGAGAGAGAGAGAGAGAGAGAGAGAGAGAGAGAGAGAGAGAGAGAGAGCGTTGTATTATATCGAAACCTAAATTGGAAATGATCTCACATTATAACAAATAGAATAAACGATTGAAGAAAATGAGGCAACTGCAGGAATCGACCAATAGGTTAGCTGCTTCAACGTATCGTTGCTCTTACCATTGAGCTTAACAGCTGCTGGTAATGCAAAGGCCTAAATAACTGTCCCAACTTCAAATTCTTATTTTGCTTATTCACGGCCTATATTTGCTACATTTTCTTTCAACACATATGTTATTGAGAAATGGATATATGATCCGATAGAATGATTAAGAATTACGTTTTATCATATTGAAACTTTTTTTTGAAGTTATAATCTCAAAGAATCCATTTAAAAACTCATGGGATGGTCATGTAGCAAGAATGTCAGATAATCACTGGACATAACGACTCACAACGTAGATCCCAAGAGAGATTATGTGATACTTCGGTCCATAGAATATAATACGGCGTGACGAACTAGACGAGTTCAGAAAGTACAGGCTTCGTGACGCCCATGAAATACCAGTCAAATATTTGGGAAGAGCTATGTGCAACAACAGGCGTTAAAAAACTGATAATTAAAAAGATGATCAGGAGGAGGGGGAGTAGGAGAAACTTTTTTTTTCAAAGGGATACCACATATGTAATTACTACGATGCATACGCGCACTGACGTGAACGCGCACTGACTGGCAGACACGCCCATAGTAGAATCAAGAGAAAGAGTCAACGAAAGCTGTCGCTAAAATCATCAATCTAAGCTGAACCTGAGAAAATTTCACGGATATTGAAGCTTATATTGTTTACATATTTCCCTTGTTATGGCTTCTGAGCGAAATACGAGCGTTCATGGAGGTGCCAAGCATAAACTCCAGTTGATGTCAGTACAAGAAATTTCAGGGGGAGTGGGAGAAACTTTTTTTCAAAGGGATACCACATATGTAATTACTACGATGCATACGCGCACTGACAAAAAACTGTTCAGCCCATTTAGAAGCTAAACTGCCACGTAAGAACAATGTGTATACAGTATTCTCATCATCAAACTCTATAGTTTGCTATAAGTATATAAGCATTCAATAGTCAATGAAGCTGTATAAGTATTTAGCAGTCAATGACGCAGAAGAGCAATATTTCCGACGATTAGACAATTAACAGCTAAGGAGTGTATTATACTACCTACAATAGTTATCATGTAACCTCTACAAAACGATTAATCTAACACGATCCTAGAACCAAGGTTGCTCGTGAAATGTTGTTGCACTATATTCCAAAAATTGCAATACATTCATACAATGAAAGGATTTGCAACGAATTTCTCTGTATTCAGTGTCATTTTCATACGACAAATTGAGAGAATGAAAGTTTCGACAAACTGATGTAGAGAGATATCCTATTTATTACGAATTACATAAACACCTACTTTTGACATAATACATTTAGTTTCTTTTCTCAATAGAAATAAGAATATATTTGTGAATATCTTCATGGGTATTAACTTATGAATAAATAATACAGTTACTCCATTCTCCTGATAAGATGCAAATATTGAAAAATATACCCCAAAGCATGAGCTGCTCTAGATTATTCACTAGGGCATGTATGCTTTGAATTTAAACCGCTTTCATGCAGACAGATTTATTGTAATAAAAGCAGTTTTACTTCTATTCATATCGGTAAGTTTTATATTCAATCTATATTTTATACATGTTTATCCTTGTTTATATGACTGGCTTTTATAGGGCCAGACTCGACTTGTACTTCTATTGCAACTAGATATGATTGCGTCAACTTTTGTATTGAGCAACCGTAGCAACCGACAAGGTGGTAAAAGGTTGTTTTTTTTTATATGTACGTTTGTATTTGTGCTCGTGTGTTCGTTGAAGTCAGTATTTGTTCCAGTGCTCCTGGTCCTACCGTCTGAAAATTAACATCAGTACTCCACGTGATGGCTTCTAAAAACATCTTTTTCATTGTTAGAAAAAAATGCTTTTTCCACCCTTTAGGAACCTTATTCTGACTGGTTTATTTAAACACCTTGATTCTCAAAAATCCAGATGCCCATAAGATGTTTAGATATACTTACTCTATTTTGTATGTTTTCCTTTGAAAAAACATCCAGATTCTCCAAAAATAGATACTCGTACATATTTTTTTTTACTTTATTCTAGGTCCTCTCAACTGAGAAACGCCGGTGATGTCATAAAAAGAATTCATTCCGACCATATTTATTCTTTATGGATTTTTGTTTACATGATTTTAATTTTTGACGCTACGGTTATTCAAATATCGACTTTGGTATAACTTATCTCATCTATATGTCTATATCTTATCTTATACATCAAAGGTATGTTCTACACACTCTCAGTAATAATTAAAATTGTTGTTTTCATTCGTGAAAGATCTGAACTGCATTTTTGCAGGTGTGTCATTATGTCATACACGCCTGGAGTTTCATTTTTCGTTTTGCAAACACTACATTGTCTTTCGTCATGTCTTCTATTTTTAAAGCGTACACATTTCAATTGTATTTTGTCTTCAAGAGCAAGCATGTTGCTTGCCCGTGTGGTCTTCGGCACGGCGTGTTTTACACTCTTCCATTTCTGATAACCTCTATTATTCTTTCCTGCACTTTTTGTTTCACCCTGATTGGTTTCTATCTGCATATTTCTACTCAAAGAACTGGTAAGATTATCACTAGGCAACTAACCATTTTATTCAATTCATGCTTAAAACAAAACAATGTCTTAGAACATTGGAACATTGCAATCATAATGCCTTTACATAAAAAGGGAAACCCAAAAGATCTCAACTACTGACGAGTATACCATAATATGTAGGTATTTTCGAAACGTATCCGCATAAATTTGGTACAACCTCAACAACTAAATTTTAAAATTTTGCAAAAAATCACTTATTCTTCATATTTCAAAAAAGCTTGGTACCTGTGTGAGAAATAACAAATTTCTTAAAAAGAAGTTTCCATTCAAAACCTTCAAAGATGTTAGACAATGATAAATCAGCGCTCGTTATTATATTCCTTGAGAGCAGGTCAAGATTTTTCTTCTTTAATCGAATTGATATTTTAGTACGGCGGGAATCTGGACTAGTTGATTTTGTTTTACATTCAGGGCAGTATGAATATTTTAATGGTGTTAAAAGAAACATTGAGGATTTGAGCTGAGCGTCAATATCTTGCCTAAACTTGCAATATCCACAAATGGCAAAACTATTGTAACATAACTCACTTTTCGATACTGTGATTTGAAATCACATCATTGGAATGTTAATTTTCACTCCCGTAAATTTGGTAAGGATTTTTCTTGTTGTTTTCGTTACGGTAGAAAAACAAAAGCAACTCCAAGCTTGGACCGCACTTTGATAGAACAAAACTTGTAGATACGATTGAGGGGAGGTAACTGTAAAAAATGTTCTTAATTCCCCAGAAATATAACCGATTCTTCTTCAGCTATGGCCTACCCTTTGACAAAACGTAATTGAAATACATTGAAAACCTTTGGAGATATTGTATGGGAAAACATAAAAATATGTAATTGTATGAAAAACCTTTTTTTCATATTTCCATCGAAAAAAAATTCCTTGATCCACCCCAAAATTTAACCGATTCGTTGTAGCTCCATATTGTGCCATTTCACAAAAATTGCTTGAAATTTACAGAGAACTTTCAGAGATATTGTGTAAACACATAACAACGATGCAGGGGGGTTACTGTTAACAATTCCTGGATCCAACCCAAGATTTGATCACTTCTTCTGTAGCCCATTGTTTACATCTTTACAAAATTCATTTGAAAGTTTTGGATATAATGCAGGCATATAGCCTTGATGCAGGGGATGTTACTCTACATGGGTCAGTCCAAAAATTTGATCGCCCTTCTGGTAACCCTTGCTTCCCCACAAACCAAAGTTCATGGAGAACTTTTGGAGATATTGTGGGGAAAAACAGACAGACATATAGGCAGTCTGACAAACAAACAGGCGGACACGAGGGAATAGATATGCAACTTCATAGTTGAAATTTTGAAAGATGAGAATATAAGAAAACACAGAAACAAAAATGTTATGGAAACCAGACCTGAAACACAACATATTAAAAGAGAATGTCTCGTCGCCTAATTACCCCATTTACCTGCTCTCAAGAAACATAATCACGAGCGCTAATTAATCATTGCCTGACATCTGCATTTGTGTATCTTTTTTGGCTTCTTTTCAACAAATTTTTGCACGGTTCATTTCCTTATGCCGACTCTGGTGGTCGGATGAGAATCAGTCATATATGCTATTGCATTCTTAAAAGAAGAGTCATTTAGCTCGACAGTATTGATTTTCAAATTCATGAAGTCTACAATCAGAACACAATACCAGCTGACGCACGGGTGCAAAACATGGAAGCTTACATATATATATATATATGGGTAAATTTGAAGAAACCTTTATTTACTCAGAGATATGTAACGATTGCATTTATTATGGTAGATACAGAGATGACATTTTTTTCATATATACAGGCAAAAAAGCCAAACTAAATAATTTCTTTACATACATAAACTCGGTACATGACTCTATTAGGTTTGACTTTACGACATCTACTGACTCCATAGCTTTCTTAGACACCTGCATATACATAGATAACAACAGCAACCTCTCGATATTATGGACTTATTTCACTGTTGAGAAATTGAAATTTATTTTTCTAGATAAACGTTTTAAGTAAGAAGACTGAAAAAGAAAGGCTTGAAAAAAGAAGAAGAAGAAAAAGAACAAGAACAAAAAGAACGGAGAAAAAGAAAGAGAAGTGTTACAATATGGGGGCTGAAACATCTCAGGTAGATTTATTGACACGATGAAAAGAGGTTGCTTGGAACCTCCGCAGACTGAAAGTCCAGGAAAAGGCACAGGAAAAAGAAAGTGAAAAGGGGAGATATAAAAATAGAACAGTGTATAAGGACTGTTACGGCAGAAATGGGGGAGATAGATTGTAAGTATAGTGGCTTGAGAAACGAAAGAAAGCAGGAGGAAAATAGAAGAGAAAAGGGTAGCTGATCTTTTAGTTCCGGTATCAGTGTGAAAGACGAGGGTAGTTTAATTTAGTAAAATTGATAGCATAAGAAATGGGCCCTTTGCCTCTGAAAAAGAGATCAAAGGTTCGTCAATAGAGTAGTGAAGCGGACAAGAAAAACACACACACTCTCTCGCTCTCTCTCTCTCTCTTTCTCTCACTCTCTCTCTATATATATATCTATCTATCTCTCTCTGAATGAAGATTTTGTTTTGACTTCAAACGAAGACTATTGATTTATTTTAGGTCGACCGAACAAGAAAAATAAAGAAAAATATCCCACATGCTGTTATTCTCCAGAAGAAATAAAATCGACCAAAGGAAAAATAAAATGACTTGAGTTGAAAAAAATAAATAAAAGGAATATGTTGGAGAGGAACAACCAGAAATGGAGTCAACAAAAAAGGGATGCTCTAGGGAAAACCAAGGGAATGATAACAGCGAAAAGAAAGAAAGAGAAGCAGAATATTATGATAAGGGAATGAAAGAAATAGAAAGGTAAAAAAATAAGAGATGTAAACTACTGGCTGAAGGGACCGGTGATCCTGACACTACTGATCGTAGCTAAACATTTTTGGAATCCATGAGAGAGCTGTTTCTTCTGATGGTTTGATCTCTAGCTGAATCCATCTGATAAATGTAAGATATTTAATGACAGCGGAAGATTAAGGATGATTTTTGCCAACAATCGCAAAGAGTATACGAAGTATCGAAGGTGAAGTATGGGGTTGAGAGCATTGACGAGATAGAAGATTCGGCTGAAAAAAAATGTTCGGTAAAATAAATGTTTTTCATCGTTTTGGTACTTACTTACTGAAATGTATGTACATTTATTAAAAAAATATCCCAATTGAGGGTAAACGGTTTGTAGGAATTAGGTTCTGGAAAGTTTGGGTCGAAGATGGGTGCCTGCTGAAATTGAAAGTCCACGTGGACTTCAGTGGAAAAGTTGATGAAGAAGGGAGACGTACGGAGAGAATGCTCATCAAGTATGAACGTAGACGCAGATATGAAACAAAGTAAAAAGGACATGGACAATTATTTGGATGGACACATAAAACGTACATTTAATACAGGAACTTATTGGGGCCAAAAAACATTACGGGCTAGAGGTACCGGTGCCAAAGAGCGATTGACCATGTGCGTCCAGGGCTTTTAAAGGGGGTCGTCGAAGGAAGTGACGTTTTTGATATCTAGCCTAAAGAAGGGTTTCATTTTTAATTCCTGACTAAAAGTATAGGGGGCGCTACAGATATACTTATAGGAAAATAGGTAGGTTAATTCCTCCATAATGATTTTTTTTCAAGGGCAAAAAAAGAAAATCAAACTTTTTTTGTTATGGTATTGAGGTATGATATTCTTTGATAAGGCTGTCCAACGACGGACGATAAAAGACTGATGATGATGAACCAGTTCCATACATGTCTTCAGAAGGCTGATGGGATTCTGTTATATATGCACACACACATGCACACACACTCAGACATATATATATATATATATATATATATATATATATCGTAGAAAAGTTAACTTTGTGAAAAAGGAAAAGAATTGACACTAATTAGTACATCTCAATCTTTCATTGAAATGTAATTACTCATGTACGTTTCCTTCCTAATAGGATTTCCTCAGAAGCGAAACATTTTTTGAGATTATGGTGAAAATAATAGGTTCACCCGAATGGTAGTGGAATACAGAAAATGTTGGGCAAAGGTCGGAGATGTGGGCTTTTATATCTGGATATCAAAAGGAGAGGGTATGATACATAGGTGGGGTTCCTAGACTACTTGTCGCTCATTTTAGTAGATAAGGTTGTCTTTGAGAGGGAATAGAGAGTGTCCAGATGATATGGTTATTGTGGGGAGACTTCAGCGATTTTGGGAAATAGGAAAATCATGTGATCTTCAATTGATCTATAAAATGTATGTATGAGTAAGAAAGGGGGTTAGAATCATACCTGAGAATATTGAACGTGTTGCCTCCATCTGAATGAGGTGTTACTTTATATTGCAAGTGGTAGCACTAATTGGAAATTACCGGAACATTAGATGAAATGTACGTAAGCAATTACTTTTTGATAAAAAAAAAAATGAGACGTAATAAGTAGTCTCGAGTCCTTTTCCACATTGTCAACTTTTCGACAAAATTCTGCCGGATGTACATCCTTCCTCTTTACCTTACTCGCACACGCACACGTGCACACACAACTGCTACTCAAAGTTTGAGAGATTAGCACTAACTCATCAAGTTATTCATTTGGCGTTTTCCATGACTTGCCGTCACATATTTAATGGTATTGCTGCATCATATTTAAAGGAGATAATTTCCTTTCAATTCTTTTTTTTCTTCGATGACACTATTTGTGTATGAAGTTCCTCCAAATCTTAAACCATTATTTGTCCTTTTGCTCGAGATCTTGCATTAAACGTAAAGAATGGAACTAAAGAATTCTGAACCTACGCTTGGACCTACTGCATAACAATAATGGACGTTCATGGTTCAATGCCTAGATCCTGTGCTACATTTTAGAAGTAAAAAATGAAGTGCAAATAATGTCGAATGGGGATTCCATATTAAGCAAGGATTTTCATGAAAATAAAGTAAAATTATAACTTTTCCGATAATAAGTCTTGAAGGGCATGTATGCACGGGTAGTGAATAACCGAGTAAGTTTTAAAGACGCTTCTGAGAATTTCCTAACATTGTTGAAAAATGACGTTGAAATTTTCACTTTTCACTTTCTGCATTTGTTTTGCAGTGATCTGTTACAGGAACACACTCTCCCTTTCTATCTTACATCCAAGTTTTCTGTACTTCCAAGCGTCCCAACTTTAGCCTAACACAGCAGCATTACTATTAGTGGATTATTATGATTACATTGTAAATAGAACTCCGACTAAAATTATTTTAGAATATTTTTCACAAAAACTTATGTTCGAAACCTCCAGGGGGTCTACGAAGTAAGCATACCAAATTTGGTTGGGCTGCACCCATGTTCAGATACTTTTTATAGCATGACAGTCCAACTCATGGACACTTGTCACTCATATATATATATATATATATATATATATATATATATATATATATATAACTAGTTGAATACTCGTTCAACGGACGGATTATTAGGCTTGCATATATATGTATATATCCCTCAAACAAGGGAACTTGTGCAAAGTGAACAAAACAACCTATTGTCTAAGCTGCTAACCTCTAAGCCACTCCTGACTCCTCTATATACATATACAGGTAAGCACTAATACACACACACACACACACACACACACACATACATACATACATATATATATATATATATATATATATATATATATATATATATATATATATATATATATATATATACATAATTGAAGAATTGAGTTATACAATTATATTGGAACTGGATTCGGAATGATCTCCCGTTATCACACTGTGAATGTGTCATTTACCCGAGACAACGTAAATGAAATAAACAATTAAAGAAATGGGTCTGCTATAGGGAATACATAAATAAAATCAATATATTCATATCTTAATGACATATGTGTGTATGTGTGAATTAAAATGATTTTTAAAGTGTTTTAAATCTTCTGTTCTCATTGTTTATATGTATAGTAATTTGGCTATTATCTCTTGTTAATGACATACACAGAAATCATGAACAGGAATCCATATGATGCATCAATTATAGTCAAACAGTGAAAAAAGATTTCAAGCTTCACATGGGATGAAAGCAGATTGCAAAATTCCTAGGGGAAATTTAATCATTTCAAATTAAAGGTTGAAGTCAAGAGGGATATGTGTGATATAGTTCTCAATTTCAAGACTGTTTAAATGTTTAATATCTACGAATGGAAGAATTACCTTTCATATATATATATACATATATATATATATATATATAGAGAGAGAGAGAGAGAGAGAGAGAAAGAGAGCATTGTGGTGGATGGGGAATTATGCATGAGTAAATATTTCGCTCAAATTCAACCTTACTGACCGTCCAGTTCTGCGTAGGGCAGGGGTAAGATGCCGTTCTCTGGATCTGAAGCTATGGTTTCGATCCTACCTCGTGGTACTATATAGGATAATGGATAGTCTATAGCCTCACTGATGAGTTGCGAAACAACGAAACAGCTGTCTGTTGATGATATAATTATATATATATATATATATATATATATATATATATATATATATAAGGTACCTCAAAATATATAAAGACTACAGTGAGTTGGGACGTTGATTTTTGATGGACGATAACAATGCAAACTTTTACATAATTACTCCTGTTAATATGGTTTTAAGTCCATATGTTACTGATTCCATAAGATTTGAATATCTCATTCTTGCTACTTTAAACACAAAATCAGCACAGAATTCAATAATTCATAATAGTAAGATGCTAAACAGGTACCAGAAAATTGCTGTCTTAGTGTCTTTTGAGGTGCCCAAGGAAAATTGTCTATATCAGATTATTATTTCCAATATCTTTATCGAACATCTTTTTTAAATTTTTCAACATGAACCAGAATATACTCACAGCACATTTATCGTATGAGAAATAATCAACAGTTTAGTTTTACATGAGAACTTGTTTCAAAATCTGATTTTCTTGAGAAACTGCTTTTGGTCGACCTTTTTGAAAACTTCGAAGTTACCCTCAAGTGATTGTACTATGATCCTGCCCACTGGAATCACCCCAGGGGCTGCTTTGCTACGAAAACACATTGGTTGGGAATATGACTAAATGTACGGTAATACACATATAGTTTAACATCTGTAATTTCATTGACATATATATATATATATATATATATATATATATATATATATATATATATATACATATATATATATGTATATATATATATATATATATATATATATATATATAAGAGTGCGTGTACATGTGTGCATATTTGTGTGTGTGCAGATAAATAGGAAGAATTATTAAAAAGAAAGTAAAATATATATCATTCTCTGAATGTCTTCTTTCTCCTTCCCCCTCAAACTAATTCACCTCTTATGCTGCTGGCCCTGTTATATCTGTATCAATCAAAGTCAAACTGAAATTCCTGCAATTATTTATTAAATGATTCCCAAACATCAGCTTAGCTCACCATTCATTTTGCCATGGAAGAGCCAAATTAATTCATATCTAGCTTAATATATTAAAAAAGAACCTGGATAATCAGCCATTGCAAATTAGCAATCTGATGACCAATGCACCTATTTTTCAAAAATTCCGTTTCCATGTTACTTGATGTCTTCATCACTGACCCAACAGTCACAACCTGTTACGGTAGACTGTGCCACCAATAGACTTTGTTCTTTCCACACAACATTTTTGGGGGATGCTTGTGACTATAATAGCCTTTCGTGGCATCTTGATAGTCGATGAATCAGCAATCTTTTTGATGTCAAGTTCAAGAAACTCTCCAAGGGGTGTACTCAGTTCTTCCATTACATTGACGAGTAAGCACATATCTTTCCTGAATGTTTTCTCCACACTTGCCGTCTGGTCACGATGGGGCCCCTCATCTTGCCTTCCTATGAGCTGCCGTGCATCTTCTTAGTCATCAATCAGGTCCAGCTATTATCCATCGCCGTGTGGTGCTAGAATTGTTTGTTACCCATAACCTGATGCAAGCACTGTTCTGCTCATGTGCTTGATCGATGTGAAGAGCAAAGAAAACGTGTTTAGTTATCTGATTATTGAAATTTTCAGTACTAAATTATCAGGCAATATCCGGGTACCATATTCGTTGATCAATCATGTCACAGATATTAATTGTGATCCTATGGAGAGCGGAGCAGAGAATCAGAGGGCAACTTCCGTCAGAGCATTTCGGTACTTACTGAAGGAAGACTGCTGCAGGGAGCGCATATAAGCCAGTAAACACAGATCCAAGGTAATGGCTGTTCCTAACAGCTCCCTCCCAGAAAGCACCATTTGTCAAACCGTAAATGTACTTGGTTTTTGTCTGTGTCATACTTAATGTAAGTCCGATACTGTAGGGTGTATAAGGCAGGACACATCTAGTACCAGCAACATGTGCTGCAGGCAATATTCAAACTAGCATCCCTTATGCCATCTAGCAAATTCCATCACAATATAACAATTGCTTTGAGATGTTAGACTATGCTGCCTCAGTAGAATTGGATTTCAGAGATTTAGCTACGGAATAATTTAGGCAAAGATTTGTTTCAGGTTAGACAGAGAAAAGGCAATTTTGTACCACTTGAGTTTCCATTAGAAATTGAAAATTTCCCCTAGAGATCTTTCCTCGTTATTCTAACTGCTGCCAATATTTATCCGGGTCTTTTATCTATTGCTGTCTTCAAGATGGAAAAAAAATCGAAATAATAGCGTCTGTTATTTATGATGAAGCTTTTTTTTCTTTTTTTTTTTGACATGCGTTCTCGGGTACGTAAACCAGGAAGTTAAAGGAAAAATCGAAACAAAATACTTTGTCTACTCGAACGTGTATTTACACACACACACACACACACACACAACAACAACATAGATAGATGGATGGATAGATAGATAGATGGATAGATTGATGGATAGATGGATAAATAGATGGATAGAGTCATAAACTTTACTCTTGACCGAAAAAATATGTTTGTTTACAAATTTCATGATTTTAATACCAACAGTCCTGAAAATCATCCTCCGATGTCTCGTCGTACAAGTCAGTGACTTTCCAATCCCTGTTAAGGTACTATGTCCAGATATGTTGCTTTATACATAGAATATCAAATTTTATTTCTAATATTGTACTTTAAATATCATAGCGGGATAATCGGCTGTTTAACCATATGTGTGTATGTGTACGCCCAGCACTACAGCATATATATATATATATATATATATATATATATATATATATATATCACGAATACAATAACACATGCTAACTCACACACACACACACACACACACACACATGTGTGTGTGTGTGTGTGTGTGTGTGTGTGTTTGGGGTATTAGAGAGAGACTCTCTACATAATTCACAGCTACCTACGCCACGCAGTATTCCTAGACTGTCACCTATCTGGGTATTGACCAGGCTGGACGTTGTTTAACCTCGGTGATCATACAAAAACTGATATATCCAACGCTATCCGGTCTTAGTGCTAACACATTGAAAATCCAATCACCTCTTTCACAAAATTTCATCAAGCACTTTTGGGTATATATATATCACAGCTATTATGAAGGGGTTACTATACATGGTTCTATCGCAAGATATGATCACTTATGACAGAGAATTACGCGCAAAATTTCATTGAAGTTAATTTAAAACTTTCATTGAAATAATTTGAGAACTTTCAGAGAAATCGTAAACAGGAAACCATTGGAAAAATAATTCACTGTCATCAAATCAAGGTTTAATTCCATAACAAGCAAGCAACAAGAAACTTTCACTGAGCATCTAATTAAATCATCAGTGTTCTCGTATGGTAACAAAGAGCAACGGGATAGCTACATGGGAACAAATCATAGCAAATTGACAGCGATGGAAATTTGGGGGGTACACATGTGTACGGCTTATACATACAACTTACAAGTTATTTGTGAGTATCTACTATTGGTTATAGACACACAGATATACATCAATGCCTTATCTGAGTACAACAAATGATGACATCTTTTAAGAATCAGTGTTTGAAAGGGAATAGATGGACGTATATTTGTGTAAAATATCCCATTAGTAAAAAAAAACACACGTTGGAAATTTGACCATTTCTAGAGTTATACATACACGTTTTAACATCTGATATTTATATGCATAGATAAATAATGATTTTCTATGGATATATATCATTATACATTGAGTTATATATTATTCTGAAATTCTCATTTGGAATGACTATTGAACTAAACAGTCACCGGTATTACAAAGAACGAGATAACTGTCTCAATTTCAATTCTCAAATCATGTATCCATCTCCAAATAGCGTAACTGTCATGTAAAAAGAGACAAACTCGCACATATATAGACTGCGAATGAGCCAAAAAATGAGAATTTGGAGTTGGAACAGTTATTTTAGACCTTAGTAGTACAGGTGGCTGTTTATCTCAATGATAAGAGCAACGCTACGTTGAAGCAGCTACCCTATGGGTCGATGGTTTGATTCTTGCAGCACTTTTATTTGTCCACTCGTTTATTCTTTGTACATTGTCTAGGCCAAATGACATATTCACCCTGTGGTGACAGGATATCATTTCAAATAAGAGTTTCAATTTGATATATAACGCAATTCATTATCATTCTATCGAATCATCATATATCAATTACTTAATGATTTATATATATATATATATATATATATATATATATATATATATATATATATATATATATATATATATATATATAAACCCCATGATTGTCTAGACGACATGATAGATTTTGGAAGTGAGCTATTTCTGCATACAATGTTATAGTTCAGGTGAAGTGGCCCAATTTTGGACCCAACAGTCAATGGGCAAAGTAAAAGTTGTCATTCTTTTTTGATGTCGATAGAAACTTGTTTAAATCATTTCTAAAAACAATCCAGATTAAGAAATAAATTGGTGCCAGTTAATCTATGAACTTTAAAAGCGACTAATACCCACATACATGATGGCTGTCAACTCAAGAAGGAACAGGACCAGACCTTCATTCTTTTTTTCTTTTTTTTTTCTTTGTATACCTTTCTTTTTCTTTGTTTCTTCTTTTACTATTCATTTCTTCCGATTTTTTTTTTTTTTTTTTGAATTATTTCATTCATTCTTCTTTAAAGTTCATCGATAGATTCCCTCGTTTTGGGGTGCCAGAGATTGCTTTTAAAGCCTGCGGCTGATTTGAAGTTTTAATGGCAAATCATAAAATTATTCAGCATTGCCATAGCCTCTCATTGATTATCTACACTGTAACCGGGATGTGCTAAATCAATATGCCTGGTTAAATCTGACTACAATCAATTGACTAAATTACACACGATGCGTGACAAGAGATCTGTCTGTCTGTCTTTCATGGGATTTTAAATAGCTTACAGACCAACCTTTGACAGAAGAACACGATTGCAATGTGGGCATGTCAGTCCCCCCCTTCTCTCTCTCTCTCTCTCTCTCTCTCTCTCTCTCTCTCTCTCTCTCTCTCTCTCTCTCTGATCTTAGACCCCAGGGGATTTCTCCACCTTCAATCTTACGAGCTGTACCCAGAAACTTCGCGTGATGGGTGCGTTCAACCTCCAGTTTGGCATTTCCATCTAAATCCCCTACCCACATGCTGTATGGTCCATTGCAAAGCCCTTTCTATTCCCTATGTCCATCTCCATGTCTTTAAGATCATTTTTCAGATAGTCTTTACATATTTTCCTGGACTTGTGCTTTGGTTATTTATGACTCAAAAGCTTTCCATAGATTAGTTGTTATAAATGCAATCACAGCCCACGGTATGCATAACCACTCATCTCAACTTTTAATGAGAAGTAGCTCAAAGTCTGAGACAACTCGAGCACCCCTGTATCGGGAGTCTAATTCTTCTATTACTCCCATCATGCTCAGAAAATTCTGGTGGAAACGTTGGAGCATTCTCACATGTCTTTGATAGGTAGCCCAGGTCTCACTGGCACAGGGAATCGCTGTAAGAACAGAAGACTTATATGCTTTCAACTTTGTTCTTAAATGGATGTTCATCTATGACTCAACTAGAGCCTCTAGCCCTTAAAAAGCCTCTTTAGTTCTCTCAACTCTTCGCTGAATCTTCTTGCCAAATGTTCAAAATCAGCAAAGAGAATTTCCAAAATTTACCTCATCTAATAAGGTTCGAACATTACAGCAGCATATTTTCATATGCTTAACTTTACTTTCCCGTTCAGCCTAATTCTGCTGTTGTCATGACTGCAAAACTACATAGCAATAAACAGTTAGCCGTCAATGTGCCGGCTTATAACTGTATGCTACCATCGTTAGGTCTGCAAACGTCATGATTTGCCCGTCGCCGCGGGACTTTACGTCCGAAGAACACAAAGAGTACTTAAATAGTAACTTTTCAAAGACACAAAACGCTTGTACAACATAATTGACTCTCTTTGAGTGTCTGCGATCATTAACCCAGCAACAAGTACAAAGTAAGCTGGGTGGAGTTCACAGAATCAGCAGGTTTTATTCCAGAGTATCCTTCACGAAGAGGGTTGTTTATCACGGACTGATAGGACCATCTACCCTAGTTTAGTGTCAGAGTTTTCCCTCTCTTGGATATACGTTTTCATGAAGGCTACGGTGTAGATAATCCCTAAAAGGTCTTAAGGAGGCGATCAGGTGCTACACTTTTCCCAACGTTGGACAGGATCTACGCCAGGCTTGAGAGTTCAGCTCCCTGAAATATCTACGTACCCACATGCCATATACAGATGAATATATACAAAGCCAACCAGCCATACCAGTTTTTTCGAAAAATCGTAAATAAATGAATTAAAATTATTTGATTTTAGGGAGCAGTCAGATAAATAGAACTAATATGTACGAAAAAGCACAAACGATTCAGTTCAAATGTTGAAATTGACGGACGTGGTTATCAAGATATGTTTGCAACCTCCCTGCAACTCCTCCTTCAGCTCCTCTACGGACTTCTACGGATATCCATCTGTATCAAGAGTGCTCCTCCTCGAATGAACTGAATTTCTATAGTGAAGCATTCGTCGAAATCATTTTCAGATAGCTGATGAATAAGAATTTAGACCTCCCAGTATTTGTTGAAGTGAGGTGGGACTAATGTCCATAACAAGTGACATGCGCCGACCATGAGTAAAGCAAGGAGCGTTGTTGCCCCAGTTTTAGCTTGGTGTGATCTACCAGGGGTATTCTGCAGAGGAATACTAATAAACAGCTTGATGATTCGGCCAATCGTTTCTTGGACAATGTCATTCCGTCTATATTCTTTCACTGATTGCCTAAAAATTCTGGTTGCATCACCAGGAACCGAGTAACTTAATGAACTTTCCATTTAAAATTGGTTGTGTCATGAATTAAATTTTCAAAATGTTTAAAGCAGCGTGATATTTATTGCTTTATCTTCAAAATTGGCCTTTAAGAATGAGTCATAAAAAGAGAAATACACCTAAGAAATTATTTGCAGTGACAAGTTAATTGTTATGTGTGCTACAGACACAACCGAGTTTATTAAAAATTAAGAGTTGTTACCTGAGTTGTCAATATAGGTTTTTGTAGTTTTTTATCTGGTTTTGGAGCCACCCTATATATCTATGTATATATATGTTGATGAAGGTGACAAGTGGGAGATGAAGAGAAAAAAACCTGGTGTTACACACACACACACACACACAAACAAATACGCACACACACACACGCACACATATATATATATATATGTATATATATATATGTGTGTGTGTGTGTGTATGTGTGTGTGTGCGTGTGCGTGTATGTTAGCATGTGTTATTGTATTTGGGTGATGCGTTATTTATGAGGTAACGGTGTTCATTGTCAGGGATATAGAATATCCCTGCTTCTGAGATATTCAGAATATATGTTTACGTACAAATATGTATGACAAATGAGAGCGACATTGAAGAGAAAAATGCTATCGGCAATATATATATATATATATATACATATATATATATATATATATGTGTGTGTGTGTGTGTGTTTGTGTATGTGTGTGTGTGTTTGTGTATGTGTGTGTGTGTGTGTGTGTGTATAATTGAATTATTTGTTGTATAAAATAATATCCAGTACATTATGATAATACCCAATACAAAAAAATACATGCGTGACATAAGTTATATATTAAAATTATAGTAGGAAAGGGGGTGTTTGATTTACATAGCTGGGGTGCTATGTTAATATAACTGTCCTGTTTTAATACCCACAAAACAATTACATGGTAGATAATTGATGATCCAAATAAGAGAAAGTTTTACGCATACTACCATAATAACAAAGTATACGTGTACCATTAAAAACACTAAAAAAATTTACATGAATTGCATTGACGGACGTTGGGAAATAAGTGACTGATGTGATACAAAAAAGTTTCGAAAAGTTTGGTTTATTCAGCAGAAATTCTAAGTGTTACCTAGGGATCAAATCACTCTGCTAATATTTTCTAATTTGAGGCTTATTTTCCCTGCCAACGCTAGGTATTCCCTGTTGGTACTTTTAAATAAATCTTTGCTGTCGATGGTGTTCATAGCTAAATTTTTCAGCTCACAGAAAGTATATATATATATATATATATATATATATATATATATATATATATATATATATATATATATATATATATATATATATATATATATATGCCCAAGAGTCTGCAACACTACAATGGACAGCTTTAGGCAAGCACCATCATGAGGACTAAGGAACTCTCCAAACAGATCAGGGACAAAGTTGTGGGGGAGTATAGGTCAGGGACGAGTCATAGTAAAAATCCTAAACCCTGAACATCCTGCAGAACACTATTGAATTCATTATTACAAAATGAAAAGACTATGGCACTACAAAAAACCTGCCAAGAGGGAATCGTTCACCAAAACATAGTGCCCCCAGAAGGGGGGAGCATCAATCAGAGATGTGACAAAGAGACCAATGATAAATCTAAAGGAACACAAAAGCCCCACGGTCCTCAGGATTACTGCAAGTGTTAAACTACAGTTGCATGCAAAAATATTGAACTTTTTTGACATCTTCTTATTTTGTTGAATCACAACCAGTTATAAGAATATTTTTTTTATTTCATATCATGAACCGTGAGCCTAACTTTAACGATCATTCGAAAAACTGTATTTCCAAAACGATTTGGTCTTAACATTAACACATTGAAAATTGAATCACTCTTCTTTCCACAGAAATTCATTGAAATTCTGTGAGGATTTTCGAAAATATTGTGTGGTGTTGGGATATAGCTATGATGCAAGGGAAGTAATTGAACATTAATCCATAACAAACTCCAATCATTCCATCCATCGGGAGTTGCCCATTTTTCCACAAAATTGAATTCAGCTTGAACGAGATCTCACGGAGATATCTTGTAAACGAATATACAGATGAACAAGCGGACAGACATATAAATGTTAGTGAATACCTATACCTCTCCCAACTTTCTCGGTAGGGGTGAATTAATAATCTGGCCCTCCAATCTGTGACGTCTATTAGCTATTTACATTCTCGATTTTTTGCTGGAAGAAAATTGAACAGACATGATGTATAAGCTCAACTTACGGTGAGTGCAAAGAGTATCCAATACATTTTATCACCTTTATACGGCTTAAAAGTAGACAAAATCTGGACCAAACCTTGAAAAATACAAAAATCGAAACAATATTGAAACATTATTTTGGTATTTTGGTATTAAAAATGCTTTTTCGCGTGGATATATGTGAAGTATACTCACATACTTGCTCAAAAATAAATAAGTTACAGAATAACACCGAAAGGACAATTGAAAACAGAATCTTAAGTAGATTTATCATCGAGATAAAGCGTGGTCGCTTGGAACCCCCGCAGATCGATAGCCAATCTCAGACACTTAATCGAAAATACATTAGGAGAAAGACGTGAAAAGGTATTGATAAAAAAGGACAGTGTATACGGATTTTAACGAAGTAAGTAAGAAAGATTGTAAGTTTAGGGGCTCTAGAAACGAAAGAATGCGAGAGGAAATGAAAGAGGAAAGGGTAGATGATCATTTAGTTCAGGTATCAAGTAAGAGAAAAGGGTAAGTTAATTCATTAAGACGAATAGCAGTAGAAAACGGACCCTTGCATAATAAAAAAAAGATACTAAAAACCATCAGAGTAATAGATGATAGTTGTAGAGAAGAGTAAAAAACCAGAATAGAAAAAAAAAGGGTAGGAAGTAGAAAGTCCGATCAACCGCCCCTCTCTCTCTCTCTCACACACACACACACACACACACAAATTCTCTCTCACACACACGTGCACAGATTCTCTCCCTCTCTCTCTCTCCCTCTTTCTCTCTTCCTCACAAATACTCTCTCTCTCACACGCACACGTGCACAGATTCTCTCGCCTCCCCCCCTCTCTCTCTCTCTCTCTCTCTCTCTCTCTCTCTCTCTCTCTCTCTCTCTCTCTCTCTCTCTGATTCTGTTTCGTATTCCAACGGAAGCTATAGATGTATTTTCGGTCGGCCGAAAGAGAAAAGATAATGGTTCGATTTTGAGTCTTACGCTTTTCATTTCTTTCCCTCGCTGATGCTGCGGTGTCCCCAAAAACGGTGCATCGTTGAAAAAATGTACCCATGCCATCATTAATATGTATATTGGAATGCATAGGATACTTTTTGCATTACTCTATATACGTGAAAGGATTTGGCTGAAATCTCTCATCGATGACGGACTCAGTAATTAGAAATCCGTATAAAAATTTAATCAGAGTCAAGCCACAGAGAAAATAATGTCAACCAATATGAGTTGACGACAAATATACAAAATCCATTTACTATTGATTGCATTATATCATCAAGGTAGGTAGCTAGCGAGGAATAAATCATTGAAAGTAAACAGAGGTGGGATTCGACAGAAAGTGATACGACAGGTGACAACTTCTGATTTTCTAGAGGTTGGGAAAAGGCTATTTCCATCACTGGGTCAGTTGTAAATTGTTTCAATTATCGAAACAGATTGCATACCAAGAGATTCATCATGAGATTAAGGAATAAACAATGGTCAAATGAATTACCAGAACCATTACATGTAGTGACTATATCTGTAATAATACATACAAATATAATTATCAAAAAGAAACTTTATATGTTTTTTGGTTGAAATGGACTACATTGAAGTAATATTTTAAAGACAAGACATTTTCAAATTCTAATTTTGGTAATCTTTTTTTCACTTTATCTATATGATTTTGATTATATATTTTTACTTTATTTTATTTTTGGTGAGGAATCTCGAGCGAGGAATTCTATTTAAGATGTGTGTATACGGTTATAGAAAATAACTCCATAATGAGCTTAATGGCCGCCGACAACGGCCTTTAAGCGAGTAACATTATAAAAAAGTACTCTCCAAAGCAGGCTCTGAATATCTTAATATTATCTCACAACTACATTTGAAATAATAATAATAGTTTTGAATTAATTACCGCAATCTCTTTCTTCGTAGTCGCCATTCCATTAAGATTAAATTTTATGCGACACTTAAAATTGGAGTTTAATTAACGCTACAAATGCTTTGACGTTTCTGCACTGATTGATGCAAATGTACCTTCGACTGTGACTAATTAAAATTGTATTTTGAAATAATTTAGCTCACTAATTTTTTTATGAGAACAACAAAATCTTTACTTCGATCTTAAAATTTTAATTTTTTTTCCATTGTAAGAGTGTTCGAAAGTTGTCAAAATGGTGCATTGTCATCAGTGTTACGAAGACAAGGTAAAATTGAGAAATAAGATTTCATTTCTCATTAGGTGGAAAAGCCGACTGTAGGGATGGTTTTCAACTAGTATATGTCTTGTAACTTATTTTAAACAACAGTTACGGATTCGGAGGATACACCGTTAAAAAGCTACTGAAATTCTCTTTCCAATTATATATCATGTCATCTGAACGAATGTTGCATTTTCTGGTCCCAAAGAACTTTGAGAAGTCGAATTGACAGCCATCTTGAAAAATAGCTCCCATTTTGGGGTTCCAACTAGGATTTCTCAGAACTTGTAGAATTGTGCTGTGGGACATCATAGAAATACTGTATGTAGGAAAATGAATTTTGATTTTTCCAATTTAAACCATAGTTTGCTGGAATTGGGAATTTTTTTTTTTAAATTGCAAAAATGCCAGACTCATATTGATTAATGCTGAACTAACTGGACTAGTGGCATAGACAAAATTTGAGTAGATTGTGCGGGGAGATACATAGAGAATGATATATGTATGTCTTTCTTTTTTTTCATCCCTACCCCTACCTGTTTATGCATACATGTATGATGTTAATATATGTGCATGTATTACAGCAGATATAGTCACTGTATGTAATTGTTCAGGTAATTCATTTAACCATTGTTTAATTTTTATCGTATGATGAATCGCTAAGTATGCAATCTGTTTCGATAATTGAAACAATTTATTTTGAGCCCTTCAAAGATGAATGAAATCTTCATCATGAATTTCAAAATCAAAAAAAAAATAATTCCTCTTCGACTCTGAACCTTAGTGTGGGAAAAGTTTTAAAGACCATCGGTTGTGGCCATTGAGCACAATATTAAATTATTTTTTCTATAACCGTATGGATACATCTTAAATAGAATTTCACGGTCGATATTGTGCAGTGTGCATGTAGCTACAATGCAATGATGGTGACTGTGAAAAAATTCTGGATCCACACTAAATTGTAAACACTTCTCCCATAGACCATTGCCAAGTCTGCAACAGAATTTCACTGCGTTAACCGAAAAGCTTTAAAGCTATTGTGTTGTGTATATACACACACACACACACATATATATATATATATATATATATATATGTATATATATATATATATATATATATATATATATATATTTAGCTACGATGCTTCAGCAAAATTACTTTAAGTTCAATGAAAAATTATGGAGATATTGTATTGCGTACGTATAGCTATTATACAGGGTAGTTGACAATGAAAGTTTCCTGGATCCGCCTCCAGATTTAAAACAGTTTTTTTCCCTGTGTGCCTTGAACAACTTCCCACAAAATTTAACTGAAATTCATCAAGAACATTCGGTGATTTTCAGCCGTGAACATATAACTACGATGCAGGGGAGGTGACTATGACAGATTCCTGGATCCACTGAACACCTTGAAACCCGTTGCTTAACTCAGTGTCAAATCTTCAACAATATTTTAAGCAATTCATTGGAACCATTTGGAAATCTAGTTTTGTGAATAAATAGCTAGGATGCTGGTGAGCTGAATGTTGGAAATTCCTAGATCCATCACGAAATGTAAACACTTCTTCCGTAGTCCATTGCTCACACTTGCACAAAATTTCCCATGATATTCATTAAGAACTTTTTGAAATATTGTGTTGTGTCGATATATAAAAATTCATTCAAACCTATCCCCTATAGTACTGACTATCGTTCCACAAAATTTCATTGAATTAATTGAGAACCTTTTGGAGTATATAAATACTGCTACTCTGCGGGGAATTGACAATAGAGAATTCCTGGATCCACCCCAAAATTCAGACGCTGATTCCTTAGTCCATTGTCCAGCCTTCGAAACATTTCAATGAAATGATTTCAGCGCTTATAGTGATACTGTATATATATATATATATATATATATATATATATATATATATATATATATATATATATATATATCCCCCTGCATCATAACTATATGTACATATGCGGAAATTTCCTTGATCCACCCCAAATCTAAGCCGTTCTCATTTTACCCACTGCCTACTCTTCCACAAAATGTCATTGAAATCCATTGAAAGCTTTGGGAGTATACAGCTGGGAATTCCTGGATCCACCCCTAAATCTCAAGACTTCTTACATAGCCATGTCCATCTTTCTATAAAATATCATTGAAATTCATTCATATGTCACTTCGACCAAAATATGGCCCAGTTTGGCTTAGAATTTGTATTGTAAATCGCCCCCCCCCCCTCAAAAAAAATAAATGATGTAATAGGTGGAAACCATCCAGATTTATTTTTCTCTAAGTTACACCATCCCGATGATTCGGTGCCAAAATGTGTTGTTTTTACTTTGAACACTAGCTCCCTTTTCTTCTTTTTTTTTTTTTGCAATATTCCTTTTTTTCTTCGGCTTACTCTCCTTATCCTTAACATTACGCCGCCATTTTTAATATTATACCTCTTCTTTTCAAAGATCATTTCTCAGCAACAGATCCCCCTTTCCTTCTCATCACTCTCCCCTCTTCTTGCAGATCAGCCCATCTTTTTTCTAGTATCACCACCTACTTACATCTTTGTCCCTACCGTCCTTCAATATTAATCACTTTTTTCACAATGGTCCACCTGATTTCACATTAGCTGGACGTCCCTTTTCACATTAGAATCAACTTCTCCGACATTATCCCCGTCCTTTTTCTAACAGTGTAAAACATTGTATTAAATCATTTCTGAAAAAAATATTAAATATAACGCAATCTGATTTCATTTATCTCTCTTTCTATTTCTTTTGGGGACAGCAATTTACTTTATTTAGTGTAATGCAAATAACACATTTATTATTGTGAATGGGAAAAGAAAATATCTCCTGTTCTTGGGGTGTTGTTTTGAAAGCTTTAATTCTATTTTCTCTACTTTTCTTTTTCCTCTTTATCTTCCTCATCCTCATTCTCTCTCTCTCTCTCTCTCTCTCTCTCTCTCTCTTTCTCTCTCTCTCTCTCTCTCTCTCTCTCTCTCTCTCTCTCTCTTATGCAGGACGTGAAAATACGACGTTAGCTCGATGAACGCTATCAGTTCTGCCAAAAATTGACGCACAGAAGGTGAAAATACAATGTTATTAATTTTGCTAAAAAAAATGAGGGGAAAACGCAAGAGCTTATTAGTATATAGTCATCTTAGGGAAAATAGCCTTTTTTTTAATCCCACTCCTTATTTATTTAAACATATATTTACAAAAGAATCAAAATAAAGTGGGAAATTTTAGTAACCCCTTCGTCCTTTTGCAGAGAAACTCCAACGATGAGCTGAGTAAAGAAAAGAAGAAATTCAGCCTTTCACATGAACTTCAGCAAAATAAAAGATCGTGTGCAACAATCACGTCGGGAATTGACACACAATGATCAAAATCGAAAATATAGAGTGGAGAAAGTAAACCACCACAATATATCTACGAAGGACGATGAATCTAAATGAAATCCTATTAAGTAGAAATCAAGCAAAGAATCACTCTAGGATGGCAAACCTTCAGCAGACCAAGATCAATCTTCAAGAACAAGGAAATCCATAAGTCCCAAATAGATGGGTGTATAATCAATGCATCTTCCCGATAGTCACTTATGGGACTGGAACATAGCAACTTATCAAGAGACTGAGCCTTAACGTTCACATGAAAGAACTATGCTTTAGAAAGAATCACAAGACAGAATAAAATATATAAAGAATACCAGGGGTCATGGATATCATGGAATCTATTAGCGAACTCAAATGGCAATGGACTGGTTATGTTGCAGTCAACTGCTTGACATCACGGCTCACAACATGGATCCCCCAGAGATCACATGCGTAACTGAGGCCAAGACGGAGATTAAGTAAGTAATGACTCCCACGATAGAGAGTTGTGGTAAATCCTTAGAAATGTCTATGTCAAACAACGAACAATAAAAGACTGATGATGATGATGATGTATCAGATTTTAACACGTGTATGTATTACTGAAGATGTAGTCACATTTCCAATGACATCTTTTAGGTATTATATATACTCTTCAGAAATATGTCACTATATATGCGTAGTCTTTTTTTCATTCAATCGGCGATTAGTAAAAAGTGTGCTTGAAAAAACTTATTTAAAACATCGATTTATGTATGTAAATATGTATGTATATGTCTATATATGTATTAACCGACTAACAGACTAATCTACCTATATGTTCCTTATTACTTACCACCGACCCACCCAGTAATTACCTAGGGAGTGTCTCCTCGCTGATTCATAAGCAAATTTCTGTAATGATTAAATCAATTAATCTAATCAAACCATTGATCAACCTTCAATCTCGTGAGGAATGCATAGTTCCCAACTGACCCAGGGATTCGAATGGCTTTTGGCAACCCCAGGAAATTGGGAAATTGTTATAAGTCATACATCCGCGTATCAATCATTTCTACTACTGTCGATACGAAATTATCAAAGCTTGACTATGGATTTTTCTGTATTTAATAGTACTGTGTGGGTGTGTTTTTTTAGGTGCCCACATACACCTGTATACAGTGATGTCTCCATTTGAAGACATTGAACGTACAAAAAAAACCTGCAAATTGTGAAGAACAACAGGGTAGAATAAAAAAAAATGACCCCCCGTAATTCAATAGAAAAACTGGCATCAATGTTTTTTTATCCCCATCATGATGTCTTTTAGAGATTATTCAACTTGGTTGCCAAGATTCGACCAAGCAATATTTCCAACCATAACTGCGCAGTCAGCGAAAGAAAAAGAAATTGAATCGTTCTCAGCATAATTCAGACAATTGTTAGAAATAATTCACATAGAATTGCATATAGATGCTTTTAGTACGTTAAAGTGCATAAAGTGTCCTTTACAGCGGTACGTATCTTCAGGGCAATAAGTGTTTTTTATCTTTCGTGATTGACGTAAGAATGAAAAAAGAAAAAAAACTTTCAACTTTTACAAAAAATACGATTTTTTCTTACTATAACTTTTGAACCAACGAGAGAAAATACAGCGCAGGGGCCAAGAATATAAAAAAAAATAAAACAAAACTCCTCTCCTGGGATTTTATACAAAACATAAATTTTTCGTATCATCAGACCAATAAGTGTTTTGTGTCTTTTTAATATACCATATTTCTCCAGGTAGATATACCAGTGACGTATGGTGCTCTGTATTTTGAGTGTGCTGTCAGCTACGGATTCACAAAATCTGAGAAAAGTGTCCATAAAAAACCGTGGATAGTTGAAGCCCTTTTGGTACATGAGAAATTGGTTCCAATATCAAAACAATGGTAAATTAATAGAAAACTATTTTGACTGATCCGAAATTTGTTTTGCTTTTATCAATTCTCTTATTTCTTTGTATGTGTTTCACAGTTAATCGAAAATGATTTTTCCCCACTAACCATCTTGGTCACCTTTTGGTATCAGACAAGAGCGCTTATAATGTACTGTCTTCGCTTCCATTAGTGTACGCAAATTCGCTCCTGGAAGGAGTAAACCTGGTAGTAATCACCATCGAGTTATGTCTGATACCGTTGGAAAAGAAATGGTATGCACTTTAACACACTAAAAGCATCCATATATTGCTACTGGTGATTTTTTAAAAAGTCGTTAGAATCATGCTGGTTAGAATAAAAAATGATCTCTCATGAATCAATAGAAAATCAGGCATAAAAGTTTTTTTAATGTGTTTAGTGTTTAAAGCTGTAAATCTTTCTCGAAATATATATATATATATATATATATATATATATATATAATATGAACTGTAAAGAGTGAGACAGACTCGCGAGTAAAGTGTTTTGAGGTAAGGTTTATTTATCCGTAAATGTTAATGGTCCAGACATGTTTCAGGATGTATTCCCATCTTCAATGGTGTGTACTGTGTGAGTATGTGTTTTTGGGGGTTAAAGGTTTCATGTGGAACCAGAGTCCACTATCAGGAGCTTTGCCTTGTGGGTAAAAATGTTTTTTATAAAGGCTGCTGGATGCATCCTACTGTGTGAGAAAAAGTCCAGCCAGTGATGAAGCCTATGGTTAAGCAGCTGCAGTTGGTCCTGGAGAGGAAAAATGTGTCAGGGTAGGAGGGAAGTGATGTGGAGTTAGATTTTTGGGGTATGTTAGGGATAGTGTAAATGGAGGGGTGATGAGGTTAAGTAACTATATAGGTTTCAACCTTACAAGTCATCAAAAATATGTTGGCTATGATTTGGACAATATATATATATATATATATATATATATATATCCAATCCAGGACAATGAAATTCTGTTGCTTACAAATAACTATCCTATTTCTTGTTCGAATTCGCTCAGAATTGGATATTTTACAATTTTATCGACAAACAAGGTTTTTCTTTGATTTATGGAATTTTCAAAGTTTGAAAATTGTTATCGCTGGTAACAACAAAACAATGCAAACTGTTCGCAACAAGACCGATTATTTATTATCGAACACAATTTTGAAGAATAATTGGAGGTCAGTACTTTGTCAAAGCACCTTTTACATCTAGTATTTCTTCTTTTTTTAAGGAAAGAATAACCTATGTCGATCATCGAAGCCCACACTTCAATAATGAATCCAATTTCCCAAGATTTCATGGATCGTATTTACTTAATCATCTCTCCATTACCTCTTGCAAATTTTTTATTGGATTCGTTTCTGGGCTATGACCATTTTTTGGTAGATTCTGCTGAATGGATAGGCCAAGGTCATACAAGATGCATTCATTGTCCCCTAACTTGCTCTCATAGTATGTTACAAAGAAATGATTTTCGACATCCTGATAGAAAGAAACATAACGGACAAGAAGCAGATCTGTCCGACACTGGTGACAAGCATAAAACCTCAAATCATCACAGAATGAGGGTATACTATACTTTTTCACGCATGAGGTATTGTATTTCCAATGTGATTTTCTCCAAACGTGGGTGTCACAAAGAAATACAGGGCTTTGATCTATCAATGAAAGTGACTTGGTTTCATCGATCAACAGACCGACTTTGATGATCTCTGGCCCAGATTAAACGCTTCAGTGTCTGCTTAAAAATGATTAGTTACTTCAAAATTAAATCCAAGCCGATAGAGTATTGTGGATAGATAAACAGCTACACCTGCATCATTCAAAGCTTAGGAAATTTCATCACGATTGGCAAATCGTTTGGACATAACGATTCTCTTCAGCTGATGTTCATTCTTAGTTTTTAAACAATAGTTGGGCCGTTTGAACAATCTCTTCTCAGCAAACTGAGTAGCATCACATATGGACAGCTATCTCTTTTTGAGTCTTGCCAGCTTCCCACGACGCATGGGTGATTACTTTTTGTGCCTCTGATAGATTATTAACTTTGGCCATTTTTGATATTGGGTGACAATATGCCGAACGTTCAACTCTTTCCATACCAATACTTTGACATTGAAGATACTTATAAAACAACTTCATATATAAATGATTGAAAATAATCCAATTATTGGGGAGGAAATACTAGATTATCTACGTATATCAAGTTAATATACTTTTTGAGTAAACTGTTCAATTTCGAACAAACTTGAGCTAGAGACAGAATATTTTATTTACTGAATTATAGATGTATCTATGTGCGTAAATGAATAGCAAAAGCGATAAAAACGACGACAGACATATATCAATCTCTTTGTATCTCCCCTCTCAAATTTTTTTCTTCTTTCTCTCCCGATATCCACCTGCTCAAACTACTTTACCTTCCTTTATGATACTAGCCCTGTTAATTCAGCATCAATCAAAGCCAGACTCATTTTCCTGAAATAGTTAATAAAAAACTTTTCGAATTGGATTTTAAAAATTCACCTGTACAACAATTCTTTCAAATGGTACAAGCAGAGAAAACATATTTTTGTATTATTTGTTTTCACTTCAATCATTATGGATGGCTTCGACTAGAGATAAAGTGACTGCAAGTTTTATCATTACTTTAGTTCTCTTTTCTCATTATCCTATCTACTAATGATACTAACCAGCATTGCTTATTTACGGCAGTCTTAGTAGTTACAATGGAGAGCACAAGAACCAAGATGGAAGAAATACTAGGCATAATAGCGTCACTGATTTCCGGTAGTTTTTCTATCCTGATCTTGATAATGGTCAGGATTATGGTTGGAAGCTCATGATTCCAAACCTTACATGCTTTCACTGATTAAATCCCGGCATCTGGTGGATGGGGAATATAAGCGTAAGTAAATATATCGCTTAAATCTAACCTTACTGACCGTCCAGTTCCGTGAGGCAGAGATAGGATGCCAGCCTTTGAAGCGAAGGTTTCGTTCCCACCTCGTGGAACTGGATGGGATAATAGTCTATAGCTATGCTGAAGAGTTTTAATACGACAAAACATCTGTCTGTGGATGACTCAATGATTAACGCTCCCTTATTCAGGGTTGAGCTTTCTTTAAGTGAGATAACTCGTTCATCATAAGCTTATGCAACGATCTTCCATCGTAGGAATAGAGCACTCTGCTGGATGAGGAATATATGCATGAGTAAATATATCGCTTAAATCTAACCTTACTGACTGTCCAGTTCCGTGGGGCAGATGTTAGGATGCCAGCCTCCGAAGCAAATATTTCGTCCCTACCTCGTTTACTGGATAGGATTATAGTCTATAGCCACACTGAAGAATTGTAATACAACGTAACAGCTGTCTGTGGATGACACAATGAATATATATATATATATATATATATATATATATATATATATATATATATATATATAATTCATATTAACTTGATGATAAACAGGTTCCAAATAATGCCTCCTTTGTATATTTTGAAGTACGTGGAAAACTTTTCTAAAGGAGGCTATAACTTTTAATATCTTTAACTAAAAAACTGTTTTTGTTTCTTTTAACATGAACAAAGATGTGCTGGAAAGAAAATAACATCGTGATGCTGCAGCAATAATTGATGAAAAATCCGATTCCCTTGAGCTTAGAAACCTGGTCCTTCAACTCGTTGCAATTCAGAACTTTATAGTGTCACTGGAATCACCTGAAGATTGCTTGCTATCATCCAATTTTAAATCAGTATCATCTGGTGAGAGATGCTCAGATGTAACTTGTAGTTGGGTCAGCCATTACCTTAACAGACAACATCAAGGTGCTGAACCATTTTCATTAAGCAGGAATCTGGGTCTTTGACAATATACAGAAGTATTGGTGTCTTCCCGGCATTCACTACTCCATATTATTTATCCTATATCTCTGCATCTGGGGTCGGAAATTCAGAGTTCTTCCATACTTTTTTTCTGTCGTGATATTGCACTTCCAGATTCACCAATTTATGTGCCGTATCCAAACAACCTCTAATTTCCCTATGCCTGTTGTAAGGAAGGGGAGACAGGGCAGTAGCAACAGGGGACAGTTACAGTGTCATTCCCCCAATTAGAAATATGCTTAAATGATGACACTCACACTGCACAAGTACGGTTAGATCCCCTCCCCACCAGGAGAGCAGAGAACACGTTCAACATCTGCTGCTATAATAATCTAGAAAACGTGTTTTGAATATATGAAAGTAATCTTTTCATCAGCTGTATTTTTGTCATACTGATCTGTCCGATAGCATGAATTAATCAAAACTTTGAATCATTGTTTTGTTGAGATGGGGACGGTTGCAACATCGCACCTCGTCGATTGAAATAATTATTATGGATGATCCGTAACAATATTTAAATGGTTTTGGTGATTAGCAGACTAATGCAATTTTGATACATAGAAGTTTGGTTTGACTAGTTCAAAACGTTCTGAATGGCAGAACGAAATACAGGAGGTGTTGCAACCATCCATATTTTCTCCTTGTGGCGCAGTGGAAATCAAGCTTTATAATAAACTTACATTTTATTCAGTGTTAGTGAGACAATTGCGTGAAATGACAAACAAAGAAATCTAAGGCTCCAATTGTTTTGTAACTATGGTTGAATATATCTGTGTACTCCAGAGATATGCATCAAAAAAGAAAGAAAAACATTGATCATCGATATCTTGTCTGGTAACATTTAAATATCATATGAAGAAAGTTTACAAGTTAGGAGCATGCAAAAAAATAGAATTCACAAAACCCGACCTTATATATGAAGTACGCAAAATTTGCTTTTTGCATATTTTTTAGAAAACGTATACCTGTACTTAGTTAACAAAACCAATTTCCATCACTGGGTCAGTTGGGGATAACTCATTGCAAATTGCTTCAATTATTCATATTCACTCTATATCTGCTCTCCAAAACTACTTATCTCATACTTTTTTCTGTCTCCCAGCTCAAATAATTCGCCGTCTTCCATGCTACGGGTCTCGTTAACTCTGCACCAATGAAAGCAGGATTTACTTTTCTGCAATCATTAAAAATTAATTTCCAAATTGCATTTTGAGAGTTTAACTGAAGAATTATCTAGGGTAAAGATTTTTCCCAAATTAGACAAAAGGGGAAGATGATTTTTTGTACTACTTTTCGATTCAATAGTAATTGGGAGCTTTCACCTGAGATCAAGTCACAGTAAGCTTTCTATCTACTTTGGTTCTTTCTTCTCGTTATTGTATCACCGTAGACCTACTAATATCTTCACAACCAGCTAAATGACCTATAGATTCTTCTGTCTTTCATTGTTCGGGTGTCTGTTTTCGTCTCCAGGCGCTCCTGGTCATACATTTGAGGTTACAACCTTGAAAATCAGCATGGGTACATCGCTAGACACCCTCTTTTTTTATTCGAAGTGCTTATTTTTAGATAATCTTTGATAATCTATTCGATATTTTTGTATATTCTTTGTAGATAATTAGTTCTGGTACACACAGCTATGAAAATTCATTTATATCATAACTGATTTTAGCAATGTTGCTTGGATGATTCTGATTTTATCGTAGGTTTTCGAATCTTTTTAACATTGCAAGATGTTTTCGAACTATCCCAGGCTCTCATGTAATGATGGGTACAACTCTGGTCTCAATGTTATAATTTTCTTAGGTAATGTGTAGATACTCCTACGGATTTTCACTTTTTCCAATTCTACTGTGATCTACTCGGACAGACTTTCGTAGCTTATGCTATCATAGTCAGTGTTTTTTTTTGGGGGGGGGGGTCTTTTATTTTTTTCCGATTTAACTCGTTTCTTGTTTGTACAGCGCGAAATCTCAAAATTTAGTGCTAATTTTTGCAAATTTTTTCAGTGCTATTTCCACCGATTTTAACCTAATTATAGCTATCTTCTACCCATATAAGGCAAAAATCTAACCATTTTCTGCCATCAAAAATGGAAAGGCCAAAGTTTTTAGCGTGTATTGTCTTTTTTTACTCTTTTTCGAAGTCGATTTAGCACGAAAGAAATTTTCGAGTTGGTAACCCTGACAGTAATTGAAGAATTAGTTCAGTTACCACACCGATAGGTGGAAGCTCTTGATGGAGATCTAATAATATATAAGCTTGGCCACTTTCCTTACAATTCTTTTTTTTTTCCTCAAAAAATATATCCTACTCCTGTAGGGAATGGTGGCTTACACTTGAGATTAATTGACAGCTTATCTGTTCATTATTGGAGTAATGCAATTTCTAGGGGATTCTGTTCCCGGTAATTGCTTTGTTTCAATTCTCCCTTGAACTCTGTTCTCGTTTTTCTTTTTCTCAAACTACTTATGTTACATTTGCTTTCCTCGTTATATACCTTCACTCTAACTTCTTAGCTTTCCTTTCCCTTCTCTCGGTATCTTCTCTTTCTACTTGTTTTTCTTTGTTTGTTTGGTTTTTTTTAGGATTACTTATCTTATTTTTGTTATTTTATTCATCATAGATGGAGAGCAGTTTATAACTATAAACTTGTGCATTTCACTTGTTATATTTCTCTCATTGAATGTTCACACGAGTAAAAGCTGATGGCTCGCAATGTGACTTGAATTACAGTTCATCTCGTCATTACTCCTACCTGCTATATTATTGTAACTGTTTCGAGGAATGTTGTATCGTTTTACATTCAAAGATCGGATTCCAATCTTCATGGCATAAGAAAGAAGATTTTATAAATACAGAAAAACTGAAAGGTTTCTGTTTAGTTGGACAATCATCAGCTAAACTTAATTTGCCGTGAAAAGCAAAAACAATGGTTAAGATTCGGATGAAAGGAGAACAAAGATTTTAAATATGATTCTGAGCATCATCCTCTTATCTGTGTCTTATCCCCACCTCACCCAGCCAGAAGATAACCCTTCCCAATTTTTTGATTGCTCACACTAAACTCGGTATGCTGCCTAAAGACCTTGGTAATATGTCGCTTTCTATTAATTTACTAACCAGAACTGTTTTTTTTCATTTTCTGAAGTAGTATTTTTCCAAAATCTTTAGAAAAAATTAGTAAAGATCATCATCATCATCATCATCATCATCATCATCATCATCATCATCATCATTCTTTTATCGTCCATTGTTGGACATTGACCTTCCCCAGGATTTGTCACACCTCTCTATCATGGGCGTCGCGAAGCCAGTACTTTCTGAACTTGTCTACTTCGTCACGCTATCTTCTATTCTGTCAGTATTGGTTACGCATGATCTTTGGGGATCCATGTTGTGGGTCGCAATATCTATCATTTGTCTGGCATTCTTGTAACATGATCAGCCCATTGCCATTTTAGTTTTCGAATCGATTCTATGATGTCTCAGACTCCTGTTTTCCCCTAATATATTGTGCTATGTTATGATCTCTTCGTGTGATTCTCCTATGCACACGTTGCACATGAATATTCGATCGGTTTTTGAAAATCAACCCCGAAATGTGTTTATGATTGGAGGGTGGATCTACGATCTTTTGTAATCTTTTTTACTTCTTTTCTGAAACAGTATTTCTCCTAGTTCGTAAAAATTTAGTCTAGTTTATTTTATTATCTCTTTTCTTCAGTGATATTTCCAAATGATCAATTATTTATTGATATTAATTTATTTATATATCAATATTCGCCATGGTCACAGCAGATAATCAGAATTTCGTTTTTCTTTCATAAATCATCTTATCTCATTTCATTTGAGCACAGTTTGAAATATCGAGTGAAAAAAAGTGTGAAACTTTACAATTCACAATCGGAACTATATTTATCTATCTAAGCGAGTGAGTGGGACCAGCGAATACCGGGTATCGATCAAGGCTAATACTTTTCTACAAGCAAATGATGCCCGTTGCAAGTCGATATAGCCAAACTGCATAGCTGCAATTTACAAAAATACTAGTATAGATATAACACAACCCTTCGAATATTGTATACTACGAAAAAGAAACAGGACCCCCACAATGTTTTTAAGAAGAAAATTACAATTAAAATCATCAAAACGGAATTCATTTCACGATGTTTTGTGTCTGCAGAGGATAAGACGTTGATTAGGAACGCGTATTATTTTAAAAAGAAAATTCGAACGAGACGTAAGGATAATCTCTACCTCAGCAGACTTTTCGCTTCGTAACTTTTTTTTAAAGTACATTCCTTCATGCGCCGAAAAAACGTCTGAAACTTTTAATCTAGCAATTCCATTGTAATGATTTTCGCGTTATTAACGAGAAGAAAGATCGTACAAAATGGGGCTTGCCAACAATCGTAAAGGCATGAGAATTCAAGTCGAGAAACATCAGCACATATAAATAACTATAAAGATAGATCCCCAGTGAGCATTTGAAGTTCAAGTCTGCATGCTTTTATTATTTCGAATTGACTTACGTGTCTACAATAATTGATAAATAATTTCCAGTTTAATTCTAAAGATTCACCTGAAGAACAATTTACGTGAAGATTTCTCCCAACGAAGAGGTATTTCATACCATCTGAGTTTTCCCTTCAATAGTGATTGATAGCGTTCACGAGTAATCAAGAGACCATTCGTCTTTTCTTCACTCCAGTTTTCTCTTTTGAATAATTGTAGCCTCACAAATGATCAACCAACCCGCTAAATAGACTATTATTTGCATTTCCAGGCTCCCCTGATCATACTCCTTAGGCCAAAGCCTCAGACCGCTGCGTTAATAGACTACAAATCACCATCTTTCACCTTTTTCATAAAAGTGCATTTTGTGGTCTCTATAGTCACTTCGGACAATTTTCAGATAATTTCAGTGAGAAAATTTTCAATATACGATCCATTTTTCTGATAATATTAGATAAATATATATAATTTTAGATAGTTTTTGATAATTCTTACATTCTTTTTATATGTAATCAATTCTAAAAGAAAAAAGGGAAAGACCTCTGGACAAGATAACATCACAATCGACCTACTCAAAAAAGCTGGTTATGGTCATTAATAGGAAACTAGCCATTCTATTCAACTTATGCCTCAAACAAAGTAAAGTCTAATTAGATTGGAATACTGCTATCATAATGCTGTAACAAAAAGAAGGAAACCCGAAAGACCTCAATATCTACAAACCAGTAAGTCTACTCAGCTGAATCATCAAAACGCTAGACGAAAACCAACCGCAGGAACAAGCTGGCTTTAGAAAAGCTACTCAACCACGGTCCATCTCCATTTGATCGCTCGACTAAAAAACAAAGCAACAAAATGTAAAATGTCACTTGCGATAGCATTTATAGAATTCAAAGAGGCTTTTGGCTCTTAAATTTCCAAAGCAATTGATGCTATCACTCTACAAGGTGTAGACCCTGCATATGTCAGAGCATTGCAACATATATACCGTCACTGCAGCTCCTTTAGCAGGCTGCATAAAGACTCGGAGCCCTGTCAGCTCCAGAAATGGGTAAAACAAGGTGATACCAGCTCACCTAAACTCTTTACAGCAGTCAAGGAGATGATTTTCAGAAACTTAGACTCGAAAAACAAAGGAATCATTTTAGACAGTGAATAACCAAGTGACATCAGATTTGCAGACGACATCGTCCGTTTTGCAGAAAACTTCCAGGACCTCCAACTATTGCTAGTCAAACTGAACGAAGAGAGCAAAAAACTTAACTTAAGCAAAGTAAAGGTTATGTACAACAAACTCGTCGGAAATAAACGCATAACGATTAAAATCAAAAACGCAAAGCGGGACAAAGTAGACCATCATATCAACCCGAGACAACAAATTTCCATGGAATCACGCTGATATGGCCAGCCTTTGGTAGAGAAAGCTCAACCTTAAAGAACCAGAAAATCCCATTAGTCCTAAAGAGAAGAGTAGACAACCAATGGATCCTCTCAAATTCATAATTACTCTCGATCTGAGAACCATGCAACGTGCACATGAGGGAATCATACTCAACATCACACGGAGAGACCAAGAGACACCGCAGTATATAAAGGGGAAAACAGGAGCTCGAAACAACATAGAAACCATCAGAAAACTCAAATAGCAATGGGCTGGTCATGTATACCCGATGGATATCATGACTCACAACATGGATCTCAAGAGATCGAATGCAGAACTGAGATAGACAGAATATGAGATAGCGAGACGAACTGGGAACGCCACCGGTGGAGGGGTGTGGCAAATCCTTGGAAAGGTCTATGTCCAACGACAGACGACAAGAGACTGATGATGAGTTCTGGTACAAGAGACGGTGATTCATTAATCTGAGGTTCAGATATTCTAACTGATGCCTAGCAATGTTGCTTGAATGGTTTTAATTCTATCTCAGATCATCAATTCTTTCAAACCTCGCAAGTTGATTCGGAGCTATTCCAAACTCTCTGATAATAATAAGCAAAATTTTGATCTCTGTGATCTACTATTCTTCCTCCTTTTTTGGGCAATGTGCAGATATTTCTACTTGCTTTCACTTTCTTCAAATTCTACTGTGTGATCTATTCGGAATAGGTTGTAGACGTAATCGTTCGGGCACTTTCTCCTCTATTTTCTTCCTCAAAAATATATATTTCACGCTTGTAGGGATTGGTGGTTTGCACTTGACAATAAATGACAACTTATCTGCTCATTACTGCAGTGATGCAATTTCTGAAGCAATCTGTTTCAAGTAATTTTTTTGTTTTCTTTCTTCCTTGAACTTATTTCTTGTTTTTCCTTCTCTTTATATCTCTTTTCTCAAACTACATATGTTTCTTTGGCTTTCCTTATTATATCCCCTTGCTCGAACCGCTTATCTTCCATTTCCCCTCTCTCTATATTTCCTCTCTCAACCCGTTTTTTCTCTCTCTCTAGCTACTTATATTTCTTTGGCTCATGTCTTTATGCAAAGGGGAATCAATTTATCAACAAACTTGGACATTTTCTCCCTATTCTTTTTAGCTTGAAATATACATTTCAGTGATTGAGTTGACACAAGAAGGTTCCAATAGCTTACAATGGAGATTGAATGACAGCTCATCTTTCCATTACTCTTGTAATATCTCCAATATTCTAGTGGTTTCTGATAATAATGTTGCCAGTATGGTTTCTTTTTTTTTCCCCGATCTTCAATTCTGACACTTTTTTTTGCTGAAGTATTTAGGACTATTTCTATGGATTCAACATCGGTGGGCACAACTGGCCTATTTGTTCGACACCTTTTTCCAGTTTTGTTACTATGTCTACACCTTTTTTCTCCATGCAATTAAGAAATAAAGCTAGCAAATTGAATAAACGACCACACAATTAGAAAAATGGCAAGCAAATGAAATAGCACAAGTCAATTCAAAATTTCGGCTTTCAAACGAAAACTATGGCAAAAAATTAAAAACTGAATTGTTGAAAATGTGAAATCTCATATACTGATACAATTGAGCAAATGTTTATTTATTTTTCATGCATTTAATTCAACTGTTTTGCTGAGTGTATTGATGCCAGAACTGCAGGTTGGTTCTTTGAACAAATTTTCCATGTGGTAGCTAATGATCTCATCAACCCAAACACAATCATATTTTGTCCATGATTTTGTAACTGAAAGGTAGTATGAATCGACCAAAACGTTATGACTACGTCAAAGATGAGAAGTTTAAATTGTCTGAACAAAACTTGGTATCAATTCTATTTATGTGAAACTAAAACTGAAAAGTTGGTGTCAATCTTCACCACCCATAAGAAGATTTCCAAAGTACTGAAAACTGATAGGTCCCTTTTTTGCTTGGGTGACCAAAAGTAAGAAAATTGTAAATATTTGGATAAAGGAAAGCATTTTTTATAAGATTTTCACCTTTCTCCTCTTCATCCGAATTTTATACCCCCCTGTTCCCCACAAAAACTGACGCTAAATACTAACCTAAATTATTATCATATAAAATAGATATTGTTTGCATGGGAAATCTCATGCACTGTTACAATTGTAACAAATGTTCATTCTTTCGTTCTGTTTCCTCATAAGATTTAACCATTTTAAGAATTGGCTACGGATGCACGAAAGGGCAACAAAATTGATTGCAACTGATCAGGCATTAAAACCTAATATTTATTGCTTGATCATATACCAAATGTCCATCTATTTATCTGCATGTACTCGCCTATTGCTAACAATAGTTTGTTTACCACTTCAATCCTGGAGCAAGTTTTAAGCTAGTCAGTTCTTGAAAACTGACACCTAAATTATGCTTTTGTGGGGACGGGAGGACTCAATTCCTGTTCATGCTAAAGTGGATATATTTTTTGTGCCTGTCTTCCTCGAGGTTTAGTTTAATTGCAGAGTAAGTAGGTATATGGTATCATTTTTATTAAGGGTTGAGGAGTTAGAGGGAGAACATTTATTAGTTTTGAGGGAAATAAAGAGAAAAGGAAAGATTTTTTCTATATCTGAAATTGTAATAAAAACCAAATGCATCCTCCCAATAGTCACTTATGGAGCTGAAACATGGAACTTTACCAAGAGACAGATCCGCATATTGAGAACTAGGCAACGTGCACATGAAAAAAATGTTCTGGGCCTCATATGGCAAGACCACAAGACAGCCCAGTACATCTGGGAAAAGACGGGAGTTAAGGACATCAAAGAATCCATTAAAAATCTCAAATGGCAGTAGGCTGGCTATGTTGCAAGAATGGCAGACAACCGATCGACATCGTGACTCACGACATGGATCCCCTAAGATCACATGGCTGACAGAATATTAGATGGAGAGACGGGCTAGACAAATTCAGAAAGTACTGGCTTCGCAACGCCTACGATAGAGAAGTGTAGCGAATCCTGGGGAAGGTCTATGTCCAACGACCGACGTTGAAAGACTAATGATGATGATGATGATGATGAAATTTTACAAAAAGAACATCCAACGTAACACTACGAAAGTTTATGTGTGTGACCATGAGAAATATCATTTTCTCGATTTACAATGTAAGTTTATACTAAATTGGTCCCTTAATTCATGTCCAGCAACGTTCATGCTTGTTTTTTGTAATCTAGACTTTTTTTTGATTACTGTCCAGCAACAGGCTAGATGAGTAACTTCTTCATTGATTGATCAATCGTTTTGCCGTTTTTTTAATTGATCATCCCTAACATGGCATACTTACAAAATACATTGGTCACATGACGGCTTTTATCTTTTTTTATTTTTTTTTATTCAATGAATTATTGTCAATCATGCATCTTTTAGCTAATTTTTTTATCTTAATTAGGAACCGTCAACCTGAACTGTCGCCAAAACTGTCAACAAGCCTTTCTTTAGTTTTTTGGTGGGTCTGGCTTGCTATAAATGCATGTGCAGTACCGGTCAAAATTAGAGAGCAATTTATTAAAATATATGTCTCATTGATATTGATTACCACAGGATATTGAAATTTGTAGAAATCGTAGATTTTGGTGTATAGTTCATGTACAAAACAACTGGAAATGGTTATGAAAAATAGACATTTAAGAAAATACCCTTATTTGAAGATGAAAAAATACAGTGGACAAGATAAGAGAACAGTTTTGCTTTTTGTCACGTTCTAGAAATTTCTCACAGACTCATGGTTACATTTTCCTCGCTAAACAATAAGTTGCGATGTTTTCTGTGTTGATGCCAGACATATCAGGACACTTAAAAGCGACTGCAGCCTTTGACAACAAATTTCTAGAGGAGGACTCATAGCAAAAAAAAAGATTAGTTTTAGGAAAGACATAGTGATTAAAACATCTCCCTTTAACACTGTAGCTGGGATTCCAAGGCAAATCAAAGCTGATCTTAACAAGATGGTGAACTGCAGCACAGTGGACTGACGACTGAATAAACACATTGTGAGTAAAAAAAAATAATAATAATAATAATTGTAGACTTTGATATGCAGAAAAACACGTTGTTTTGAAGGATGATGATTGGTCTAAAGTTGAGTACAGCGAAGTAAGTAACTTCAATTTAGTTGGGTCTGGCGGCAAACGGTTTGTTTGACAGGCTTAAACAAACGTGAGTCAAAAGTTTGAATGGGGAAGTTTCATGGTATGGGGAATACTCTTCACTGAATGCATTGGACATTATGAAAATTAATGGACAGTAAATGCAAATGTGTATCTGAAAAAAGCAAGATGCCATTCTTTTTTTATAAGTATCTCCAAATCAGGGTGACATGATGATGCAACACACACTGCTAAACGAGCTTTTTGAAAAAGAGAATATTGATGGCCTGCAAAAAGTCCCGACTTAAATCCCATCGAGAACGTTTGGGAAATAACAACAAAAAAGTTTTGTAACCGATTTCTGCTAATGGAGTTCTTTATTGTTCATACGAATTGTTTTTCATTTAATTATCTATAAATGTTCAATTTTTACTTTGTAAACTCCATCATATAAATGATATTTATCCCCTCTCTCTTATTTTGTCCACAGTATTTTTTTCAAATAAAGGCTTTTCTTAAATGTCTTTTCCCCATAACCGCTTTTGATAAAAGCTTTTCTGTACATAAAGCATATAACAAAAGCTATGATCTCTATAAACTCCGAGATTCTGTGACGATTAATGAGACATACACATGATTGGATCATTCTCTTATTTTGACTAGTATCATTCATGCAGGCTGTACCGGCGGAGCTATAGGGCAAAAAATACAACCGTTGACTTCTGATTATGTTTTTTTTAAACATTCTCCCCCCCCCCTCTCCCTGCTGTTTAGGTCTCAGGGGGAGAAACTTGTAATGTAATTTCAGGTCCAAGTGACCTATTTGTTCATTTTCTGAAGCGGTATTGTTGCGAGATCTTGAGAAAAATCAAAATAGTTCATGTTGAGTATTCATGAATAGAAAACTAGTCTCTAATATATGTTGTTTTTGTTTGTATTTGTTTTTGTTTTTTGTTGTTTTTTTTTTCGTTTTGTTTTTTTATTTTTGTTTTTCAATGTTTCCTAAAGTGGCATTTTCCTGAGATCATAGGAAAATATTGTCTACTTTTATTTAAATCAGTGTGTAGTATGTGATATTATTTATCCCATTTTTTCCAATATTATCTCTAAATATTTTTTCATTCATTTTTTTTTCATTATTGTATCAATACTTATCAAAGTTGCAGGATATAATCGAGATTCTGTTTTTCTTTCATAAATTCTCTTACTTCTTTTCAACTTTAACCGTTTGTGACCTATAATGAAGGTGTGGAACTATCGAAATTACAATCGGGTCAATATCTATCTATTAATATATTGATATTTATCATGGTTACTTCAGATAATCGAAATTCTGTCACAAATTCTCTTATTTTTGTTCGTGCCTCGTTTTTAGTATCGTGTGAGCAAAGGTGTAAAACTTTACAATTTACAATCAGGATTACCACTCTACTATGTGATCAGAGAGCTTTTAATACGGACGCTGTAAAAAGCAACATACATTAAAAGCTACGGACATTACAATATTTTTATCCTTTCGTGCATCGGTAGTCGATGTCATGAATAGTTAGAAGGACACTCGACGAACGTTATGAAATCGAGTTTCAAAATCTTCTAAATAATTAGTAGTAAGTAGTGAGTAGTCTGCAGTGTTGATTGAACTTTCAGATGCTCACTAGGGACCTACTTCATGGTTATTTATATGGGCAGACTGTTCCTAAGGTAATTTCTTATGCTTCACTGTTTCGCACAGTGATTGCTTCCGACAATGGTTAAAAGTTATAAGATCTGAAAGCGAAAGTCGAGTTTTAAAAGTAGTGCACAGGATCAATAGAAATTTCAATTAACCATCGTGGATCTATTTTCATGGTTATTTATGGGGGCTAACTGTTCCTATTACAAATTCTAATGCTTCACCGGTCCGTGATTGTAAACAAATCCTATTGTCTATGACCTTCTTTCTCATCGATAAAACAAAGATTATTACGATAAAATTGATAGATTAAAAGTTTTAGACTTTTTTTCAACTCATCTTAGAATTTGTTTGTTTTTTTTTAATAATAAAGAAACGAAATTTCTGTCCAGAGAGATGTTATTTCCATGCTTTGTTTGAATTGCTTTTCTCAAAAAAAAGTTCCTCTTGTTTTTTATTCGTAGGGGTATTAGCACCAACACAGACATTGTTTTCATGCATTGTGAAAGTAGCTTTCATCATTATTATGCTTAATTGTACTTAAGGAAATATACATCTGGTTATGTTTGGGTCGTGATATTGACGCAATTTATCTGATATATATCATAAACATTTGAAACATTTATCATAGTGTGAAGAAAAGTATACAGCCCGTACATATAATGAGCATTTATAAAAAATTCTTCCCTGTTTGTAACGGTTCAAATGGGATGCTCTGATTGGTTTATTTTGTTCATCAATCCACATATTTTCCCATAAGAACCTCATTTAGTCTCCGCTTAGAATAATTTTTAATATACATTTTTGTGTTGTTTTTGCTACGTATCGACAGGATATTTTTTATCTGTCGAAAAAATTAGCCCTCTCTTTATATACATTGACTCTTTTGGCTTTTAACTGGAATTTCTATTTTGATATCTCTTTGATACATACCATATTCTTTGCGGTTTTCAATCTGTATTTTTTCACCTTCCTTGGGTTTTTTTCTGCTGTTAACATTTTCAGAACTTGTAGGCACATCCATTATTGATCTTTTTCTTTGCATTATTTCAATCTGTTTTTAGATGTTTGTTTTCCAACTTGATATTTCATGTATATCTGGTTTTCTCTCTTTTTTCCCAGTTTTTTTTTTTCATGCCATTAGATTCTGGCATTCTTGTTGATGCGAACATTTTTCTAATCTATTTCAGTAAGATCCTACTTCAGATAAATCTTTGAAGCAATATTTCCCATTGTTCCTTGTTTGTTTATCATTATTATTATTATGGTTGTTTATACAACTTTTTCCTTAACTGTCTTTCACGTTAATGATTTTTACTTTTCTGAGATCGAATGATATTCTGCCTTCACTATGACCTTTCTCTTCTTAATGTTCATCTCCATAACTATTGCTGCTCTCAGCGTGTTCCTTTTTGGCGTAGCCCCTTGCTCTGTTAGGCTAATCTATTTGTAGGGCCTTCAAATATCTTTCAGGGGTCATCTGTTGAAGGTATTAGGATCCCTGCTTGTAAGATAGGATTTTCTTCGAGCCTATCATTTGTACGTCTTATGCTATGTTTTTCAACTCTGTTCTGTATGTCAAGTCCTATTCTGATGTTTCGTTTGATTTCATCCAGTTTTGCTTCTGTAAGTCTCTTATATTTCATTATGTCCCTGCTTACTTTCGCGAGCTTGTTCTTATCAAAGGTTTCGAGGATTGCCTATCACTCGCTCTTTTCCATTTTTATGGGTATTATTGTTATGATTAATGCCTGCTGGCTCATCTGGCGATCGATAACACACGTACATTGTTTCCTTTTCCCCTGGCGTATCTATTTTTGCATTTTTCTCTTTTTTCTGTTGTTAATTTTGGATTTTTGGAAGGGTTAAAAAAAATGAGAAGTTGCCAGGAAACAACCTAAGAAATTTTAAGAGTTAAGGTTTGGGAAGTTTCAAAATGTATAAAATGATGATTTGAAAACTGAGAAGAATATCGTAAAGCTTGAAGATCCAAATAAATTGCCAAATGATTGTGTGTAGAATACAGGTTTAAAAGTAGTACATCTCGGAATTTTTGAGATGAGGTATTATTATTATTATTTCCATTAATATTCGGACCATCCTCATCTTTGTTGTTTTTCATGCAACGTTTCGGCCGTTGCACTCTACGGCCTTCGTCAGGTATCATCTGGGAGATTTGGGGGAAATAACGAACTGAACCCTTTATTTATCCGACAGGGGTGTATTGACCGTACTCCCCTCTTTTAGCGTTACTAGTATTGTTTTACTGTCTCACACTAGTGTTAAAAGTGTAACATAAATGGTTGCAGTCTAATTTTCATTTGGAATTTCTGGCTTGGAAACGTATCGATATTTACGACGGGGTATTTAAAAGGTTAATGGATTAAGCAGATCAATGATTCTGGGAAAGGGCTGGTTTAAAGAACGTGGGGTACAAATAAGTGTCGACCTGCCTTAACTGAAAATGGGAAAATATCAAGATTCTGCTAATCAAGCAGTATACTAAGACCCTCGCAGTTCTAGCCTTTCAAGATGTAAGGTTATCCCAACAGACTGCAATACGTTGTGAAGAAAAACTGATACAAGCCAGGGGGAAAGGATGGTGTATCAAGTGATCCCAGTGGAGGAGTTCCTTCCGAAAAAGGGAGAAATAACTCTGATCGAGGCTTTGATCCAGGGAAATGACTCTGGCCAGATTCCAATAATACTGACCAATATAGCCAGTAAGACATTGAAAGTTCTCACGGTAGACCAGTTTATGTAAATGCTTGGCAATAAGATATACAATAAAGGACATTGAACATTATCCCTTATCCTCACAAGTATTTAAACGAGATTAATTTTCATTAAGGCCAAGAATATCCTGGTGGTTGATTATTGTCCTCAATGACAATTTACTCACTTACTTTACAATCTTGGGAGGTTAGGAATTTAATGATTGGGTAAATGCCACGGACAAGTGTGAATAGAGGTAGAACGAGATAAACGAATGATGCTGAACCCTAAAGAACATCATCGCAAGGAGTAAGACAATATTATCGTTGAAGACTGTAAATCGGTAAAGTAAAAGATTCAAACCCAAGGAGTAACACAACATTACCGTCGTAGATGTATATGCATGTCGATGTAGAGAAAGATTCAGAACCATAAAGAATATTATTGCAATGAGTACAACTATATTACTGTTGCAGACCGTAATATTGACTCTACATAATCTTTCAGTAGAGTGGTTCAATTTGCTTTACAATTATAGTGTGGAAATGGACCCTTGGCTTTTCTAAATGGAATTTCTGAATGAATTTCCTTCAAATTTTGTAGAAGAATGGTCAGATTGCCAAGTGTTTACATTCTAGTACGGATCCAGGTATATACTACGTTCACCTCGAGCCCTGTACCGTAGCTAAATGTACACAGCAGAATATTTCCAAAACTTCTCAATTGATTTCAGTGGAGTTTTTAGGAAGGACAGGCTATGAGCGAAGAGTTTACATTTTGAAGTGAGTCTAGGAATCTTCACGGCCATTTCCCTTGCATCGTGGCTATTTGTACACAGCTCGATATCTCCCATGAATTTTAGTATTTCAGTATTCTAGGGAGAGGGGGTCCAGTAATTTTTCAGTGTCCTTCCAAGCACTTTGGTTGAAATGTACTAAATTGAAGAAATCCTTTTTCTAAACATGATTGTGTGTGTGTGTGTGTGTGTGTGTGTGTGTGTGTGTGTGTGTGTGTGTGTGCGTGTGTGTGTCTGTGTCTGTGTGAAGGATTCTATTCGCGTGAATACAGCTTTGAAGAATTGTGATTACTTCTCTTGACACCATTCAGGAATCATCATTCCAAAACACGTAGTTCTCTGATGGAGAGTTCAAGATATAATGTAACTATGCTGCCAAACTGCACCCGTAATGCACAGTATCTGTCCCACAGCAGAGCCCGAGACGCCGATACTGATACTTGCCTGTCGAATGGGCCGGAGATTGTGCCTTGGTGAGCATCAATGACCGAGTGCACCGGTGCAATGCATCAGCCAATGAAGTTATACTGAGGCTGCGCATTGCTACGCACATTGGGAGCCCTTGGATACGTCCTTGGGCTCTTGAACTATTCCTCAGCCCAGCTGCGAGGGTATGCGTTGCCTTGGGGCAGCACTGTTCCATTGTACTTAAAGGGACAGGTCGGGATTGACCATACGTTTTCATGACTGCAATTGTTTTAGCAACCTTAGTTGTTTGGCAAATAAAATCACGTCAGCTGGAACTATTTTTGATGGGTTGCTCCTGACCTTGTGTCGTATTTTGCTCTGGTGGGAGAGTAAATAGAGAGATGCTGCCAAACTACACCTTCACTTCCAGTCCTTTCTGCCAAACTATGCCTCCGAATTATTCCGATTTTTTTAATATTTTTTTCCAGTTCTGGGTCTCTCTCTCTCTATATATATATCTATCTATTCATACATTCATATAATACTAATGGAAGACAGATAAAGTGAGGTGTCCTCTAATATAACACCGTTCATTAGGACATTTCGTGTTCTCCCCCCACCCCGATATAGCGCAGTTATGTAGAGGAAATGACTAGACACAGATTGATGGCCGGCAAAGATAGCCGTTATACGAATTTTTCACAAATGTAAATAGTCTGACCTACACAAGTAGTCAGCAAAGTCATAATAAACAACAGCAAAGATGTCATTTTGAGAGTTGTATCTGCCATCATGAATGAAAAAAAAATTATTGACATCATAGACGATAAAAGAATATTCACTCTTCCGTATTGACACTTGATATATCTTCAATAAAAACTCCAAAGCATAGCTTGGTGTTATCAGTTATCTGTTGCATAAATGATTTAAGAAAGGGCAAAACATTATATGGCAATCTTCTATGTCCTGACTGCAACTTCTCTCAATCCTTCTCTAACTGACGTAACTCTCTCTCTCTCTCTCTCTCTCTCTCTCTCTCTCTCTCTCTCTCTCTCTGTTTATGTACAAAGAATGAAATAGTATTATTGCATCAAATTCTATAGCGTACAAATTACTGCCTTCAAGCGAATGCCAATAATATTCATTGGCTCTGATGACCGCTTGCCAATCTTTAGCATTCTCGGCAGTTGGTTCTCAACCTATCCACAACCGATTCCCCCCAACTCTGATCAATATTTTCAGTGCCAGCCGCCCCCCCCCCTACTGGAAATTCATTGACATAGTCTAAAAATCTGTTACCTCTATTGCAACAGGAATATCCCATTCTTATCACTCTTTTCCTACTCAACTGTTGTCAATATGTTCTATTGGGTCGATTTCATTATGATTAGGTCAATCAGGGACGTGACAATCTGACCCAACATCATAAGCCCATTTACATACACTTTGAAATGAAATAAAATCCACCCCACTTGGATTTTGAAATTCCTCCCCGGTGTAATCCCTCCTGGTTGAGAAAAACTCCCCTAAACGCCTCTTGTTGTCCGTACTTGGACTATTAAGTGAGCCACACTCAAAATTCGCACTAATATATAACAAATATTTATTTGATAAATCTGAGAAAGTAATTACTATGATGATTATGTTGAAACTAAAAATGTTGAAAGGAATCATCATTTGAGCAAAATATATTATGATAAAAGTTTTAAACAATTTCACTTGAAAAATCAACAGTTGCAAGGATTGTAGCAGTAAATGTAAACATATAATTCGACATTTTTAATCGATTCGGTGCACTTGTCTTTTTAATTTACAAACCGTTTTTTCTCTTTAAACCATATTGTTTTAACTTTCTTGTCGTCTCCTATTTGCTTGCTGTTTTTTTAATCTGATCGGGAAAATGTGTAGATATTTGTCCAGCTTTTCACTTTATTTTAATTTCATTCCATGACGATGATAATACTAATGATATTTACATTTTCATGAATTTCTAAGAAAAGATGGCTGAGCAGTGAGTGAAGTCTGTTTGACATTATTCTCTCCTTAGCTCGACCAAAAAGTTCATTCTGGTTTTGAGGTTACGTGACATTAGCAGCGTTTAGTTTTAACTGTATTCATTCAAATACGTTGTTTTTTGACAGTATTGTGATAGGGGTTGTATCAGCAAGAGATTTCTCCAAATTTGCGTTTCTACCTCGGTGATGGAAGGAAATAAACAACGATTTCAGCATAGTGTACGTTTCTATAATAAGGGTGCCTTTCAATGCCTTTTGGGTGTTATTTCACAAGTCAATATTGCGTCCATCTTTTTTTCCAAATATAAAAACAGTTTTTGGGTATCTTTCTGGATACTGACATGAAAATGAATATTTCACATCTTTTTTGTTCTCTCTCTCTCTCCCTCTCTCTCTCTCTCTCTCTCTCTCTCTCCCAAAAGAGGGCTATGATAGAAAAAATAATACAAATGAAAGCGAATTAATCCGCCAATAAACTAAAATTTGAAAATCAAATAGTTATAAGACAAAACGTTGAACTAAAACTGGATGGATTGAAAGTGACTTGCATGGCACACGGCCGTAAATGCTTTGGGACTATTTATAGAAATTGACTAATTATTATTATCATTATCATTATAAACTACATAACCAGTGAAGGTTGTAAACTAGCCCTAAGCAATACAAGAACAGGCACAACAGGGTAGCAACAGCTATTTACTGAAAACTATGCAAACGACTGGGATTCAACCAAGTACACAAACGGTACCGACAAACCGGAGACTGTCCTGGAAAGTTGAAGCAACGAATCACCCAGGGAATTCGACACCCAAACCAACCAACCCATCCAAGCGAGAAGACCAGACCTGGAAGTGGCAGACAAGGAAAAGAGACCCTGTCAGATAATAGATGTGGCTGAGCCAGGGAATCACAGGCAGAATATGAAAGAGAATAAAAACTAGGAAAATACCAAGACTTGGCCTAAGGGTTGAAAAAATATAGAACATGGAGGTGAGGATAGTACCAATAATAGAAAGTGCATTGGAGAATGCACCAAAGACATTGGGAACGAGATTTGAGGAGCTGGAGATAAGAATGATTGATGCTATGCAGACCACAGAACTGCTGGCTCTGCAGGATACTGAGGAGAATACTGGAAATATAAGATGACCAGTCTCCTAAGACGCGTGTTCCTCTGCCGTCTATCTCCTCTTCACAAAGAGTCTATCGGTGTCATCCTGCTGTGTAGAGCTTCTTGCAAAGTCATGTTTCTTCGTTCATAGATTCATTGATTAGAGTTTATCCTTTGCCCATCTAAGAAATGAACTTGTGTATCTTACTAACGATACTACCCATGTGGTCATCCTTTTTATCCAATTTCTGCTGTTTAGCTAAGTCTCAAATCCTTTCCTCATTCTCCTGAGACATTGCTTTTTTTTTATTTTTTCTTCCATTTCTCCTTGATTAAGTAATTTACATTTATATCAAACTTGCGTAAATTATGCTCTAATTGTGTTGTTGTCCAGTAAGTCGATTCTTTCTACCTCTGTAAGCCTTTCCCTGCGCATCACCATTAGCGCACTTTTCGAGGCAATTCCTGTTCTTCAAAAATAGCTTTATGTCGCCCATGCACATGAGATGGCTAACTTTTCCCTTTGCTCTGTTTTTTTATATTCTGTTTAGTGATATCAAAGGTAGTACAAATAGTTGTGAGGATATAAAGTCCCCCTTCAAGATTCACCTTTTTATACTTACCTTTTATACATTTTTCCTGCAGATCCCAAGGGTACTTTTTAGTTTTTCATAGAGTTTGCAATGAATCTCAACACTATTTCAATAATCTTGAAAATCTTGAGGTATTCAAGTGTCCAGCTATGTGGTATCATGTCGTATGCTCTTTTGTACTCAATCTACCTTATTGCAACATTTTTCATTTTATTTTTGTTTTTGTTTTTTGTTGCTTCTTTTGTTGTTTTCCTTTTTTCTTACTTCTTTTAGAGCAATCTTGTCAATCCAGTTATTCGATCCTTCGGTTCTGTCCCTGTGCCCATTCTGCTCTTTTGGTAAAGGTCTTCTGTTTCCATTGGAAATATATATTCTTTCTGTTACATGTTTGATCAGAATTTTCCACACTAGTGGCAGGCACATTATTGGCCTATAGTTGCTTTCCTGATACTTTTTTTCAGTGTCCTTCTGGATGTTGGTCGTTCTGCTTCTGGTCATCCAGTCTTGGGCCTCACCTTCCTCTAGGTAGCTTTGGAGTTGGTAGATCAGTATGTCATTTAGTATGATGAATTTTGTAAACCAATATCCGTGGATCCCATTGGATCTTCGGACTTAACAGTTGGGTATTTTTCGGAACTTGTTTTCCGGTATGTTTTGTTTTTTTTTCAATATAATTTGTTCTTCCTCATCTATCGTTTGGAGTTCTTTTCCACATTATATAAGCATTCTAGAGATTTGTTTTGTCCCCATACGTCGTTCCTGAAGTTTTGCCTCCTTAGTACCTGGTTTTATGTTCTGTCTCCATCCAAGTCTAGGTTTAATTTCTTTTCGTTTTGGGGAAAAAAATTCGTGTTCATTGAGCGATCCTTTGCCCATCTATCTTGATTTTTTGCCCAGTCTTCTCGTTTTTTTGCTTGTTTTCTTTTTTTTGGTGCATTCCCTCCTTTGCATTTTTTTGTGTTTTCTATAATCCTATGTCTCTCTATAACTTGGAGATTTGTTCTTCTTACATAATTTTTCAGGCAGGTGTTTTGACTTCCCCTGGTGCCGTTAATGTCTGCTATCATTTTTGCACAAACGTAGAAAAGGTTGTTGAGCTCCGTTATGTTGTTAGTTCCAAAACGCTGTCAGAAGCAGTTATCGTGTTCACTTTGGGGGAGTTACCTTTCTTCCAATCGTTTTCCTTAAATGATAGCAGTGGCTTCTTTCTATCTTGCATCTCCTCTTTTAGGGTTTGTATCTAGGATCTTCTCTTCTTTCGTTGAGTTGCCAGCGCACCAATATTATGTATGGCTTTTATTTTGATCAGAGTTTTTGCTCTTATTCAGATTTCTTTCTGTTTTATCGATTATTATCATTATTATTATTTACAATCTCACATCAGTTGCCTGGTGGTGGTGGTGGTGGTTGTTGTTCTTGTTATCACTATTACTATTACTATTATTATTACTATTATCATTATTACTGTTATCATCATCATCATCATCTCGACCTGTGGAAATTCCACGTGTGTTGACGACGAATATCATCTGTCATCTAATGCTTTTCTTCATCCAACGCCTGTATTAATCTTTTCCGTATCACTTCCAATATTTGTTGCCTGGCCATGATTTTATCGAAATGCTCTATATATTTTGAATATTTTACATACGCAAAAATTTTCACAACCCGTAGTAAACTACCTAATTTCCTTTTTCAGCCATCTTCCTTCCAATCTTGTCATCAAACTCCATTCCTCTTCTTTCCTCTTCCTCCGTTCCTACACTTTTATCAAACTACATAAGTTCTTTGTTTCCAATTCCTATTTACTTCTAGGAACTACTCAGCTTTCTCTCCCCCTCACCTCTCCCCCTTATCGACAATATCTCCTTTCCTTCTCATCCTCTTATTGAACTAACTTTCTTTTCTCACACTATTTTTCCTTATCTCCTCGGTAAGTTAATCAATTTTCTTTATCTTCTTGCATTTCTTACTCTCTTATTAAACTACCTAACTCACTATAACTTTTCAGGGCCATTAAATAAATGAACGCAAACTGTGTCAGCCGGAGTTTGAACTCGGTTCGCCGATTCCACTTGGTGTGCAGCTAACCGTTCGGCCACTAGCAACCCCAACATAAACACATCAACATATAAATGCGCACACACACGTGCACGCAGACGTGCACACAGAGATAGCACTCAGGTTAATCCTGTGGGGTTTCGATAATGCAATGGTCAACATACTGGTCACGTAAACCATTAACATTGAGTATGTTCTCTATTGTACGCTTCGTAAAACCCCTGTAAGTGACTAACTTCCTTTACTCCCCTCTTTACCTACCTTTTTTTTAAATACATAAGTCAAGCTTAAAGTGAATTTTCTTGATAGTAACGAAACAAACAAACCAAAAAAAATCACAAAGCAAAAAATTGATTCCTGTTGTTTGCTTCATTCAAACTGCGTTTCAAACTTCTCTTGTGATTGGTTAGCTTTTGACCGATTGACTAATCACATTGCAGCAGACGTCATTGTGACAAAGAAAATTACACTATTGATCGTTCAGTGGTAAGAACCAATAACTGGAGGTTTTGAGGTTTCAATTTCAATTATCCACTTAGTTAATATTCCTTGGGAATATTTTTGACAATCGCCAGAAATGTAAGATGTACACAAGGTTATGTAACGGAGAAATGTGCCAGGTTTCTTGATTAGTGCATTTCAGAAAATAGTCTGGTTGTTTGACGATAGGTGGAAGAGTTTTCTCAAAGAATTACACAAAGAAAATGTTAGCAGAAGTTTTGTTGGCAAAACACTTCGACTTTGCATAGTGTGCGTACTTAGGAAAATCCATACGTTTGAAAGGCAAGCAGAAGTTATCCGCCGAGTGAAATGAGAATTAAAAATAGTCTTTGAAAGAGGAACAATTACGCAATTACAAATTATCGAGTATGGCTTAGTGGATAGAGTAAAATACCAAAGGTTTTGAGAATTCAAATTCAAATTTCTTTTTGAAAGTTCATCGGTGTTGCTCAAAGTGGTCAAAGCTGAAGGCTCTGAGAGTTTCTAGCCATTTCCTCTATTGAAAGAACTCACTAGTATGGCTAACTGGTTTGAGCAAAGCTGTGAGATCTTCAATTCATTTCCTCTTTTTAAAAATGGTAACCAATGTGGTTCAGTAGTTAATGCACAACACAGAAAATTTGGTTGCCATTGCTTTTGCATCTTTGTGTTTAAAAAAATCATATTGAGAAAAATTATGGAAATCAGATGATTATCGTTCATTGTTACTGTAAATACAAAATTCACTGTATCATGATAAATTTGCAAATTGGACGGAAAATTGTTTTATCCTTTAACTGAGAGCATTTTAACAGCATAGCACTAACAAAACCCTGCAATATACTGTTTTTGATACATTGTGATAACATACATACGTACAGAAATCGGATCGTTAAAGTATGAATAAGCTTACTATATCTGGATATACCTTGGTGATGAAAAATATCTAGATTTAATCAAAAAACTGTTCCAGCTCAAAATGGGTAATGTATAAAACTTGATGTCATTACGGAACACTGTGAAAAGGGACACATTAATCAAAATAAGCAGCTGAAATACTCCCTCCCAGAGATATTTCCGACAATCTCCAAAAACAAAGAGGTATATAAGGTTTGACAATTAGTACATTAAAGAAAATAGGTTTAGTGTTCGACATATGGCGATGAAGCTTTCACAAAGAAGGACTCAGTGTTAGCATAAGTTTTTGTACGCGAGACACCTTCACTTGACAGAATTCGTATGCTTATGAGAGTTCACGTGTGTGGTTGTGTGTCGTAATGGACAGTAGGAGAAGTTAGCTGCTGAGTCGAAAGGTTTGGGTAAAGACGACAGTCCAAAATGAAATTTGCAAGAAGAGCAATTACAAAACTACAAAACCCATTCGCATACAACATTTTTATTATCTTTGCCCCACGTTTTCTCAATGGGCTAGCTTTCAGTAACTGAACAGCAAATTCTGATAGTTTTTCTAGCACGTGAGAAATACAACTGTCCATCACAAAACTCTGGTTGGTGTAAGTAGATTCTAACCTTTCCAAAGGTTTGGCCTTGTGATTTATTTATTGTCATAGCATATGACAGCCGCTGAGTAAACGGCAAATTTTGGGTCACTTGACGCCAGTTTTACTTTTGGTATGTGAACATACTTTCCTGCAAGTGTACCACTTATTATAGAGGCTTCAACAGAGTTTTTATGTAGATTGAAAACTTTGAAAAAAGACCCTGCTGTATGGAGCGTACGTAAAAGCGTTATAACTGGCCCAACTTTGAGATTCAATCTGTGTGATGGCATGCCACTTGGAGTGAATGAATCCAATAATTCTATGGGGTAACGTCCACGTTCAGTATCTCCTTGGTCATCAGTCACAGCTTTATTTGCACTGAAATAAGTATGAACATTTCCTGGTTGTAGGTTCTTCATTTGGGGAAAGGTAGTCAGAGTTTTTGCATGATAGTATGACGCGTAATTGTCTCTCTTCTTGAGTTGGTTCACTGAAAATCAGTCTGACCCTTCTAAGTATAATGTGGGTGGTACTTCCCCATCATCTGGTGACTAGGTAATTGTGGAGGTGTTTTCTAGTTGAAGAAGCCAACGTGCAAAATCCTTTTGTACTTCTGCTGCAACGTATTTTGAGTCAGTTAATATTGTCAGGAATTCAGCCACTGATGAAAAAGATTGAGGCTGATACCAAGAATAGCTGTCTGTGTGGTAAGATCTGTCTGTGGTCATCTCTCAGTAGAATAATCCACCGAAAATTACCTGTACTCCATTTGTGTTCCGTGGGCATTCATCAATTTAATTAAGAACAAAATTCGGTACCATCGATTTTTTATCAGTGATTATTAAAACTTGAATTCTTACGAATCGGTGTTGGTCTGAGGTAAGAGATATGTTACATGTGCATGTGTTAGTCAATTTATGCAGGCAGTTTGAATGAGCAATGTATTGTCTTAACAATAGACAATAATATAGTAGCAAAGCCTGTCGATACAACTCATGATACTTGGTGATTGTCGATGGGTAGATGAGAAAGGATCATTTTGAATAGATACGTCTGGCGAAATCCTCCATTGGCACCAATATAGAAGAGTTTTTTTTTTCATTATTATTATTATTATTATTATTATTATGAATCTCACACCAGTTGCCTGGTGGTAACCGCTGGAGTTTGAGTGACAGCAAGTCTCCTCAAGTCTCCAGCCCTCCTCTCCTCGTACTCATAGATCGCAGTAATTTTGCGATTTACAGTTTCACACCGGTTGCCCAGTGGTTATCGCTGAAGGCTGAGTGACAATAAGTCTCCTCAGGTCTTCAGCTAACGTCTCCTCTCTCTTTCGCATATCATGACAGAGCTACGGTTCGTTGCAGTCCTTATATCTCTAGCACCTTCCTCAGTATCCGTCCAGTGCCCAGCAGTGCTGTGGTCTGTACGGTCTCTATCCTCCCCCTAATCCCGATCTCCTCCAGTCTCTCCCTCAGCGTTTTGGGGACAGTTCCTAGTGCTCCCACTATGACCGGTACTACCCTGGTTTTCATGTTCCACATTTTCTTTAACTCCCTTGCTAGGTCCTGGTATTTTTCCCTTTTCTCACCCTCCTTCTTCTTTACTCTATGGTCTGCAGGTACAGCAACGTCTACTATTTGGCAGGCCCTCCTTTTTTTGTCTACTATTACTAAGTCCGGCCTTCTTGCCTGGATGAGGTGGTCAGTTTGGATGTCAAAGTCCCACAGTAGTTTGTGGTTGTCATTCTCCAAAACTGCCTCTGGCTTGTGCTGATACCACTTTTCCCCATGGTTGAATCCCATTTGTTTACTTAGTTCCCAGTGTATCATCGTTGCTACTCTATCGTGTCTATGCTTATACTCCTTCTGGGCGAGCTGACTACATTCACTAGTTATGTGGTTTACTGTCTCATCTCTTTCACCGCACATGCGGCATTTGCTGTTTGTCTGTGTTCTATCGATTTTTGCTTTTATGTAGTTTGTCCTTATGCTTTTGTTTTGGGCTGCCATGATGAGCGATTCTGTTTCTCTCTTAAGGTTTCCCTTTCGTAACCATGTCCATGATTTCTCGTCTGCTATATCTTTTATCTGTCTTTTAAACTCGCCGTACAATTTTTTCCCTTCCCACTTTTCTTTTCTAGTTTGCTGTACTGTTCCATTGTTTTCTACTTTATTGTTTGTCGCACTATCCCTCGCGCTCTTTATGATTTCTTCACTATTTGTTTGCACATATCTATCTAGGACTACTTTAGCTCTCTGGACACAATCTTCTATGCTGATGAGCCCCCTACCACCTTCTTTTCTCTTAACGTATAGCCTATCTGTATCATCCCTAGGATGTAATGCTTTATGCATCGTCATAAGTTTCCTTGTTCGCCTATCCATTGATTGGAGCTCTTCCTTTGTCCATCCTAGGAATGGTCCTGTATACCTAACTACTGACACAGCCCAGGTGTTCATTCCTTTTATTAGATTTCTGCTATTTAATTTGGTTTCTAATATTTTCCTTATCCTTCTGAGGTATTCTCTCTTAATTTTCTCCTTCATCTCTTCCCGTTTTATCGTGTCACATTCAAGGACACCTTGTATCGGTCTTGTGCAGTTAATGCCCTAATCTTGTTGTTGTCCGGAAGTTCAATTCCCTCAGTCATTGAAAGCCTTCCTTTATGCATCACCATGATTGCGCATTTTTCTATCCCAAACTCCATTCCTATGTCCTCACTATATTCCCTTACTTCGTTGAACAGAGTCTCAAGCTCTCCCCTGTTTTTTGCAAACAATTTAATATCGTCCATGTACATTATTATTATTATTATTATTATTATTGTTATTATTATTATTATTATCATCATCATCATCATCATCATTATTATCATCATCATCATCATCATCATCATCATCATCATCATTATTATTATTATCATTATTATTATTATTATTATTATCATCATCATCATCATCATCATTTGGAATCTCACACCAGTTGCCTGGTGGTAACCGCTGGAGTTTGAGTGACAGCAAGTCTCCTCAAGTCTCCAGCCCTCCTCTCCTAGTACTCATAGGTCGCAGTAATTCTGCGATTTACAGTTTCACACCGGTTGCCCAGTGGTTATCGCTGAAGGCTGAGTGACAATAAGTCTCCTCAGGTCTTCAGCTAACGTCTCCTCTCTCTTTCGCATATCATGACAGAGCTACGATTTGTTGCAGTCCTTATATCATTATTATTATTATTATTATCATTATTATTATTATTATTATTATTATTATTATTATTATCATCATCATCATCATCATCATTATCATCATTATTATTATTATTATTATTATTATTATTATTATTATTATTATTATTATTGTGTGAAGAGCTACTTTTTCACTTGATCTCTGGCGTGTACTCGGTACAAAAAGTCTTCTACGATCTGATCTTTAAAGGAATCCCACACGTTCATGATGTTTTCTCGATGCCAATAAACACGTTTCGTAGTACTATTTTGATACGAGGCTTTTATAGCATTCTAATTGTTGACACTTCCCCGAGTGTGCTTCCTTATTTGCGATCATTTTTTAAGAGTTTTAGTTGAATGCACCCATCTTTGGAAGTCGGCATAATCTCTTTTTCAACTGCTGTGAGTTCTTCATGCTCTTGGAAGATAGCACAGCAAGTAAGCAGATATTTTTCAACATCTTTGACTCACTGAATATATGTGGCTAATGATTTACTCATATCTCCTTCTGGACGTCCCTTTTCTATGAGTTTCCTGGAACGTGTAGGGATTTCACATTCCTTTAAATTGGCAACAAACTGTTTTAAATGTTCGTCAACATATGAATTGATACAGAATGGAAATATTTCCATGAATTTATACAAGATTCGATTACTTTTATTTATTGCTTTTATTCATTTTTGATTGCATATATAAGCATTTAGCAGAAATTTTCTGTCAAGTTTAATCTAAATTTGAGGGATCGAATTGGCAACCAATCTTTTGATAATATGCATCAACATATGGATCTATACAAAATAAAAAATTTCCTTGAATTTTTATCTAATTCGATGATTTTGATTATTTGTTTTTATATATTTTTGATCAAATACATAAACCACGACAGAAAATCTTTGACGAGCGGTTTCATTCAAAATCACACAATCAAATGCAAATAGTGAATGTATGAATATGAATTGATATAGATTCGAAATAGTTCTATAATTTTTTTCAAAGATTCAATGAATTTAATTTTAAACTCGGTGAATTTGATTTATTGCCTTTTTATAGATTTTTGATTGCATAAATAAATATCAGCAGAGAATCTTTGGAGGGCTCTTGCCAGAACAAACCCATCTAAATGATGGTTTAAATAAACCCCAAATGATAAGAAATTGTCAAATCGGATCAAAAGATGAGGTTAGGATTGGGGTGCAGGATTGTTTGAGTTAGGATGAGGGTTGGAGTTATGTTTGGGGTTGGAGTTATAAGTGTTACGCTTAAGATACATCTGTACAAATGTAAGTATAAACTGAAAAAAAAATGGAATTATGATATGATTTTCAACTGTGCCGTTTCGAACAGTATGGAAAGATTTGGAATGAATTAGCTGCTCTAATCAAGGTGAATCTGTCTATCTTACATTGGAGAAAAGGTAGTCACGTGTGCACTCAGAAGAATAGGGTCTAATTTAGGAGATATCTAAATTGAAAATTGAGCGCCAGGTTTAACAGCGGACAAAAGGTCAGGATTTTAGATTGTATGCGTATTATGAATCAATAATCCACCTAAAAGTCAATCCACCAGCTGCCACTAAAAAAAGTTATTTTTCTTAAAAATGAAAAATATCCCTTAAAAACTAAAGTCAGATTCATTTGAAACAGTTCATTGTGTAAAAAGAAAATGCGTTTATATTGCTATTTCTTTGAATTTTCTAGTTTGACTTTAATTTATCGGTTTTTTGTATATTTTTGATTGCTTTAATAAAGCTCAGAAGAGAATTTCTGCTTAGATTAATTTTAAAACATGGGATGAAATTAGCAAATGAACCGTTGAAAATATGCATCAACACATGAATTAGTATGAAATTTGAATGTTTCAGTGAATTTTCAACAAATATCTATGACTTTACTTTATCGTTTTTATATTTTCCTAACTGCGTCAATAAACTCAAACAGAAAATGTTTGGCAAGCAATCAAATTTGAAAAAAAAAGCTTTTGAGACGTACATCAACACGAATAGGAATTGATATAAATATTTCTATAAAGTTTTATTAAATTCGATGAATTTTATTCTAAATTTATACATTTTTAATTTTAAAAAAAACTCGGCAGACGAAAATTGTTTAGCGTTTTGTATACAATCAAAAAATTATTTCTGTGAATTTGAGTTATTCTCAGATTTGGGGAAAATAATAATTGGACAGAAAAGCATACGCCTGAAAGAACGACCATGTTTAATTACAAACTTTCAGGGGAAAGAACTGTTCTGTGATGGCCATCTCAACTCAAATATCCCTTTCTCTAGTAATTGGTTGTTTGTTTTTTTTAATCAACCAATGAATAGCTATGAATATTACGTTGGAGTTGAGACAGGACTAATGATATACTTGATTATTATTAGAAATTTATGCATTTGTATATTCACGCCAGATGTCCGCTGACAATCATTAAAGATTAAAGGACAGCAAGTTTCCTAAAATCTCCAGCCCCTTTCTCAGTATCTTCACAAACTACAGCAACGCCTTCGTCTTGACAGCCTCAACTATTCCTTCATCATTATCTAAATCAAATTTTGGCACGGTTCCAAGTGCACCTACTATTAGTGGTACTGTGCTAACCTTAATATTCCATACTTATGTCACCTGCCCGACAAGGTCTAGATATTTTCCAATTTCGCACTCTCTTTCATTAACCCTGTAATCTTCTGGCACAGAAATGTCAGGGATCTTGATTGTCTTATTTTTTTTCCATGTCTTCCGGATCTGGTGCTGTTGCTTGGATGGAGTAGTCGGTCTGGATATCAAAATCCTTAAGTATTTTAGGATCTTTTATGACTATTCCTGATATGTGTTGATTTTATTATCTACATAACCGAACCCAAGTCGTTTGTACAGTTCATGGAGTATGACTGCTATTACTTTCCCGGGATTATTTTGGTACTCTTTTTTGATCAGCTTACTACATTCAGTGATTACGTGGCTTACCGTCTCATCTCTTCCACCGCAGAGGCGGCATTTTTCATCTATTTTTATGGGATTCGTCTGTCTTCACCTTTAACTAGTTTGTCCTAATGCATTTGTTCTGGGCTGTTTGGATGTAGGATTCTGTTTCTCTTTGGCGTATCCTCTGTAGAGCCATGTCCACGATTGCCTGTTCGTGATATTTTCTTTGAGGTTGTTTTTCTTTATCATTTTCTCCCTTTATTGCTTTCTTCCCTGTACTCTCGTTTATTATTTTTCCATTTCTGGTGGCATTGTTTCGATAGGTTTTCATAATATTTTTATCGCTCTGTGGTACATAGTTTTTCTTTCAACCCTATTTTGGCTGTTTGGAGTTTTCTTTTCTTTAACATAATCTTTTCTGTCGTCTTTGGGTTTCTAAGCCTTGTACACAGACATTTCCTATTTCATCGCTTCGTTGATTTTGTTTCCCGCTTTTGTCCAACCAAGGAACGAGTCCTCTGTACCTCGTTGTCGTTAATACCCGGATGTTTGACACTCTTATAAATCTTATGCAGTTAGAAAACGTCAACTACAACATGGCCGATATTACTATCGGCTTCTTCAGTTTTCAAGTTGGTTTGCCGGCCTTCCTGGCTATGTGTCCCGCGTACGGGTCGCACCAATGGAGCTAGAGGAGTGAAAATTTCAACATCTATTCCTTACCATGACTGAGAGAATTTTTTTTTGTTTTTTGAAACCCCCCTTTAATATGTCTAATAAATGGGGTTGAATTCGGAATGTGAGTTTATGCTAAATTGATCCCTTGGTTTGTACCCAATATTATCCACGCTTGTTTTATGTTTGAAAATTCAGATTTTCTTTGTGATCAACAAGGCAAAAGAAGTAACTTACCAATTCATCACCATTTTTCAAATTTTTTGATTGATCCCCCAAACTACGGCATGCTACGAAAAGAACTTAGTCGTATAATGGTTTCTATTGAGTTACTAACCAGACCTGTTTAGTTTAGTTTTTTAGTATTCTTCATCTCCTTTCTTTCTGTTTAATCGTTTCTTCTTGTTTTATTGGTTTATTGATTCGCACTTGAGTACGTCTAGGTATTCATGGCGGCCCCGTGATGTTAAAACCCTGATTGACGTGTTGTCTGATATGTTGATTCCATCTGTCGTCAAATAATCACTTCTGTGCATTACTAATAGTTCGCATTTCTCTATCCACCATTCCATTCAGATGTTTGTCGCTGTAGTTTTCAACTTTGTGGATCAATATTTTGACTTCTTTTTTATAGGGGGTGAAACAAGGGTGATCCCCCTATCATCATCATCATCATCATCAGTCTTTTAGCGTCATTTATTGATTATAAACCTTACCAAGGATTCACCACACTTTTCTATCGTGGGCGTCGTGGAGCCACTATTTTCTAAATTTGTCTATTTCATCTCTCCATCTTTTATTCTGCCGGCCTCGGTTTTGCTTGTGCTCTCTGGGAATCCATGTTGTTAGGCGTGATGTCCATCAGTTGTCTGTCATTCTTACAAAATGGCCAGCCCATTGCTATTTTAGTTTTCTAATAGATTCTATGATGTCTCTGACTCCCGTTTTCTTCCTATCCCCCTTACTGCAATCTAATTTTCAACTCGAGTTCGTGTTCAGGATAGGGGCTTTTCAGGCACATGAAGGAATATTTCGAATTCTGGGGAATAAATAAAACCTGAGAAGATCGCTATCCCACCATAGGCGACGGATTTCAAGAGAAACCCTCTCCATACCAAAAATTTTCAACTCAAGTTGCCTACTAAATTATTTTTTCTTTTTCAAAATGAGGATTATTTCTGAGCCCTAAAAGTCTATTTCGTATTCTGGTAATAAATAAAAACGGAAAGGGCACTATCCCGCTTATGGGTAGACATAGGGGCGGGAGGACAAATTTAGAGAATGGGGCAACGAGGCCCACAGAGGAGGGTATGCATTGACCGAATTTTGAGTGCAAACTGTAGTTCTTTTTGTATTTGGTTTTCCAAGGGCTGCAACACCAGTGATAAGCCACCAGAATTGAGCTTTCGACACAGGCATCCCCTTGAAAAACTAGTTCCCACATAGAACTTACTATCAGTCATGCAAAAATATAATTTTAACTCTCACAAATTGCAACAAAAAAGCTCAACAGATTGTGTGTCCTCAATAACATCTGAATGAGAGACAAAAGTCTACAGAAGTTGTTCGCAAGGGAAATCTTGATCTTCAAAATGGCTGCCATTCGCCCGAGTGAAAATAATGTATTTCTGTTTTTAGATGAAATTCGGTAAGTGGATTGCTCAGGACCTAACGAACTGCAGGGCCAAGTTTCGAGTTGTTTGGACGGGTGGTTCTTGAGAAAACTGCAATTAATCGGCAGTGGAGAATTCTAATGTGCCGTCCTTTACAAATCATTATCCCGTACAATTTGCCAAGCAGCTGAAATAAGATATTTCAAGGGTGATATTCAAAATCTGCTATTTGAAATAAACCATTTTTACAGCTCATTCAAAATCAGAACTGATATTTCATTTCCCGAATTGCATGCCAGTGATTCCGAATGTGACGGCATGAATCAAGAACTACACAACATATCCCTATGAAATCCCTATCCTTATGAAATTATCTTTGATGACTAAAGGAAGAGTTATATTTCAAGAATTCCTGAGAAAAATGCCAATAATATTAGTTTTAGGTCTGCATTCGTGATCACGCCAATTAAGACCTGTAAAATTTGGAGTAAAAAACATAATGAAATTGATACATCGTTGATAAATAATCTCGTCAAATTTCTAATGGAGTTTTGTAACTGTTGTGCATTGAAAGTGACAACCAAAAACCACAAAGCTTTGTATTTTGCATTTTTACACGGGAATTTCAGTACCTTCCTTTACGTTTTCGTCATTAACCTTTTTATGAGCAACAGACAAATAATACCATTATACACCGTTGAAAAATTGGGGAATTTTTCATTACAACGATATATATATATATATATATATATATATATATATATATATATATATATATATATATATATATATATATATATATATATATATATATAAGCTTACAACAAACGATTTATCTCACTTAGAGGAGCCATTTTTGGATGGATGGTTCTATTTCCTTATGTGCATTTGGAGCCTTCAGATTCATCCTTGGGCTCTCCTATTATTACTCGGTCCAACTGCAGGGTATCCGTTGCGCCAGGGCAGAACTGCGAATGAACACATCATCCAATGCCCTGGGGTAGGATCGAAACTTTAACTTCAGACCCAGAGGCTGATTCCCCCTCTCTGCTCTCTACGGTCAGTAAGGTTGAATTTAAGTGATATATTTATTAATGCATAGATTTTCCATTCACTACAGTGCTCCATTCAATGTTGAGAGAGTACAGTATAAGCTTACAACAAACGATTTATCTCACTTAGAGGAGCGTTATCTGTCAAGAATTAAATTCACAATCAACAGACTGTGGATCCGAATATTTTTACATATACTTGAAATTCCTGTTCAAAATGCATAATACCTTACGTCATGTTCTCGGCTAGAACTTTTTTATAAATAACAGATTCACTGTTAGAAAGCAGACAAAATTTTCTTTTCAACAATATGGACATGTAGAAAATATAAGTTACTAGAAATAGATGAAACTAGACAATAGATGAAAGAACAAATAATGAATATCAAAATGGCGTCAGTCGATGACTATTTGTTTAAACTGGAAGTCACTCAGTGAGATTACAAATATAATGAAATAACATAATTAAATCTGCCCTTTAAGTGCTTTTAGCATACAAATATCTGGGGATTGGAAAAGCAGAATTGACAAGGTACTCGGTTTGAAAGCTGATGTATTTTTTTCCAACGATATATATATATATATATATATATATATATATATATATATATATATATATATATATATATATATATGTAGTAGAATGTGGATTCGCTACACAAACTAGCTCATGTTTCTGCTCTGTTTGGGCCTCATCAGGCGAATGATTATCCATGTTTTGGGGGGAATTTGGTGAGAATGTTGTGAGTGTGGTAGTTAGTGGTATGTGGATACTCTAAAACAACTTAACTTCAAGAGTAAAAAGTTGTAAGTATCATGAAATAAATCCATTACATTCCAGAAGTGGCTTCATATTATTGATATATTATTATATTATGTTATACTGCTAGCCTGATATGTATCACATATACTATATGTATATATATATATATATATAAACTGACTGTAAAATAAAACATTCCAAGATGAACCTATGTAAACCAAAATATGGAAAATTCATGTTACTTCTGGCTGAATGATAAATTTGCAATCCTCAAATTAGCTAAAAAAAAAAACAAGAACCTAAAATATATTTATTGAATAGGAAAAATGAAATGACATTAAAACGACTATATTGCTCGAAATTTTTATTAACAAATATAACTCAATGACCCATACTTCAGCACAATAAAAGTTTCATAAACAGTTTATCTACTTAATCATTTCAAAGAACCACCTAATCAACATTGTCTACTCTCCTCTGTCTGAGTAAATAAGGAACAATATAATCCATCATGGTCATAAAAGACTCTAATGCAGGCAATAAATCTAATGTAAAAATCAAGGTTAAAATTTAGACATCCCTTTGAACACATATATATTGCCATTAAATAAATCCACAATCCATCCAGCGTCAACCATGTAGTACGCAGATACTTACAATACTAAATACCCAATCCTACGCTTTTGACTGCAACATTTTGTACCGTAAAAGTTTTCTTTTCAACGATATATCATGCCAATTTATCATATTCTTTACCCTATTTTGCGCAAAATTCTATAGGATTCTATCGGCACGAGAGCCACCACAGAAATAAAACTGTTATTATTGATATATCTCTTATGAATCCTCAGAAAACTAACTTGCTGAAGATATGCCCGTCGGTCTCTTCTGTATACACAGAAAATTCCATGGAGATATGTTGAATGATGCTCAAATTTCACTATCACATTCAGAATCACTGTCATACAATTTAGCAAATGCAATTTTGGCTCTGATTTGGCTCCGAGTTCCCCTGTCGTCATTATCATCATCATCAGTCTTTTAACGTCCGTCGTTTGACATAGACCTTCCCCAGGATTCGCCACAATTCTCAATCATGGGCGTTGCGGAGCCAGTACTTTCTGAATTTGTCTAGCTCGTCTCTCCATCTAATATTCTGCCGGTCACGGTTCCGCATGTGGTCTCTGGGGATCAATGTTGTGAGTCTCGATGTCCATCGGTTGTCCACCATTCGTGCAACATGGCCAGCCCACTGCCATTTGAGATTTTTTAACGGATTTTATTATGTCCCTGAATCTTGTCTTTTCCTGGATGTACTGTGCTGTCTTGTGGTCCCTCTAAGTGAGGCCGAGGAAAAAATGATGAATGTTAAAAAGCAGATTTGGGATCTTTACCCTTGAACTATATAATTTCTGATTATCGTATTGGACATTTTTGTGTGGAACGGCACATTACACTTTTTCCTCTGCTGATTGATTACAACTTTCTCAAGAATCGCTCATCCAACTCTGAACCTAACACTCTGGTCCTCTAAGCCCTGAGCAATGCACTTACCAAATTTCAATTTAATGCAGTGCTTGTCTCAGGAGATACATTCGTGTCACTAGGGCGTGTTTTGTATCTCGGGGTTTTCCCCTCATACAATCTTTGTGCACTTTATTTTCTCTCATTCAGACCATTTTAAGGATACAAGATTTGTTTGTTTTTTTTTTTTAGTCTCTAATGGGGGGCGCATTATGTCAAGAAATCCAAAATATCGTAGCAGTTGACTGATAGGTACAGAATAACATTGAATATATTTTCCCAAAAAAATTTTTTCGTCGTCTTCACTGGGTTGATTCCCTAGGTATCATTCCTCCTACTATTGTGGCACGAGTGATCTGCCTGTTTTTCAAGCTAAAATGGCTATCATTACGAAGTTATAGAACCAAACCTCTCTATCATGGACGTACCGGGGCCATTACTGGTCTAGTTCCTCTTACCATCCTATATTCTGCCGGTCACGGTTTTGCATGCGAACTCTGGAAATCTATGTTGTGAGACGTGATGTCCATCGGTTGTCTGCTATTCTTGCAACATGACCTGCCCATTGTTTGAGTTTTCTAATGGATCCAATGATGTCTCAGGCTTGTTTTCCTCTTGATATATTGTGATGTCTTGTAATCACTCCATGTGATGTTGAGTACCTATTTATTTAATCTACCACCAGAGCGAAATGCGATATATGGTCAGCCTTAACGTGGGAAAAAATGGAGCAACCCATCAAAAATAGCTCCAGCCGACACAACTTTGGCTGCTAGAACAGCCGGGGTTGTAAAGCGACCGAGGACGCGGAGGCGTCAAGGTGAGCTTGATCTGTCTCTCTTGTTGCAATGGGACAGTGCCACCCCGGGGTGAACTGCTTCCCCAACCCAGCTGAGCCAAGTTATACAAACTAAACCCAAGGACGAATTTGGCTAATTGGCTGACGCATTGCAACAACGCACTCGGTCTTTGATGCTCACAACACAATATCCGATCCATTCGTCAGGCAAGCGTCAGTGCCGGTGCCTCGGACTATGCATTGGAACAGATACTACACTTTATTTCACACCGAAAGGCCAGAAAAATGGGAAGGTGAGCACCGATTTATTTACCCTCCCACCAAACAAAATACGACATCTAGGCCGAGTAATAGAAAGGGAACCCAAGGACGAATTCAAAAGCCCCCAATGCGCTTAGCAATGCGCAGCCTCAGTGTACCCTCATCGAATGAGGTGAACCGATATCACCTTCTCTTACCCATTTTTTTAGCTGAATTTTGAGGGCTCTGGTGTGAACTATATAAGGTTGAGATCAAAATGAAGGTCATTTTGAACATTTGGTATAAATTCATTTTTAACCTGTAATATGTTACTGGTTTTTCATATCACTATTTCTCTATCATCATCATCATCATCAGTCTTTTAGCGTCCGTCGTTGGACATAGACCTTCCCCAGGATTTGCCACACTTCTCTATCATGGGCGTCACGGAGCCAGTACTTCCTGAACTTGTCTAGCTCGTCTCTCAATCTAACATTTTGCCGGCCTCGGTTGCGCATGTGGTCTCAGGGAATCCATGTTGTGAGTCGGGATGTCCATCGATTGTCTGCCATTCGTGCAACATGGCCAGCCCACCGCCATTTGAGATTTATTATAGATTCTATGATGTCTCTAACTCTTGTCTTTTCCCGGATGTACTGTGCAGTTTTGCGGTTTGAAGGTATCTTCAGTTTTCAATTTGGTTTGGCTGTCTGTCTGGCTGACTAACCGAAGCTGGAAGGTTGAACATTCAAATATTTACTACTCATTATGTCTAGACAGAACCTGAGATCTGTTCTTATCTTTTTTCCATCACGCTATATATGTGTTATAAGAATCATGCTCAATACCACATGGACAGATCACAAGACAGCACAATATATCAGAAAGAAAATGGGGTCAGAGACATCATAGAAACTATTGAAAAAACTTAAATGGCAATGGGCAGGCCATGTTGCAAGAATGAAAGACAAATGATGGACATTGCAACTAACAACATGGATCCCCAGAGATCACATGAGAAACCGAGGCCAACAGAACACAAGATGGGGAGATGGACTAGACAAGTTCAGGAAATACTGGCTCCGCGACGCCTATGATAGAGAATTATGGCAAATCCTTGGAAAAGTCTATGTCCAACGACGGACGTTAATAGAATGATGATGATGATGATGATGATGATGATGATGATGATGATGATGATGATGATCGTGGTGGTGGTTCTTTCATTGTAGGTGATTGTATCTCAGAGCATCGAATCAAATTTCCGAATTCTCATAGCTATCAGTCAATTCTACAGCAACACATGCAATATTATTGCCATTGTTTAGAGGAATGACTTTTAAACTTCAACATGAACAGTTAATGAAGAATATTCTGATAGACTATCAACCAAACCAATTACTTCAATTAATCATTCAATATCGGTGCAATATAAAAAGAAAGTATTTTCTATATCAGTCAGAATCATTACTGTATTGCCGTTTTTTCTAGACAATTCAAACTTTTTCTTCTCGCCTTTGATATAATTACGAGAACCCCGGAAGGTGAGATTCCTTCCTTACAGATGTTATATTTTACACTAGATGATGGCCGTAGGAATCAATCGGCCGGCTACATCGAAAATCAGAAAAAAGAAATTAATGGTCAAAAAAAAAAGTAGGTATAATAAAGTATTGCTATGTAGTATAAATAAATTGCAAAACACTTCATCTCTGTTCCATTATCAGGTGTTACGTTGTTGCCATAGTATGTAAATTGTTTTCACAGAGACGTGAACCAATTAGCTGCGCAGACTCTGTAGTCAAACAAATCTCTGGTTAGATGATTCAGGTTACTTTGACTTGAACGGTGTTTTTGTGTGTGTCGGTGTTAAGAGGTTTATATGAGGCTGATTTGCCATTGCCATTTAGTTATCCAACTGTACTTTGAGTGGAATCTACGTCCTGGGGTGCCCCGGCACCGGTTTTATAGCTGAAGGATGATTGGAATTCTTAACATGATTTTTGTTTTTCTTATTCATTCCTGGTTAAATATGATAACGTGTAAATTTGGATAAGATAATGCAATGCAAACAAAAAAAAATGTTCCTAATTTATTTTGATAGAAAGTTCAATTCAGTTAAACTTTATGTATCCAAATTTCTTCTTTATGAATATTTCAATTTAGCTGAGCTTTAATTTGCACAAATTCCATTCGTACTTATATACAATATTAAAATATGAGTTTACCGTATAGGTTAGTCGAGCAAAAGTAATAATCCGTCACGTGATATTTCCCTTCTCTCCATACCATCGAAGAAGCAAAGGTTTAAAATTGCATCATCCTTTTATTCCAACGTTTTAAATGTTTCACAATGTGTATGAGGAGCAAAACTTTATCATGGTCTCTAAGTTTAATTCCATAATGAACAAGGTCGCATGACTTAAGCTATTGTGTAATTTCAGGTTTATTGATAAGGAATTGACATATATATATATATATATATATATATATATATATATATATATATATATATATATAATGAAATTCATCTGGATTTTTCTCACATTTTCTGTTCATAATTAAAGCTTCCACTTTTCAGTTCATTTTCTACTAATTTTAAAATTCCTGCGTTTCATTGCTTTCATTTTATTTGCTTTCAGTTTTATACATAAACTTATATTCATTCAAGACATATTTTTTTTATTGAGAGACGACAAAATAGTTTCTCTTAAATTACATTTCCGAAATAAATATTCTAAAGGGAAACGTGTAGAATAACGGTAACGCTGAAAGTAATTGTCATAATGCTACGTCGAAAAATGACCAAAATATGACCTGAAATATGCGTATTTTCCTATGACTGAAGAACAGCAAAATTTCTTGCTAAGACCAATTTTCAAATCGGTTAACAGTCTTTGTAAAGAATAAAGTGACTCAAAGAGTTAAAGAGAGACAGAAAAAAATAGACGGGGCTCTCTTCTTGTTTTAATCGGTTCATAGCGTGGATAAAGACAGAAATATATGATATAGAGAGTAAGCAAAGAGAGAAGAACTATTCTGTATTATTCTTATTTTTTGGATCAGTTCTCAAGATGGACAATAGAAAGTACAAGAAGGAAAAGAAAATGAAAAGATTGACAGAAATGAATCAGAACAATGTTTATAGCAGAAGTATAAACTCCATATATATATATATATATATATATATATATCTTATCATCCCTCAGTATACGCTATCCCTAACAAACCCACAAAATCTAACTCCACATCACTTCTCGCCTACCCTGACTTATTTTGCCCTCTCCAAGTCCAACTGCAGCTGCTTAACCATAGACTTCATCACTGGCTGGACTTCCTCTCACACAGCAGGATGCCTCCAGCAGCCTAGATACATTTTTTTTACTCACAAAGCAAAGCTCCTGATGGTGGACTCAAGTTCCACATCAAACCTTTAATCCCTAAAAGCACATACTCACACTGCATACACCACTGAAGATGGTAATACCTCCCGAAACATGTTTGAACCATTAACAACAACAAAAAAAACATCTACGGATAAATAAACCTAACTTCAAAACACTTTACTCCTGAGCCTTTTTCACTCTTTACAGTTCATATATATATATATATATATATATATATATATATATATATATATATATATATATATATACGTGTGTGTGTGTTAAGAAATGGATGTATGTAATCGGACAGAATGATTTATGCTTGTGTCGTATCATATGGAAAATTATTTGAAATGATCTTCCGTCATTACACGGTTACTGTATCACTAACCCTAGACAACGTAGAAAGAATAAACAATCAAAGAAAATAGGGCTGCTGCAGGAATTGAATCGTTGTCTAGGATGAGTGATACATTAACCGTGTAGTGACGGAATATCTTTTCAAATAAGTTTCTATATGATATGACGCAATTTATATAATCCATAAGTATATGGATATAACTTTTTATGAATTATATTGCATTTTGGCCGATATTTTTCGTTTTATTTTTTATGCTCTCGTTATATTTGCTTTGAATGTCTCAACGGGGACCGGCTTTAGAAAAATCAATGGAAAGAGTTTTATAACAGAAACAAATGTAGACAAAGGCTGTCAAACAACATATATTCAACGTTGCACTTGTCCATGCATTGAACAGAAAAAAAGAAAAGATTCAGTTTAATGTAAATACAAGAACAGCGTTGTAAATACATTGAAAATAATCTTTTCTGTTGTCTTGTTTTTAAAGCAACGCCTGAACAACCTGACCTGGTCATGGAGAAACGACTGCAGAATTGAATTCAGCACGTTATGATTATAAAGAATCGCTTTTTAAAAAGAAGTATGACTCAGACCAGTTTCATCTATCTAAGTCAATTTCTGTACTTTTAACAATCTATCTATCAATCTATCTATGCTTTGCTAGCATTAATCGACTTATTTATAGTGTTACAGTTCATTTTCATAGTTTATTTTCTCCGTTCATCGGCGTCGTTTGTATGGCAGAAAATCAAGGCATCGCATGTGCTATCGTTTTTTATCATGGTAGCACAGACAACTGTATCTTATAAATATGAAAACCCATACGCAAGCACAGGGAACCGGTTGAATAAGGCACATAAGCTTCTTGTACCAAATAGTGGCATTACGTTATCCCCCCACTCCAGAAACAGAAAACACTAGCGGTATGAAACAACACTTCAAGGAACTACTCTCACACATATTTATTGGGAGGTTTTGGTACGAGACCGGATTCCTTAGTTCCTGTTGAGCTACTGTTTCATCGTCATTCACACTATGACATGTCATATCTTCTTCATCCTCTGGTCCTATTACTGGTGGTAGTACTAAAATGGGAGAGGTGAACATTGCCTGGGTTTACGAACATGAACAGACACGGTAGACTGTCATCTACCTGGGTATCTCATTTTTGCATGACTTAGATTACTCTCAAGGTGTTAAATTTGATCAACAAATGGTTTGGTCTTCTTACTTATTAGGATATCCATGACTGGTACGGGTACAGGTGTCATTTGCCAGCTGGACAGTGAATTCCAATGGGATAAAGGTTCAAGGGATGCATTACTTAATGATGTACACAACAACGATCTCTGTGCAGTACTTCAGGGAGTACCAGTTTCCAATGTTCCTCGAATAAGTTACGTAATTCAAGTGTCAAACAGATTACGTGGGTTTTCGGGTAAGTTACGTGATTCAAGTCCTAAACTGATCACCTTGCTTTTCGGGTAAGTTACGTGATTCAAGTGCCAAACAGATCAGCTGGCTTCTGAGTAATTTACGTGATTCAAGTGCAGAATGGATCACCCTTTATTTGATTCTGTTGGATCATTGTGGATCTTGGCGAAGGTAGACGTAATAAAGGCTGAATGAGTGTATGTTGGAGTAAGTATGCCAGTGATCACGTTCACTTTACTGGGACAGTAATTTATTGTCAAGGTAAATGCTGCAAATTCCAGTCTCTGTTCCTGATTTTTTGGATTTTTTATCCTTTTTACGCTTTTTGCAGTTAGACAGAAATAGGATTCTGACTTCTGATCAATTATCAAGTTAAAGTAGCACTGGCATAGATAGCTGCACCTCATTCTTTACAATGTGATAGTATGATTTACTTCTTTGGAGCTTCCTTGACATGAAATAGCCTTGAATACCTCACATTAAAGGGTAAGTTTACATCCACCAAATCAAATTCTCTTTCGTAAGTTGAATGTGTCCTCGATCTTCCTTTTCGAATAGAAACTCTTTCGAATGTATTATCGGTTGAATTTCATCAGAGAAATCATGGATCCCAATTAGGAGGAAGCTTTAATAGTGGAAGAAGCTTCCCAGGATCGTATTTAATGACCCAATTCCTCCAAAAGTATCTAAGCATAATGATAGAAGCCGTAGAATTTTGGTAGGGGATGTCCATGCATCTCTATTAGACACTTTTCGATTGATTGGTCTGTAGGTCGGTCCTTATCATATCAAACAACGGAAAGAAGGAAAGAAGTAAGAGAAATGATGTCATTAAAAGGTGTGACTTCATTGAAAGAACATTAATCCGATCAATTTATTCTACCAGCTGCTAATGCTGTTATTTTGGAATGCCAGTTGGTCCGCATTCTCGTATTTCAAAAAAGTCAAAAACGATTTTTTATTGTTGAATATTTCCATATTGCACTATAATACAAGTATGAGAATCAATTGACTTACTTTTTTTTGTACTCCTACTTACTCACTTCCTCTTTCTCCTCCCACTGCTACTGCTACCATGGATGATGGACACATCATTGAACTTATGGTTCTTTTTTACATAAGTATTTGGTGTCACTGATTGTTAGCTTCCAAGTATACCTTCACATTATGATCATGCTCCTACCCCTACACTGTGCATAAAGCATTAGAAGGTGCTGTGAAGCTCTTCTTTTATTATCCCGTCCATAGCTCACTAGAAATGGGGACAGCTACCTGATTTGTGACTCCCAAAGATATCCAACAGGATTGACCCAAATACTCGTGGGTGACAAAAGCCATATATTTTCTATTGGAAAGACATCTGGTGATAAACACTTTTCAAATCAGAGATTGGGAATTCTCTCCATTTGGCCAATTCGTTCATCATCTCGTCAAATCTTGGCACGCACACGGAACCAGTTTCTGAATATCTGACCATCTATCAAACTTTGTTTATAACTGTCTCAGTCTATCTAGCAAGCTAGCTCAGTCTATTTCTACCCATCAATCAATCAATCTAGCTAGCTGAATCTATTATGGACTTCTTTAGTGATTTCCGCTCACGAAAAGGTGAGAGAAATGACATCGATCAACTCTTTTTCTCCAACACAATAGGTTCTGAACAGACGTTAGTCACATGATGTTGATTAATTACAGTTGTCCATCTATCATAGTTTATTTCATAAAAGAGGCCTGTAAATCAAGTGACCAGTGTTTTTGACTGTAGGCAGGAACAATTTTTTTTATCATTAATGTAACTGGTGCAAACTAAAATAAACGTCATATTCGAGGATGTTTTGATATCCTTGTATCTCCTACATATCAAAACAAGGATCTCAAGCCTTGTAACCTGCATATCGGTATAAAAGGGATCTGCACTAATTGATGGTATCAAACCCAAGATTTTCGATTATTCAAATATAATAATAGAGGCTGTCGTTGGTACTTGAATTTTCTTTTGGATTACTGTCCTTATTTTGTTTTTTAGAACACAATGTTTCGGCTGTTATGCCCTACGGCCTTCAGTTGTCCGTCTAATTTGGTGACCATTGCAGAATTTTTAACCGAACGCTTTACTTCCAGAAATGTATCAATCTCATTACCCTTATCATTATATTTTTTTATAATTTGTAAATGAATTTCATTTATCATATCGGGTATTATCATCCATTGTTAGCAATTGCTTGTCAGTAAGTTATTTTTTTTAATTGATAAACTTTTAAAAAGGAAATTTGTCTACAGGATTTATACTTGCAGAATGGATTGATACACACAAACAGTGAAAACAGGATAAAATCCTCGGGATAATAATAATTCATACTCTGCTGAGAGAATGGGTCAAACATTGGTATCTATGAATTTTTCAATGTTGAATGTTGGTCAGATTAGAGGGGGTTGGACAATAAAAATTGAAAGTGAATTTAACTCTTACAAAATTACTCATCAACGGACCTTACAAATACTTTAGAAATATAGCTTCAAAACCTTCAGCGCTGGTTCGTAGGATGCCACAGCCGACACAAATAGACGATAATTCTTTAAAAAATACATCTGTTGATATATTTCCATGCCTTCTTTCCATATTGGAATGGTAAATGTTGGAAACGGTTAGAAAGAATTTCGTTAAAGAACTTCTGCAAGTCTTTTATTTGATATCATTAAACTTTATAAAAATAGAAAAATCACCCACTTAACCGTGGTATCCGATGGAATTTCGGATTACCCGAATTCTTTCTCTTCCAAAAGATCTTCATACTCTTGACAATTAAAAGTTGTATCATTAAATATTTCCTCCTCTTTCGGAGACAATCTTTTCGTGTAACATATCCTACTATATAAAACAGTGACATTTTTATATCTTTGGGGATACATGTTTCTAGGACTGGTAAGTAATCTAATGTTCAGCATGCCATTTTATCCAACAAATAATATTTTTAGCATTTATGTCCTGGGTCGACGTTATGCTCTGCAAGGTGAATTTTCAACTGAAGGAGTGATTTTTTTTTTTTATATGAAATGTATCAATGACATTTTTCACTGTAATAAGATATGCACCGCCAGAACTTAGTTTCTGCCAGGCAATTTGTTGTTCGAGTCAGTGGTAAATTCTCCAAGCATAACAACATCAAATATGTTCAGTAAATATCTAGAAAGATCAATAAAACCATTCTTGAAGGATAGTTTATCAGTGTGATCATTGTCTCACATTACCGCAATAGCATACTATTTTGAATTGTTGTTTGAATTAACTATATTTGTTACGATTTCATATAAAAATGTTGAATTTAGTTTGGCTATTTGGATCATCTTAATCAAAAATTATGGTCCAATACATAAACATTCTATCATGATCCCAAATACTGTTTTTGACAAATTATCAGAATTTTGAACAAGACCAAATGATTCTCCTTCCCGGTATTTCAAACTGAGTTTGTTGTAAACTTTATCAACTACAATGTTGCAATATCTTCTGATTTCCCAATATCTGCCGACAGATATCACGAAAAAAATTCAAATCATCTAATTTTGATCCTTTTGATGTCGAATTTGTAAGTGTTCACTGAAAAAATCGACAGATTGGGTGAACAATTGATTACTCAATTCATATCGTATATCTTCTAGCACAAAACTAAGGTGGTCAACACTGGGACATAAAGCATGAAAATCTTTCATTTGATCTTTCATTCTAGAAAGAGTACAAACTCATCATTTGGCAGACGTAGTTTTTTTTTATTGTCCTTGGTTTCAGTGCAGGGCTTTGTAATACACTTGAAGGTAAATTATCAAATTATGGTGGATCTTTGAGTCCTGCTCTACCCCTAATGATCACTGGTGCATAACCAGACGGAAAATGCTTTTCACAAACGACAATGTTTAGGTCAAGGGTGTTGTCTCTTAGAATTAACTTAAACCACCTTTTTCTCTCATCCTTATCTTTGGGGAGACGAAATACCCGAGCATAATTTTGCTCGTCATAAATGCCTTGGCAGAATGTTATACAGCATGTTCTGACCATTTTGAAATACATATTTGGGTGGGGGGATACGCTTATTTTTGAAAAAATACAATAATGGTATTTCTGTGTTCTTTATCAAAGAGAAAAAGATGGAATTGAGTGCTTAGATAAAAATTTTGTCATTGTATCCTTCATGAATTATAAAAGTTGCAGATTCTTCTGTAAATCTGACTGCAATTCTATTTCCAATAAAATTTAAAACAGATTATTTTCGTAAAAACAGAACCAGAATGGATACGTTGCTTCTATTATCGGATTTTTTAAACTTGAACTATCAACTGAAATTCAGTTTGATAGTGAGAGAAAAGGAAGCAAATATCAACTTTTAAAGACTGCAAATAAAACAAATGATTGTATAATTTTAAAAAATTGTATCTCATAAAAACTTTGAATGTGCTACGAAGATTTACGAATTCAAAAACAAATTTGTTTTTATAGTTATTGAGTGGGAACATCGCATCTAGTTTTGTAACTGAATTTTCGATGAAGTAGCAGAATATTTTGTGATGCAATAAATAAGACAGTTATTCTATTTCCAATAAATTTTTAAGTACATTTTTTTTTCAAAAACAGAGCCAAACTGCACACGTGGCTAATTTTCAACATCACATGGCCTAAACAATTAAGGAAAATGGGGCTGTTTCAGGAATCAATCCTCCAATTGAAAATGCAATTCATTATCATTCTGTCCGATCATAGATAAATATCTATTTCTTGATATTTAACTGTCGCGTTGAAAGAAATGAATGGAGCAGATTTAAACGAGGTGAGAATTGGGAGAGAAAAAAGTTTTCAGGCCTTAGCATTACGCGCGGCAGTTTAGCTCAATGGCAAGAGCATTACTATGTTTAAGCTGCTACCTATCGGTCGCAGGTTCGATTCCTGTAATAGCTCTATTCCGACCGATGGAAGAGAAATCACATTCGGTGTTTAGATGAAAATTTTGTCACTAAATTCTCAACTTGTTAAAGCTGGAAAATAAAACAAATGATTATTTGATTAAATACATCGTAGCTTGGAAAAGTTCGGATGTACTACGAAGATGAAAAAAAGATGAGATGAATTTGTATCCTCAGTATGTGTGTGTGTGTGTGTGTGTGTGTGTGTGCAAAGGAGAAGTTAGTTGTAGCTTTGTCGAACTTTGTTGCTCATACACTTGTGATCGTGGTAGGCTGGCCATGTTGCAAGAATGGCTGACAACCTATTGACATCACGACTCACGACATGGATCCCCAGATATCACATTTGTTATTGAGACCGGCAGAGTACTAGATGGAGAAATGAACTAGACAAATTAAGAAAGTTCTGGCTCCACGACGCCCATGATAGAGACGTGTGGCAAATCCTGGGGAAGGTGTATTCCAATGACGGACGTTAAGAGACTAATGGTTATAGTGCAGATAAATACAATCACTTAGCAAGATGTCCATGCAACATGCAGTAGGACATTAATTCCACTCGCAGAGAAAAACAAGAAGAACCAACCTTAACACAAGTGCCTATCCCCTATCAAATATAGATAGCTTAATGACATATATATGAACCATCACCTTGGCACAAGGCTTGGCAATCCATCCACAGACAACCCCAAACAATCTCTCATTCCATAGACTTACAACACAGAAAAAAAGAGTTCTCCTCATTCATCTCTCCATCTCGCTAACCATGTTGGGGTCACTTCCGACGAAACATTCTGCTGATGTTGTTGGGTCACTCTTTATGAAACATATCCCCCAATCTATGTTTTCTTCATTGCTTATAAAAAGTTGAATATAATTTATCAATCAAATTATCATTACACGCACGCACACACACACACACACACATATATATATATATATATATATATATATATATATATGATTATAGATTGTTTTATATCGAAACTCTTTTTTGAAATGATCTCCCATCATTACACGGGTAATATATCACTTAGCCTGGACAAACTAAATAGAATAAATAGTCGAAGAAAATGGGGCTGCTGCAGGAATCGAACCTGCAACCAATAGAGTGAGCGCTTCAACGAAGTGCTGCTTCACCACTGAGCTAAACTGCCGCCGTTAATGCAAAACCCTAAAGAAATTCTCACCTCGTTTATATCTGCTCCATTCATTTCTTTCAATGCAACAGTTATGTATTAAGAAATCGAAGCATATGATCCGACAGATTGATGATAAATTGTGCTATCAGTTGCAGGTTTGATTCTTGCAACAGGACAATTTTCTTTAATTGTTTATTCGGTTTACGTTGTTTAGGCCAAGTGATATATTAACCGTTAATATGCGACGGAAGATCATTTCAAATGAAATTTTCAATATAATAAAATGCAATCTATAATCATACATTCCCTTACATATATATATATATATATATATATATATATATATATATATATATCATATGCGTGTGTGTGTGTGTGTATATATATATATATATGTATATATATATATATATATATGTATATGAAAAGAGCTGGACATACTGAGTGGAATATATAAGGTATGAAAAATACTGATATTTCCAATATTCAATACGAAACTCCACATGAATACCATTTTTTGATTGTGAATGAAGGTGGTAAGTGGTTGAGTAGCTTCTTCTGGAGCCAGCTTGTTTCCATAGTTGGTTTTCATGTACTGTTTTCGTAATTCGGTTGGTGATCACTTTGTTGAAAATTTTATCTAAACAGTTGAGTTGACTCATTTGGCTGTAGTTATTAAGATCTGTTGGGTTCCCTCTTTTACATAAAAGCATTATTATTGCAATTTTCCAATATTCTGGGACACAAGTTGTAAATGATGGTTAACTTTCTAGTAATGACTTTACAAGCTTTTCCGACTTGGTCGATGGTGAAGTTATCTGATCCAGGTACCTTTGTTTTGTTTTTTTTATTTGATAGCTTGCTTCACTTTCCGCGGAGTAACTTCGGACTGGTCGCTCGTGAATCATATATTTTATTTATTTTTTCCATTACTTATTTTGGGGAATAGAATCCCTGGGTACGCTTGACAATCCGACCTCTGTCCGTTGTTAGGTCTCCATTATCTTCAAGCACACTGGTCATTTGCTTTCTTTTTGCATTAAGAGTTTTTTTTTTATCAACTTTGAAGCTCATAATCTTTTTGAAAATTGCTTTGATGACTGCTGTCGTTTATGTTCTTTTTTCTCCAATTCGTTTTTTTTCTTTTTTGTTCAATTGCTTCAATCTTTTCTTTTGTTGTTATCGGTGGTTTGAGATTTTTCCATATGTCTATGACTCTCTTGGTCTCTTCTGAGATCTTACTAGTGGTTTGCTTACTTTTTGGTTTTTGCATATTGGCAACTTTTATTCTCGAGGTCGTTATTTTGTTGTTTCGTTAATGTCATCGTCGTTCTCTTTGAGCTTGTATCTGTTTTCCAGTTCGAGCTTGAAGGTTCGACTGAGGTTTTTTGGTACGTTTAGTTGTTTCACATTTTCCTGCGTTCTTCGTTGGTTTCAATTTGGATTTCAAATCTTACCATTCTTACGTTGATTTGATTTAGGACCTGAATATCTTTGACAGTGTTGCTCTTGTCTACGAGGATGTACTCTATTTCGTTCTTGGTTCCATGATTAGGACAGCTCCAAATCGATTTTCTGTTAGGTCTCTTCTTGAAGAAAGTGTTCATGACTTTGAATCCGTTTGGTTTTGCAAAATATAGATCTTCACCTCTTTCGTTCCTTATCTCGTATCCGAACTTGCCGATACAATTTTCTTTTCCTCGTCCTATCTGACAGTTGAAGTCTCTCATAATAATGTAAGATATTTGTGGGTTTGGGGGATTATGAAGTTGTAGAAATTGTCTGTCTTCTCCTTGGTTGACTGTGAAGTGGGAACGTAGATTTGAATGATCTTCAGTGCGTACCTCTTTGAGTGTTGCAAGGTGACGCTGGCTACGCGATGAGATAGTGTAGCGCCGCCTACACTAACAGTTAGGAATTAAGTACGAAACTCTTCTTTTAGCTAGATATCAAAAACGTCACTTCCTCCTCCGACCCTAATAAAACCCCTGGACGCACATGGTCCTATGCTTATTAGCACCAGCAACCCTAGCTGGATACGTTTCTAGCCCCGGCCTCTGCGGCCGGCCATTCTCTCTCTTTCCTTCTCCCTGGTCCAATGCTCATTGGCGCCAGTATTCCTAGCTGGCCATGCTTCTAACCCCAGTCTTTGCAGCCAGTCACACTCTTTCTTTCTCCCTAAGATCGTTGTCGTTTCGCCGACCCACTGGCCGATCCGATTTTAAGAAAGAGTGTATATATATATATATATATATATATATATATATATATATATATATATATAGTATTTCTAGCTAGCTATTTGTGTTAATGCGTAAAAATATTGTTGATGTTGGCCCCTCCAAATGATAAATCCAGTTTTGCTTTATGAATTTCATCAAGAAAACGATTGAAACCCTTTTCCTACTTTCACTTTCGTGACAGGTGCCGAACAAGATTGCTCTGTGGAATGATATTGAAAAGGAAAAGGGAGAACAGAATAAATACTATAATTATTATCGTATCGTATTGGCCCAGCAGAATTCCACAAATGGATTTTTCTTTTAAAGCTACCTTTTTTTTTAAATTGTCATTCAAATGCTTGCTTGAAAAAAGAAGTAATCACAATGAAGAAAAACGTTCAACTTGATGATTGGAAAATGAAAAAATTTGATTAAATTGCCAATATTAAAAATTGTGAAACAGAATTGTCACCAAAACTGTCAAAATAGGTTTCCAGAGTTTTCAAGTTGCTCTTGCTGGCTATATTTATGCGTTTGTATCACACATACACACTGCACTAATACAACTAGAGCGCTAAAAATTCAGACATATACTCCATCATATGGAATTTTTTTTTACCAAAAATCTTTCTCACCCCCTTCCCCATCCCTAAGTAGGTTTTCAGTGGGGGTTCAGTTTGCAATGTTAGTTTATGCTAAATTGGTTGTTAGATTGCATCTGCTTTTTCCCAATATTCAGACTTTTTGTTATCACTGCCCAACAGAAGGTAAGAAAAGTAAGTGATTAACTGATCACCCCTTTTTCCAATGAATTGATAAAATCTTCACCGACATACTGGCAATATACGTGGTCACTAAAAGAAGTGAATGCTACCGGACACAAACTAATTTAACATAGGCATACATTGTAAATTGAAATGCCTCTAAAAAAAAAACTCGGGGGCGAGTAATTTTCGAAAAACTGAATCCTGGGAAAAGTCTATGACAGACCCTTATGGCTGCTGCTGCTGCTGCTGCTGATGATGATGATGATGATGATGATGATGAGTACAGGAGAGAATCATGTTCATTCTCACATGGAGAGATCACAAGTCCACACAGTAAAATAAAGAAAAGAGATGAGTTCGGGATATCATTGTATCCATTAGAAAACTCAAATGGCATTGGGCTGGTAAGGTAGCAAGAATGTCAGACAATTGCTGTACATCACGACTCACAACGTGGATAATGCAAAAATCTTTCCAGCAAATAGAAGATTGCGTGACGAACGAGATAAGGAGATTTGTCGAATCTTGGGGGAGGTTTATGTTCAACAATGGACGCTAAAAGGATGTCGATGATGATGATGTAAGATGAACTTTGAAATATCATGATCTCACAATGTAGATAACGATGATATAGTCGGTTGCTCGACAGGCTGTTTAGGATAGAAAGTTAGCCGAGCAAACCATTGTTCAGTTTGCGCCTTGCTAGATGCCAAAGACATTTGACCTTGTGTCAGACTAAGCCCAGAATATCAAATATCGATAATGAAGAGAAAGAAGGTTATTATGATGATAATGATAATGACGAATCGGAAAAGTCGAACTAGTTTCCAAGAAGAAAATGTTTAAAATTGCATTGACTGTACTGAATATAACAATACGATTTGAAAAGGTTAATGTATGCAAAAGGGTTATTTTCTCCTCGTTGCTGGAATATTAGGTCGTCCCACATAAAATGGCTGTTTATGAGAGGAAAAATAATTTTTCAAAAATAAGTGCCAAAATTAAGATACTGGTTAAGTAATGAAGATAGGTTCTATTTGCTTCAAAAACTTCTTTTCGTTGGACCTCAAGTGAAAAGATCACTCCTTTATAGAAATTACTGCTTCTCTGTTAGAATTCTTTTTGTTGAGAAGAAAAAGCCCAGGGTGCTAGAATAGGGGATAATCTGTTGAAAATGTGTCTGGTGATTATGGATGACGACATTAGATTGAGTTGCACCAACTTCGTTTTGATCGTATTGCCGATGTGAGGTCTGACTCTGATTTTGAATGCATTTCATCTGTTAGTTGGCAGCGTGGTTGAGCTTTTAAATATGAAATTGATGTTCTTGAAAGCCCGAATAGAATCTTTACTGACTTTGAAAAGACAATAAAAAAAACTTTCTTTGAATACATCTTCAAGACTTGGCGATCATCAAAAATGATAATTTGTAAATCCAATAGAAAGCTAACGTCGCATAATGATTTAGATATGTATTACTTCATATTTTACTTCAGAATTTATCGAAATAACAATCAAAAAGACAAATGCTAAAAATGGCCGATCCATCTGTGAAAACCCAATTACATAATTACGGTCTGTTATCGAGAAATATGATCACGGCCAGTCAAATGGGAGCGGTGTGATTTATCGTATCCTCATTGATAAAATACTATGACCATCTATGGTGCTACTGCCTGGACAAGAAATGTTGCTATCGAAGTATAGTTTGCCTTAGAACTAACTCATCGACCACAACCACTTTTTTTAATGGAAAGTTAATTTTCTTCTAAAACAAACATTGTAGGATTCTATTATTTCCATTAGAACATAATCAAAAAGGATATCGTCAGGAATTGATAACAATCAAACTTGACAGCATTGGAACTCGATTGTCAAAATGTGGATACGTTGTCGTCCAAATGAAAGTTTATTTAAAATCAATATTCATGGTGACCATCTCTGTTTTCTAATATTTTTTTTTTGCTGCTGGTAGTCTTGGCGACATTGACTTTGCTAGATTTTCACAAGCAGTCACTGAAATGTTTTCCACTCCGTCTGTATGCATTCGTTCAAATTTGTCTTGTTGGATGATGTTCTTCTTCAACTGTTGTTTTTTAGTGAAGTGTTTTGTGTTATTGTCGTGCAGAAACGCAGTTTTTCTTCTGAGTGTTTGAACGGAGTCTAAATGTTCTCTTTCAATACATTGATGTAACCTTCAACATTCATGATTCTGTCGATGGAATGCAGCTTACCGATGCGACTAGAGTTCATTAACCCCAAAACCATAACGTTTCCCCCGCTCTGCCTAACTCTTGATATCAAATAATTTTCTTTGTTCACTTCGCTATGATGCTGCCAAACTTCTTTGATCTCATTAGCAACTTCAACAGTCAATTCTCTTCATCAACCAATATCCTGGTAGAATAAATCGACTTTGAGTGTCCGTTAACATATTCGACCTGGTCGGTCTTTCACACATCCGACATTTTCACTTTTCTTGTGATTTAGCACAAATTTGGTGACAGAATTTCTGCTCAACTTCAGTCTTGTAGCAATTCCTTTGTTCTCTGTGAGGAAATAGATAACAGGTTCCCTGAAATCTTAAGCGGCACGTGTCGTAATTGATTAACGAAGTTCAGGAAAGGTGAATTTGACTTGGAGGACGAATCATTCAGCGTGCACTACTGAAAACCTCCTTCAGATGATGGCCTCATTCAATTATGTCGGGATTTGCTGGAAAGAAATCATGGATTACCCAACAGTTGTACGACAAACGCAATAGGGAGGCTTAATTAACAGGAAAATTGGTTCAACATGAATTGTCAAATGGAAAGTGAGTTCACTGCGATGATATGAAATGTTGGAAATCCTAGGTGGATCTGAGCCTGCAGCATCAACAGATTAGCGTATCGTCTAAGGAAAAATGAAGGGTATACAATCGATGCATCCTCCCGATTGTCACCCATGGAGCTGAAATACGGAACTCAACCAAAAGACTCTCTCTTACACTGAGAACCACGCATTAGAGAATTATGCTCAACTTTGCATTGCGGAATCATAAGACAACACAATATTTTAGAGAAAAGACAGAAATCTGTATAATAAAAGAATCAATAAGAAAATTTAAATGGCCATAGGATGGTCATATTGGAAGAATGTCCGATAACGGCTGGACATCACGACTCACAACGTGGATCCCCAGAGATCGCATACGAAACAGGGACCAACAAAATATATTTTTTAAATAAATGAATGTTTGAACCGTGTTCTTGTTTCCGACAGAGCCAGTAATGACGTTTTCTATCGTTCAATGCGTTCTATGGTTGGATAATTGTTTCTTTGGTATCAGTGGCTTTAGGTTTGAAATTATTTAACATTTTCGGCTTTTTGTGTTTATCAAATTGAGTGTGTTTTGGAATGATGTTACAACTTTAGTATCGGTATCGTTTCCATCGGGGGTGGGTGGGAAAGTTGCATTAGTGTTTTTGTATCTATCATTTTTTTTCTTTCCCGAAATCGGAAAACCTTTCGGAAGCTTTTAATTGCGAACGAGGATATGAATACTAAGAATTCAGCTGTACGGAAGTTCTTGGGAGAAAATGTGGCTGGAAGACACTCAACATCAGGAACTTATTTCCAACGCTCTATGAAATAAGAATAAACCATTTTCGGTCGGGACAGAGAAAGATCCAAAAACCCAATCCAAGTCGATGAAGCATTTCAATCCATGAGCGAGGAGAATTTTTTTTTCTTCGCATAAAAATCGATCGATCAATCTTATATTAGAGGCTGACCTCTTGTCGAAGGAAAATCGGGTTAATATTCCCGAATCCGAACTCAGAGAGAGCCCGTGGGGGTGGCGTGTTGGTTTCAAAGTGATGATCAAAAAAGACTGGATTCCAACCTTACACTTCTAAATGATAAGTTTTAAGCAATTTTGGTAAATTCAAACATTCTCCTCCGCGTCCAGCAAGTACGGACCACAAAACCCTTTACATACGTCAGCAGAAAACAGAAACCTTTCCCCAATCACATCGCAAAAAACTTCATTCAGGCACCATGAAACACCCTCCCCTGACAACAATATAATAATGGTAAAACTCAAAGAAATAACATCACCAACAACTTTATCCTCAACATCAACTTTTGATCTAAACTAACATAACTGATAATAATCAAGAATTCATCTAATAAAAACTGAATATAAAGATTTCCTCTCCAGAAAACTCTCCTCGGCAGAAATAAGCATTTTAGAAAAAAAAAGGACTGAAATTCATATCTACACCTACAAAAGAAAAAAAAACAATGAGGCCAAACGAGATCCCTTAGTGTTTACCAGAAAAATACAACCGGCAGATTTTTTTTTTTTTTTTTTTTTTTTTTTTTTTTTACGAAGATGACTCATTGATGAAGAATCAAAGCCTCTTCAATCCACTGAAAACAAACTTCACTTTGGACTATTTCGCTTAAAAATCTCTTCCACTTGACACCACATCGAAAACATCAGCATAAATGAAAAGCAATTCAATCTTTATCAGCAGATGACAATCATTATTATAGAAGCTGACAAGGAAGGCTCAGTTATCATAGTGGAAAAGCTTACAAATACCAGAAAACATTCTCTGAGACACCAATTCTAACAAAAGATATCATACCATATCACAGACACAGAAACACGAGAATGTCTAAGAGATAAAGAATACGAATACCTCTGAGCATTTGAAGTAAAAAGTCAATTCTACAGTCTTTCAACAGTAAACAAAAGCAAAGCAATCACAGTAGTCAGTGAAAAATTAACACAAAATGTTAGTCCAACAAAGTTCTGAAACTACGACCGATAATAGCAGGACTGTGTCTAACTAGTAGACTGGGTAATCTACTAAACAGGAACATCTTACTTTCACATTAGAATCAAACAAATATGAAATTCCATATTTAGACTGTAACATCATAAATGGAAGAGAGATTCTGATATACATCACAAACCTGTAGACAATGAGAGTTACTATCTTCTTCATGTAACTTCAACAGCACAAAGGTCAGTAGACCATTTTCCAGTTGACCTTGCAAATATCCCATTGACCCTTAAACAAAACTCTCCTTCCCACTGCATTCCCATGTCTCCATGCCCTCACATACATACTAGTGCACATACCCAAACACATCATACCTGAATCACGGCTTCTATTGAACGTACTTTCATATTTCCATATCACAACCAACTAAACAGACAATCATACAAAAACGCCAAAACTTAACAATGGCTGTAAACACTTTGACACACATAAATTCTTCAACCATTTTACCTCTCTCTTCAGAGGGAGTTTCAACATTAACTCTACTTCTGTCCCTCTCAGAACACTCACTGATAACCAATGACATTTGGAAATTGAATTCACATCAAGATTAATGCATAAATGACCTGAATCTAAACCTATTTACAGAACATTGGACTTTCAATAAACAATTACATTAGCCTTCTGGAGACATACACGAAACCACTCAAAGCTTATTGAAAATTACCAATCAGTATATTCATTGATTTATGAATATGCACAAATCTATATCCTGTTTCATTTCAAACCATATGTTACTCTCACTAGATTACAGATACAATCACCAACCCTCCCGCTCCTACTAAATAACCAAACACAGAAATATTCCTATTCCATGTATACAACAACTTTTTCTGTGACCTGCTGAAAAGATGGCTGGCTCCTGTCAAAATGCATCAAAAGATACCTATGAAATATCAGGATAATTTGAGATGTAATCCTTTTTACTCAAGTTTTCATTTCACCTTCCAATCACCATTTTCACCGTACTGTTGGATAACTTGATATCCACGATAAATATCACAGGGTAAAAAACAAAACATAGACCAAACTTATAGAATACTACCCAGCACTAACCAGATTTCACAGCCTGCTTAAAATCGAGGGCCTTTAAGATATATCATACTCAAAGCAGACTCCTACTTTCGCTACATCGACGATGCCCAAATACTATACCCTTAACACACAGATCTAGACAACCTAGGAGCTGAACTTACCACAGTGGAACCATGTATTAAATTCTCTCTTGAAAAGGAATCCAATAACATACTACCTTTCTTGGACACTCTACTACACAGAATCAACACCATCAAACGCAGAGCCTATTGCAAAGCCTACAATAAGAATGACTACATACATTTTTACTCCAACCATACTAAAAAAATTAAATCAGGAATAATCATAGCCCTTTACCTCAGGCCCCCCAGAACATGTAGCCCCAAATACCTCAACGACGAAAGATGATATATCAAACTATCCTTCTGTTCACTCTAGTACCCACAACATTTCATATACCACGCATATAGGATCCACCAAACAAACAAGACAAAAAGGAAAACACTACCATCACTAGACGCATCATATTACCAACCAACACAACCAGCATCAACCTCAGCTCCAACCTGAGCAAGATAGAAATATACATCGTCACCAACACTTTGATAACTATCAAAGATTTAGTAAACAAGACCCAAGCTCTCCAGGTCGGCGTTTACGCAATTCTGTGCAAGAATTGAGACAAAATCTTCGTTGGAAAGAGATCGAAGCCTCTCAAGAAAAAGACTATGTGAACATAAGAGAGCCTTTAAACTGGATGAAAAGAGAAATGCCCTCGTCGATCATAGAAACACGCACAACCACAACGTTCGTTCACCAGGCCCATCTCATCAAAAATATTCATGACTCCTTGACATGCTGATGCATCTATGAAACCCTCACATCCCAACACTATACAATAACATAAAGGCATGGCTACTTTCCGATTGAACACTCTCTAAAGACATTGGATCGCAGAAATGATACATTTCAACGCTAACGTAAAAGCCAAGCCTATTCAAGAAATGGCACAAGTGCACACGTACCAAAACTTCAAGGAAAATTGATTTCGGCCACCATCAACCAAAGAATTCGATAGAAACACGCTCTACCCGACGTATCCATTAAACGCTAAACACTATCTCTCTATTCTATAAATTGAAGAAAAAAAACTTTTCCTAAGAACTGGCCATTTCAGCCCATCTCCTATTCCCACTGCTCTTCTTATGTGCAACAAAACCATACTCACAGGAAACGAACACCCTTTGACGCAGCCTCTCAAAGACCAATGTCGTTTCGAACCAAATGTTACCTTAACCTACACATATACTGACACCCTCCCTCTTGCCCCTACGAAGCAACCAAAAACACAAGCGTCCCCATTATGCTACAAGTATGTTCTCTGAAAAATATGGCTGGCTCCTGTGGAAATGCATCGAAATATGCCGATGGAATACCGAAATTTTTAATGTAACACCTATGTTTTGAAGGTTTCTCATCACCTTCCAATTGTCATTTTCATTTACATTCTAGCAGATCGCTTCACATCAACAACACAAACATATATATTTATGCATATATTTTAAAGACATATATATTTTTATAGATATATATTATATATATATATATATGTGTGTATGTGTGTGTGTGTATCATACATATGTATCTCATATATGTATTTTATATTTTATAAGTATATGTTTTAGATATAGATATATTGATTGTATATAAATTTTATTAATATATTACATATATATATTATTTGCAATTTTATATATATATCATGCATATGAACACACACCACTTTACGGTTGAGCACTCTTAGGTAGGACACCCTCTGCAAAAAGCTAATATGCAGTGCTCTTCTAACTCGTGAATCAAGCACTATGGTATATGGTGAATTAAGCATAGAAATATATCGCTGAATCTGGTCATACTGACAGTCCAGCACTGTGTAGGACAAATGTAGAATGTGAGACACTGGGTCTCTGGTTGGCGTTCCAATCAGGCCTAAAGTGGACATCAAATCTATAAACAAAATGGACAGTCGCAAAACAATGAAACAGTCACATGTGGATGACACCATTATCAATCATATATATATATATATATATATATATAGAGAGAGAGAGAGAGATACATAAATACATATATGCATACATTATATACCATATACATATATATGATATACAATATATATATACCACATATATATACATGATATATGTTTAAACTATACATAGGTAAATGTACTGTGCGTATATATATATATATATATATATATATATATATATATATATATATATTGTGTACTATAGAGAGTGAGACAGACTCGGGAGTGAGGTGTTTGGAGGTAAGGTTTATCAATTCTTATGAGTAAATTGTCCATACATGTTTCGGGATTCTTCCCATCATCAGTGGTGTGTGCTGTGTGAGTGGGTATTAAAATTTACCATGTGGAACCAGCGTCCACTGCCAGGAGCTATGCATTGTGGGTAAATTGTGTTGTCAGGGCTGCTGGAGGCCTCCTGCTGAGTGAGAGAATGTCCAGTAGGTATCAGGTCTTTGGTTAAGCAGCAGCAGTTGGTCTTGGGGAGGGCAGAGTGTGTCAAGGTAGGGGAGAGTGATGTTGAGTTAGGTTATTGGTATGCTAGGGGTAGTGTAGATGGAGGGTTGGTGAGGTCAAGGAGCTACATAGGTATCAACCTTAAAAGTTATTGAAAATGTGTTGGCTATGATTTGGATAGTGGTTATAACTGGCTAAGGTGAATTTTTTCCTATGGGTCTGGGTGACTTTGAAGCTTCCATTATTGAATGTGTGTTAGATGTGGGTGTGAGGATATTAATGGTAAGAGTTTTGTGTATTAGGGTTCTGTGTGATGAGGGTTGTTCAGTTTAGTGTTTGATCCATTAGGATATAGGGTTTTAAGTTTGTTGATCCACATATCTTCGTAGAACTTTAGTTATGTCAATTGGAGTAGTTTTTTCTATTCTTTCTATGATGGTAAAGCTAGCGTCAGTGCCAAAATTGTGGTCAGGTGTGCGAAAGTGTAGTTCTACGGGAAGTGGACTACGATTGTTTTTTGACTTGATCCTATGTCTATAATTGTTGAGTCTAATATTAAATTGCCACTCGGACTTGCCTATGTACTGTAACTTACATCTATTGCACTCTAGAAGGTATATAATGTTCTTACTGCGGCAGTTGGCATTGTGACATATGTGGTAACTCTCTTTTGTGGTGGTGCTTGTGAATGTGTTGGTGTACTTGAGGTGGTTGCAACATAGACTGTTTCTTATGTTGCGAGGTGTGCAGAATTTAATTGTTCTAGGTGTATTTTTGTGTACGACTTTATTGTTAACGATATTATTGCTACTAATCATGTCTCCGATGTTTTGGGGTCTGCGGTAGGAGATGACACATGGGTCTGTGAATGTTTCTCTTAGATCTGTTTTGATCGTGAGAATGTTCCATCTCTTATTGATGATGTGTGCTAAGGGTGGGAGTGTGTTGTTGAAGGTTGTGATAAGGGGTATGCGGTTAGGTTTGTTATTGTGGGACAGTATAAGGGTTTCATCTCTGGGTATTCCAGTCGCTTTTTTTATTTGGTTTTTAGTGTCATCTAGCGGATAACCTCGTTGGGTGAAGTATTGTATTAGGTTATGTTTGTGTCTGTTAAGTTCACTATTAGTAGAGCAGATTCTTCTAATTCTAAGAGCTTGTGAAAATGGTAGGCTTCTTTTTAAGTGTTGGGGATGGGCTGATTTGGAGTGGAGGCAATTGTGGGTGTCCGTGGGTTTAGTGTAGAGGGTAGTTTGGAGGTTTCTGTTGTCATCTATATATATTCGGGTGTCTAAGAAGGCTATGGAGTCAGTGGATGTCGTGAAGTCAAACTTGATAGAGTCATGTGCCGAGTTTATATGTATAAAGAAATTATCTAGTTTGGCTTTTCCGCCTGTATATATGAAAAAAATGTCGTCTATGTATCTACTATAAAAAAATGCAATCATTATATAACTCTGGGTAAATGTAGGTTTCTTCAAAATTGAAGATATTAGCATAGGATGGGGCTGCTACTGTGCCCATGGCGCAGCCTCTCACCTGGAGGAAGTGTCTATTGTTGAAGTTGAAGCTATTTAGAGTTAGAATGTGGTGCATGAGGGTGGTAATTGTTATTGTGCTGGGTTCTTTAGTAGTTCTATTGTTTAGGGTTTCTGTAAGTGCAAGGATACCTTCATCATGTTTGATGTTGGAGTATAGAGATTTAACATCCATACTGACTAGAAGTACTTTGTCTGGGATTGCTGTGATGTGTTTGATTTTGTTTAGGAGGTCTGTGGTGTCACGTATGTATGATTTAATTTGTGTTGCTAAGGGTTGAATGTAGTGATCTACAAATTTGGATAGTTTGGTAGTGTGGCAGTTTGTAGAGGAGATGACTGGTCTACCTGGGTTATTTGGTTTGTGGATTTGGGGGAGTAGGTAGAACCTTGCAGGTTTTGTGGAAGTGGGTTTCAGTATATTTTGTGTCCTTTTATCTATCATGTTGCTATTGTGTAATTCTGTTAGGGATTGGGTTATTGTGTTTATGTATTAGTTAAAGGGGTCTTTGGGGAGTTCTTTGTAAAATTCTGTGTTGCTTAATTGTGAGTTTGCTTCTGTGAGGTATTCATCTAAACCCCAGATGACTATGGATCCACCCTTATCTGCTCTTGTGATGATCAAGTTGGTACTGTTTTTTAGTTTATTAAGGGCCTTTCGCTCTTTAGTTGTAAGGTTATCATGTGGTAGGGATTGTTGTGTGTTGTTGTTGATGTAGGTTTTTATGTCATCTCTGACGGCTAGCTCAAAGTTTCAATGGTAGTATCTATGTTTTTTGGGATGAAGGATTTGTTGGGTTCTTTAAGCCTATCAAGGATGTCGCTATCATGGCTTGTTTTTCCAAAGTGGGCTCTAAGTTTTATCCTCCTGAGGAAGTCGTATAGATCTTTGTTGAGGGTGCGATTGTTAAAGTGTGGGGGTCAGGGACAGAAATTAAGGCCCTTGTTAAGGAGTTTGAATGTGTCCCTAGTAAATCGAAATTTACTCAGGTTCATTACTTTCCCTTCTGGGTCTTCCTTAATTCTGATGATGTGCAGTAATTTTTTAGTAAGTTTTCTAAACTGCTTACTAGTGATGGTATCAAGTTTTCTAACCCCCTTCTATATTCGGTGGTAGGGGGGTTTCCTCTTTTTTTGGTAGAGTGTGAGTGTGAGATGGTGTAGGGGTTACCTGCCGGTCAGGATGTTTGCCTGGGTCTTCAGGGTGCTTTGGATGGGTCAGTATGGTGGGTTGAGGAAGGATGCTTCTCTTAGGGTTTCCCTTTTGCAGAGTATGAGGGGTAGTAGGTCTGAAGTCCTTATGGTGTCTGGTGTTCTTGTTCCTGTTATCTGTATGATGGTTTTTGTGGTTGTGTTTGTTCATATTTCTGTGTCTGTTCACATTATTGGTGTTAGTATTATTAGTATCTGTGTGAGTATTCATGTTATGTTTGTTCATATGTGTGTGTCTGTTATAGGTGTTAGTAGAGTTAGTGCCAGTGTAAGTATTTTTGTTATGTTTGTTCATATGCGTGTATCTATTTCTATAGTTGTTGTTCGTGTGGGTATGGATGATGTTTTTGTCAGTATTAGTGATTCTTGTTGGATAGCCTGTGTCTGTGTGTCTAGTGTTAAATCTGTATTTGGAAGGGGCATTGGTTTTTGTTGGGTATGTAGGTAGTTGGTTAGAAGTGGGTAGCAGAGGCCTGATGGCTCTTTTGTTGGGTTGTTTCTTAACTGCTCTCATGTTCTGTGGATTCTCAGATCTGTGTGTGGTGTTGAGTCTAAGTTTGTTGTATTTTTTTGTTTTGGTGAGGTTAAGTTGTTTTTTTTCTTCTATGTTGATGTTGATAACGTCCTGTATTTCATCATATTCATCTGTGTCTGTGTGTTGTTGTAATTTCTCTTTCAAATTGCTGATATCTGTGAGAGTGTCTGTAATGTTTTTTTGGCAGAATTGGATGGTGTTATCTATAAGTTCCATAGAAAGTGTATGAATATTGTTATTCCATAAATTAAGGAAATCTACATCCTGATTCCCTATGGAGGGGTGTAAGGAGATCCTGAAATTCATGGGAGTAAGTTTATTCTCCTTGCAAGACTTTAAGAAGTCTAAATGTGACTCGAAGCGGGTAATTTTTTCTTTTTTACGGTTGAGTCTCATCAACCATGTTGTGATGTTGTCTGATAAAGTGGATTCCATTGTGGTGTTAGGATGGTTGTCCTGGTCGGAAATGATGCTTATTGTAGGAATGTGTTCCTTCTACGTGTCTCAGTAAGGTATGTATAATGTGTACTGTAGAGAGTGAGACAGACTCGGAAGTGAGGTGTTTGGTGGTAAGGTTTATTAATCCTTATAAGTAAATTGTCCATACATGTTTCGGGATTCTTCCCATCATCAGTGGTGTGTGCTGTGTGAGTGTGTATTAAAATGTACCATGTGGAACCAGAGCCCACTATACCTAAAAAATATGATATTGATATATGTATATGAAATGTATATAATTGTATGTATGTATATATATATATTTTTATATATAACATGATTATATATAATATCTATATATATATGCAAAATCTATATGATTATATAATTTGTATGTGTACAATATATATATATATATATATATATATATATATATATATATATATATTGTACACGTACAAATTATAAAATCATATAGATTTTGCATATATTTAGAGATATTATATATAATCATGTTATATATGAGAATATATATACATACATTCAATTACATACATTTCATATACATATATCCATATCATATTTTTAGGTATATGAAAACATATTCATTCATATTGATGTGTAGATCTTACTTATCTACCCATATATAATAAATGTATTAAAAACAAATCATTTTCGTATATATTCTATATATTCATAATTATACATGTGTATATGTTTTCTATACATTGATATGATTTTTATTTATCAATATATATATATATATATATGAATTTTATAGATATATGTATTTATATTCTACATTCATTTGTATGTGCATATTCAAATTATATATAAATGTTTATATATATATTCATAAAAACATAAATATTTTATATATATATATATATATATATTCATTTATATATATATATTCTCTTTAATATACATATTTTATATATATATATATATATATATATATATATATATATATATATATTATTTAGATAGTTAATTTAGCATTAGTTGGAGGTTGTGTAGTTTCTCTGCGAAAAGGGCAATGTCGTCTGCAAATCTGAGGTTGCTCAGATTTTCGCCGTCTATTCTGATTCCTGTATGTTAATGTTATTTATTCTGTGGCCGAGGTAGTTAAGGCAACGTCCATGGAAGATTTGTTCGATGGGAAAGATTGCCAGTTTTGTCCAGAAAGAGAGATAATCCGAATTTTATCACAGACTTACCCAACGCCAGCATTGGCATAGCGTCGTATCAGGGAATTGTGCTTGTCTTGAAGCTGAGATTCAATACAAGTCTTTTAAAGTGGGTCCAATCCCCAAATTCCATGCTCTTTGAAACTTTGTTGGTAGAGTATGAGATAAATATCTGATTTAAATAAAAACATATTGCCTAATCTGACAACCTTTGTTTTGACGGAGAAGGACTCGAGTTCACACCAGGATGCAAACTAGTTCTTCATTTCTGTTCTACTCACTTTGATTTCATGGTCAAACCTTCTATTCACTTGAAGTGTTGCTCCAAAAAACAAAAATAATAAGATGGAATAATTAAAATGAAATCAGTCTATTTTCCAAATTGAGAGCTGTTTTATTCTAATAGTCGAAATGAATCTCTTGAAATTCACGAAAACATAACGAAGAATACTTGTTTGGAATGTAAGGGAAATAACTATGATTACTGCTCACGCAGAGTGTACTCGTCTTTGATGTAAGGGAAATAACTCCATATGACTTGTGTGGAAGAGGATTATTTTCAATTTCTTCGGAGAACACCCCTGCATTTTTTTTCTCTAGAACTTACATTTTCGACATTAAGATTAAGATATATATTCTCTTCCAGCAATAAATATTTTTACATATATATGAATATATATATATATATATATATATATATATATATATATATATATATATATATATATATATATATATATCATGATAGAATTGTAATATGTCTTTTCTTGTTTCAATTGATAAAAATCAAATTTCTTCAATGTTTAAAACTTTCTCTGGAATACTGTTTTATTTTACTTATACATAATGAGTCTTTAAGTAAAAAAAGAAATGTTTTAACCTGTTTTTGATCCTAAAGGTGGAAAAATTGAGAAATAAACGTTTATAGAATCATCAATTTTACTAATCTTCTGATTCGATATTGCAAAACCAGAAAACATGTTCCATGGCAGACTTCAAGTTGATTTCAAATCAGGCATTGGTACTCTGGGAATAATGGGGTCCGAAGCATAATATGTATAGATGATTAAAAGCTATTCCTTTTACAATATCTTTATTTCAATTCAAGAGTTTGGACATAGAAGGAAAATTCCTGTGAGTAAACAATATATATATATATATATATATATATATATATATATATATATATATATATATATAGATATATATAGATAGATAGATAGATAGATAGATAGATAGATAGATAGAGAGAGAGAGAGAGAGAGAGAAAGAGAAATTATCTATCGAAATATAATGCGATTCCATATTGATAATTTATTGAAATTTTATTTATCCCGATTGTTTATTTTTACAAAATAGATTTATTCAAATATAAATCAATCCAATAAATTTTGACATGATTTTTTTCTTTATGTTGTTATGTTTTGTTTTGTTTTTTGGACGGGTGGGTAATTAAATCATTTTCCAATTAGTTTCATAACACAAACACATTAAGGTGTACATTTCTGTAGTATGTACAGTTTTGATTTAGTGGAAATTCTATCACTATTTCTGACTCGATTACACCCCCTGTTATAGTCTCTTTTTTTTTCTTTTTTTCTTCCTATCTTTTCCAACACGTGTGCCTTATAACGGGTCGACAAAATACTTGCCGTGATTAATGATGTGGTGCTTTAACCTCAGCCCTACAGGAAGACGGCTAGTTCTCTGGTAGTCTTTACAGCAGTCAGAGAGAATACTAATCTCAGAATGAATATACGTTTTAATAAATTCTAGGATGGTTCGTTCGCTCCTACCGCAAACGAATTCCATTAATCAGACACCGATGCTTGTATTGTTACATCAGAGCAGACAAACCACCATCAATCATTTAATTATGATAGGAATCTTCATTGGTGTTCCTGGAAGATTATTTACGGAGGATGGATTTTTCTCAGTCTTTCAAAACAAGATTAAATCCTCGATTCTCATTCTTTAATGAAAGACCAGTTCTAGGATGGATTACCTCTCTTGGTCCTTTTGCGTTAATGCATTTGCTTGACTTGGTTCGTTTTTGTTCAGTTTACCAAGTTGCCATAAATCAACTTCCTTCGTCCATCTTTCATACTGTTCACCATCAGTTAACACTGAAAGATTCTTATAATTCAATGGCTGCTTTTTTTCCCCTTTTTTTACAATAACCAAGATCTTACATCGTCATAACGAATTCCTCAAAATTCATGAAGTGAAGAAATTTTCGACTTAATCGTATTTTTTTCTTTTTTTTTTTTAACAGATTAACGGAGTCGCAAAATTTTTAAGTTTTCCATGTAAGTGTAAAGTGTTTTGTTTTTGTTTATTGTTGTTTTTTTTTGTTGATGTTGTTTTATTTTAGTTTATTTTTTTTTTTTTGCCATTAGTCTTTAGTCAATTTGCACGATGACACCAGGTCCTCCACTTTTGATTGTGTTCTGTGTAAACGTTGTATAACCTTAAACATCAAGTTTCCACTGTTTTATTGTTTATAGATATCAATTTAATTGATTTTATAATAGGAATCTCGTGGGACCAGAGCATCAGAGTTGTATCAACTTGTTTGATATTTAGCTTCTGTCCTTCAAGTACAGTGGATTGAAAACTCAAGCACCCTTATCTTTAACATTTAATTTTTAGACTTTATTGAATGAACTATAATAAAAAGCAATTTTTGTCCTTTTAAGGACCATATTAATTTGAATGGACTACGTTTATTCGAATTCTTATACATGGAACAGGTCTGTTTACAAGTGGGGTTTTTTCTGGTAGTTATGTAATGGACGACGTTTCTCTGCCTCAAGATTTGAAATGTCACTTCAAATAGAACACTGCAAAAGACCTCGAGCAATATTTGACAGACCCTGACAGGGATCCGCGGACTCCAGTTTCGAAACCATTGCTCTTGTATACTTCCTTTAAAAATGAAAAATGTCATTCCTTTATTGATTGAAGAGTGCCGTTTTATTTGTCCATGTCCAATCATCCCCCCTTATCATTTCCGTATCACAGAGGTCGCACCTAGGAGCCTGACGGAAATGAAAAGTAGTATAGAATATCTACAATATTAAAATTTTAAGTCAAAGTCCTGTGTGCTTGGATAGGGGGTGTAGTTGTTTAATTTTTTTAATTATAACGTTGTCATCCGATGACAATGAATGAAAATCATACCGACTTCTGATACTGTAAATAAAGAAAAAATACAAATTAAATTCAAAATCTAAAAGAAATCCAATTAAAATTCAAGAAAAAGATTTTTAAAATAAATGAAATTTCTAACGGGTTTTTTTACGCGTATCTCAGGATGCAAAAGAAAAATCTTTCAAGGGGAATAACTCTTAGTCTTTTATGCTTATAACACCCTGTACACTGCTGTTGCTGGAGTACACTCTCGCAGTCAAAGGGAGAATCAACCTAGTTTTCTTTTTATAAAAAGTACACATATAAAGTGGAGTAAAACTAATGACAGGTCCGATTAGTCACTCTTTTGACAGCAAGTGTTAGGGGTGATCAATTCGAAAAAGGGATGATCAATGAATAAGTTACTTCTCTCGCCTTCTGTTGGGCATTGATCGCTAAAAAAAGTTCGAATTTTCCAACAAAAAAATAACCATAGAATAATGATCAATTAGCATAAACTTACGTTGCAAATTACCCCCTCTTCCGACCCTAAAACCTATTATGAGGGAGTGAACGCCATTTTAGTAGATATTTTCGGCCCTCTGCAACTTGGGACGTGAAACATAGATAGCCAGCCAGCCAGCCAGATCAACTTAAAAACGGAAGAGACTTATGTTGATAGTTTTGGTTTGCGGTTTCCAGTACTGAATACTTTTATTGTTTCCTTTACAGAAAGTAACATTGATCACCGTGGCCCAGTGGCAGAGTGCTCGTCTCCAGTTCGGCAGGCTGTGGTTTGACCACCGTTGAGTCAATACCTCTTTCGTTGTAACTTCATGTTTCTAATAGTTCGGGTTGAGAAGTAGGTATCACGGAGATGTTTGGAGGGGCAAAGAGATTTGGATCCTCGTGGTTTGATGTTGGCGGCAGTGTCACTGGAGATTTGGAAGGAGAAAAGGAGATGTACGAAGAGAATGCGCGCTAAGTATGAACTTGGACGCGGAGATGAAACAAAGTAAAAAGAACATATTCAAGGATTAGGGTGGACAAATAAGGCGTACATTTAATACAAGGATATAAATGACGAATGAAATTGAAGAACGCATAAGCATAGAATGAATGCGATCGATCGCGTAAAGCGATGAGAAGAGATAGCAAAAGATTGGAGCTTTGTTGTCATTGATAGTACAGTCGTCGAAGGCGAAGCGGATTTGTCTCAACTGCTTGTGAATCCGTATGGCTGCTTGGATCGCACCAAAGAATACGTGAAAAGTGGGCTCAGTTTGTAGGCCGTACTGCCAAGTTGTGCGTGAACTTGGGGGCTATTCTCTGACGCTGATAGACACTCGACGGACTGTCCATGAAAGACGGAGAACACGGAGTTTTATCCATGCATGTTTATCGAAGTAAAGAAATTTAGGAATGATTATCGTAACTATCGGATTGTAAAAAGCATTGCCACATCATTCATGAGAGTGAGAGGGGTATATGCGTTTGGAGCACGTGGTGAAGACACGCTGCCTCGACATTGGTGAAGTGAAATGAGCAAAGTTAGTACAGAGATAGGTCATGGCGGAAAAATGGTCAAGATCGGATCGGCCGAGAGGTCGGCGAAATGATAACGATCTCAGAGAGGAGGAGGAGAGAGAGAAAGAGTTGCCAGCAACAAGTGCCGGAGCCAGAGGCGTGACCAGCTAGGTTTGCCGGTGCCAATGAGCATTGCACTATGTGTGTCCAGGGCTTTTATAGGGATCGGAGGAGGAAGTAATGTTTTGGATATCTAGCTCAAAGAAGGGTTTTGTATTTAATTCCCAACTAAAAGTATAGGGGTGCGTTACACCTCTCTGCTAAGTACTAAACACAAGAACAAAGGCTGGGGGACCTCTCCCCGGGGCTAAGGAGTTAGAGACAAATGACATTGGATACTTATCGACCCTAGACGGGTCATTATTCAGGAATACCGGGTATCGTGAACAGGAAGAAGCTCCAACGGGCATGGCAAGCCAGAAATAAGTCTTCCGAACAATGGCCCGTATGCATTTAACTGTGACTGTAGATGAATGAATAAGCAGAGAAGATGATACATTGAAAAAAGTACTTTTTTAGTGAGAACTTTATAGGACAGTATTCGGCCTTTTGCTAGTAGGAACTAACATTCAACTGATTCGCAGATAGTCAGGTGGTCTTTATTCGAGAATGTAGCCAGTATAATGTATAACAGAAGTACTTAGGGGTGAACATAGGCATAAAATTGTGACCTCTTGTATAACGCTGGTACTCCATTTGGCACCAAATTCCAACAGTTTTTGTTTTGTCTTTCCTGTTTCGATGTTCCTTTGCACTTTAATTACATAATTCCCCGCTATTTTCATGTTGTTCGTTAAAATTGTTTTGTTTTTTTAATCAAAATTCAAAAAGAAAAACAGAAAAAAAACACCTTGAGTACTTGATTCGAAACCATTACCTTCAAATTCAAACATTTTTTTTTTTTTTTTTAATCATCTTACTTTATTTTAGTTATTTCTAGGGACTTTGTGTTGTGCAAGATTCAAAAGGAGGAAATATATATTGTGGTAGTGAAGATTAACGGCCAATCCTTAAAACCCTTGACGTTTGCCCATTCAGAGAGGAAAAGCACAAACTAAAAGAAGAAAAAAGGTTTGTCAATTGACAACAGAATTGTTCTTTTCTAATTGATTTTATTTTTTTCAATTAGTTTGCAACGCAAGTCGAAAATATTTCTCAGTTGGAGGATTAAGGAGTTGTGTCCCCACTGTCATCAAATGGGCTTAGTCTTAGTAACAAATAAAATGAACTCTTCTGCATACAGCATCACACACAATTTAGTGGCTTTTTCGGCATGGATTAAAGTACAGTATCTGTTCCCTGACATATACCGAGGCGCTGGTACTGACACTGTCGAATGGGCCGAAGATTGTGTGGTGGTTTACATCAAAGACCAAGTGCTACGGTGCGATGGGTCAGTCAATGAGGTTATACTGAGGCTGCGCATTGCTACGCGCTTTTGGACTCGTCCTTGGACTCTCCCACTATTATTCAGCCAAGCTGCGGATGATCCGTTGCCCCGGAGGAATACTGTCCCATGGCACTAAAAGGGACAGGTCGGGATTGTCCTGACGCTTTCATGACTGCGGTTACTTTAGCAACCAAAGTCGCGTTGGCTGGAGCTATTTTTGATAGGTTGCTCCTCTTTCCCCACGTAAAGCCCCGACCTTGTGTCGCATTTTGCTCTGGTGGGAGAGTAAATGAATAGCACACACACACACACAAACACACCTGTTTTCGTTTGGATTTTTTTTTTCTTTTTTTTTTATATACACGGATAGTAGATATTTTCACGGTGATTATCCAGGGATGAGCCTTAGAGTTTAGGGCACATGACCAGAATCGAACTCAGGAGCAATGGCTTGCATAACTTACATTCTAACCTAGACATCCCCCACAAGATAAAGGTACTGAGCTCAGAACAAGAGTGTAATGCTATAAGTAACATACTTGGTTTGCAGAGAAGTTATCTCGCCATTTATTATCAAAGAGAAAAAATTGCCAACCTAAGACAGAGGTAACTTGGTCTTCAAAGCACCTCCCTTGGGGCTTCACACACATATCTCAGTGTCCCTTCGCACTTTCGAAAACAGTGTGCAAAATCCTCTTTTGGTATCGACGTTAGCAGTCCGGTTGCCTTCTGAAGTTACACAGAATGGCCAGATACTTTCCAGACAGACCTCGTAAAAAGATTTACATAACATTGGCCTTGTATAATGGCTCGTAAGCTTGTTTAGTCAACCACTTAGCTTCTGTGGGCAGCTTGATCCAAGGTGATCCATGATTTTTTTTTTTTTCAAATGGACTGTGTCGTGGCTGAAAGAGTTGTTCTTAGCACTGGCGCCAGTGGGAGGTGTTCAATCTCCAATGCTGGTTTTCAAGGCATGTAAAAAAAATTACATTTTTTTTCTTCACGTCAATTAAGAATTGGTATAATAGGATCAATGAAAGGGAAGTATTTCTTTTGTCTCAAGAGGGTATTATTCCCCTGGAATCGATAATCCACCCCAACTAATATGTACATTTTTTCTGATAATTTGTTCCGTAATCATTAAAATCGAAAAGTAAATCAAAATCCTTTATATCTTCTTATCAGGATGGGAATTCGTTAAAGCTCATGATGGAATAGAGAGGAAAATTCCTTATTTTAACCAATGAAAAAAACAACACTATTGCAACATGCAAGAGAATTGAGGAAAGCAGATTAGAATTTTGAGCCGATAGTGAAATGAAATTCAACAGAAACCGACAAAAATGTTTTTTTCCTCACACTGTATGGGGAAGGGTAGGATAAAAATAGATCTAAGGGAAGTTTAGATTCTGGAAATTCTACTCAATTGAAAAAGGATTTATTTCGTAAAAGAATTTCAAGATAAGATTTGGTGGCGAAAAGGAAGTAACTGGAGTTTTTCTGACTGAGAATCAGAGGGGAAATATTTAAGGAAAGTTTTAGATTTCTTTGAAGGCTACTCTATTGGAAGAGGGTTTGTTTCCAGGAACTCAATGACAATTGGATATTTATAATTGGATTTTAATTCTACCGAGAGACATACGTCTCTTTTTGCTAATGAAAAAACGCATAACGGAAAATAGGTCTTGATTTGAAGGGGAAAAGAACTTGAATCTTAAAGAAGTAGAACATCTTTATATATGATTTTTTTTTCTTTTTAAACTGTTCCATTTTTTTTTGTTTTGAATTTTAATGATATAAAAAGAACGCATAATCTACATCTAAAAGATGCGTTCAGATTTGTTGTTCAAACAAAGAAAGTTATTGTCCCTGGATTTTCTTCCTTCTCACATACCCCTACACGATTACATATTTACTATATTTCTAACCCGGGGATTTTCAGAATTATAGGAGGAGCAGCTCATTATTCAAAATCCTGGCTTGGTTCAAACATTTAATACAAACACCAGGGGGCAATATGCTTGTTAGGGATAACCGATATATGTTATATATACATTTTTTCCATCATTTAAAATAGGTATAATCCTCTTTCAAAACAAACCAACAAAATCTAAACTAATGTAACCGATGCACAGTTGGCTGAATTGGAAAAAACAAAATAACTTATCAGTTATCACCTGCTTTGGGAAATTTCAGTTTACACGACTTTTTTCGAAGAACAATGTTGAAAAGTCAAAATAGTGTTCAGTAGATTTTGCTGCAAGCCATCATCAAGGTAGTATGAAAATTTTTTCTTCTCTCTTCTTACACTCCAATCCCTCCTTCGACCTCAGCCTAATATACCATCAACACAATTTTTCGGTTCTGACAAACCTCAAAAATGCGTTGTATATAAATGTTAACTGCTTCTTTACTTGACTTCACTAATGAGAAGTTCTTAAAGGAACGCTCGGACAAATAGCCGGGATAAGCCCGCAGATTTCAATTCAAACAATGAAATTCGAAGGGGGAATAGACCAAAGATGGGAGTATTATTGAACGTGTAGGGCTGGTTGGTTGGATGGGCCATTTGTGGGGCTAAATGTGCTAAACATTCTTCTTGCTCGTCTGTGGGTTTCCTGGTCACATTTTGGGGTCTACCTTGAAAATAGGCATGAGTACACCACTAGGCATGATCCAGAAATGTGTTGTTTTTTTTTGATAATTATGAATAATTTTTCTGGATTATTAGTTCTGGTGCACATGCGGGCTACAGTGATTCATTTATGCATGGTGCAGGTACTTATTCTCAACTACAAAAAGTGGGGGTCTTATACATTATATTTGAGATTGCATTATGAATGAATATGGTAAGTAAAAACCAAAGTTTGAAAAATATAATAATTACCATATGGTGAACAGGACATTACAACAAGAAATTAACCAGTATCCAGTAAAATTGAGTAATACCCATTACTTCCCAGTCCTTAAGATAGTACCAGCCCTCATCACTGACAATCAAAATCTATCTTATCCTGCCCAGCTAATGGCTTCATTTGAAGAGTCAACCAATGAGGTCACACTGTTAATGAACTGCCAACTGATTGGCTAAACTGAATCATGCTACTTCATAAGAGACTGTGATTGGCCAACCAGATGCCGGAACTAATGTTCTCTGTCTCAGATTTCCTAATTCAAACATCTATTTCCTTTACTTCTCTCACATTTTGTATATACAAACATCCGAAAAAAACCTTATTCGAGTTTGACTTATATTTTACTTTTACCCGCTTGGGTAAAAGATTCCTTGTCCTCAAATGCTCACATAACTATATATGCACCATTTCACAACACATCATTATGTCAATAAAGAATCAAAAATATTATTTTGTTTATTTGGTCCTACATAGCTGAAAGCATAGGGAAAGATTTTCTGATGGATATTGATAAAAAAAGCTGATTATTTAGATAGAAAAAAAAAAAAAAAAGGACTCATTTTTGTAAATAGCTGGAGTCTGGATCTATCAGAAAACCGGATAATAACAAGCTGTATGCCCTGGGTCATAAACCTTTTCTGGGCCGAATATACATAATATGAATGAAACAAATCAATTCAAATATTTTGGGGGTAAAGATACATGGAAAATTCAAATTCTTTCATTATCCGAGAAGAACAGATTTCTATATGGGAGCAAAACGAAGTGCTATATAGCTCTAGCTATTCAGCTTATGCAATGTCCGATGAATCTTTTTCAAGATATTTCCATTGTTACAGGTGATATGTCCCATCCAGCCCTGAAAGGATTAATCACAACAGATGTCTATATATTCAGGACTTAGACCAGCTAAGATCAGCTCACCCTCCAGTTTTCTATACTGTTTTTTTTTCACCCGTCAGTGTGGCAGAACAGATTCTTCATGAGAATAGAATCAGTGCCCATTTGAAGTTGCCAGATTTACAGCAAAGGCATTTTCATTGAGCTCAATCAATATAAAATCAATCTTCAGGAACCATGAATATCTTCCTAAGATGTCCGTAGAAGGGAAGTTAGTTGTAGAAATCTAATCCAGATGTTATTGGTATACTCTGGCTACTAATCTTCTTACACCTGAATGAGAAGCGATAATGATTCTTTCTAGCTTTTCTTTTAGTCCTAATTAACAGATGATTGACGAAACAAATACAAAGCCAACAGCATAAAAAACGACAGCCTTCCTGAGAGATCTGATCGATTTCAGGAACTTGTAGACTTCAGAAAAATCTAGTACCTCACCACTCCGTCATTACCCCCAGCCCATTAATAAACATCGCTTTTCCCACAACAAATGATAGAGGAAGATTAGTAAGTAGAAGGCTTGGCTTGAAAGGAGGGTGAGATATCAGAAGGAGAAAAGGATTTAAGAGAGAAGAAATAAGTATTGGGAGAGGGGAGGGTTTGACATACCTCTCCAGTGTACATTAGGTTTGGAACTCACATTTCAACATTCAAACGTATACTCTTAGGTGCTTAATCATCAGGGTGTCAGAAAACCTGTCCCGAATTGATACGCAGGGAGGGGGGGAGATACGAAATTATGGGTACTAACACAATTTAATAGGATCTGAACAAAAAGTTGTTTGGGAAAGATTTATTGTAAGGATGGGTTAGGCACATGGGAAGTAAAATGTACAGTATTGACAGGAACAGCAAAATTCTTTGGGAGGTACAAAATTTTGAAGGGGAAAAAAAGATTTTTTTTTAAATTACCAGATGTAATAGTTGGTTAATGAAGTTCTCTCCCTTGCATTGTTCATTTATATTTTGATGAGGAAAATTTTGACAAATCTGTAGTTATCCCTACTCCCAACTATAGCAGAGGAAAGAATAGAAATTGACTCTTGAAAATCGATCCGCAGGCGGAGAGGGAGGGTTATTAGGCACCTAAGAGTACTAGAGCAATCTTGTTAAATATTCCATGTTCAAAGGGCCTGACAGCCTTGGAAATCAGCATAGAAAAATTGATCACTGGGGATTAGGCATCAGCAACAATCTCACCCACAAAGTAAGCTTTTCTATCAAGCTTAGCATGGCATAAGAACATAGCCTCGGGGCACCCAGTGATGATAGTTCTCACTATAGTGAAAAAGATGGTTGCAATACAACCCCTTCCATATCTCATTCCTCCCCATAACGAAGAAAAAAAAAAAAAAAAAAAAAAAAAAAAACAAACTTATAATCCCACAAATCCCAAAGAGGACTACGTACAAAAAAGTAGGAGGTTTCATCTTTTTATTATTCATAACATATGATAATTTATATTGTTAATAATAATAATAATTATAATATATGTATGCAGGGTTTACCCAGAAGGATGTATAGACATTTCATTTGTTAATAGCTATCATGGTTTTTAACTGAAACTTAATTAAACCCCTCCAAAAGACGGAATAAATGTTCAATCTTATCATTTACTTATTTTTTATTTTATGCAGAAGGGTTCAACTTAAAGGAAATAACCAGAGCAGTATTAGCAAACATTTTGTGTACAGATTTTTCTGGGACACCATATATATATATATATATATATATATATATATATATATATATATATATATATAGGGAGGAATAGAAGTGAAAAGACAGTCAATAATATTGCACAATACAAACCATCTTCATTCAATAGTCTATTGGATTTTCTTGATTTCAGATAACCCTTCGGCTAAGTTAGATGAATTTTCTCAAGTCATTATTTTCTTTAAATAATAAATGTTCACTTCCAATTATGTTATTATTGACTATCTAATTACTTCCAGCCAATCCTATATAAATATATATATGTGTACATGTATATGTGTGTGTGTGTATGTATGCAGATATAGGTATGTATGTGAAATAAGTAAAGAATCAAGAATAGTAATAGAATTAATAACTGTAACTTAAAATAAAGAGAACAGTAAAATGAGAGAAGTTTTTTTCTAATCTGTGTTAATCTCATTCAGAAAGACGTTCCGATCTTTTCTTTTTTTTTTTAATTTACTCTTATCAGATGAAGTACTGTAACCCATTATTTTATTAATTTTGTCTACTCCTCACTTTTATCTTGATTTTTAGTTGTTTTCCTTGCAAATTTGACATGGGTCGTCATTCTGTGGTCACCACTCTTATTCCTCTTCATTCCCAACCATGCAGTTTACTCAAAGCTGTAGAATGATGGCCCGTGTCGAAGCTGTGATAAAAACAACTAAAAATCAAAATGACCGTTAAAAGTAATAAAATTCTTTTTTCTTCTTAAATTAATAAAATAACGTTCCGATCTGTTTTTCTTTTTCTTCCACCAGATTTGTCAAGTTTTTTTGTTGTTTGCTGGATTTCTTTCTTTTTTTATTTCTTTTTTTTTTTTTTTGTATTTTTTTGTATTATATTTTTTTTTTTTTTCTCGTTTCAATTACAACAACCAGTGTTGCTGCTTTGGTCCCGTTTCTTGCTCAGGTCAACCGTGTTGCCCTGCGATGAGTCTTTCAGGTCGTTTGTGGTGCTCGCCTCCTCGAATTCGCGTAGTCTCTTCACAGCCGCAACAAACGCGGCCTCCACGTTCGTTGCATCTTTGGCGCTCGTCTCGAAATACGGTAGCTTGCCATTCTGTTCACACCACTCGGCGGCCTCATCTGTATCCACATGGCGTTCAAAGACGTCGACTTTGTTTCCAATGATAACAAACGGAAACGAACTGACATTATCATCAGCGATGTCAGCGTAGTACGCAAATTCCTTGCGCCACATGGAAATGTTCTCAAAACTCCGTTTGTCATCCACGGCGAAGGTCAGCAGGCAGCAATCGGCACCCCTATAGAATGGAGTACGTAAACTTTTGAACCTTTCCTGCCCGGCTGTGTCCCAGATCTGCAGGGTGTAACTGTCATTACCTAGAGTGAGTTCCTTGTTGAGGAATTCCACGCCAATAGTATGGAATGACTGTGTGTCAAATTTGTTGCTCACAAAACGGTTCATTAAAGAGCTTTTACCAACACCTCCATCTCCAAGTAGTACGACCTTTATGAGTTTGCTCTTCGAAGTCATCTGCAAAAGAACGAAAGAGAAAATTATTATCAGACATTTACTGAATATATGGTAGTGGCCTGTTCCAAAGGTGCACATTTGGAAGAGGCCAGACTTTATGGTGTATGGAGTAGCCTACCACGATAGTCAGGTATAACAATTTTCCGTCAGTAGTGCGAGACTAGTTTCAGAATATTTCTTTTGAATGATTTCAATTTGGATATTTCATACTCATATCTACATAATTTTGAATGTTTCAGTTTTTTTTTTCATTAGATTTCTAGAGGACCATCAACCAAAAGGGAATTCAAACTCGACACTGCACTGCCTTGTATGCAGATTAATACATCTTGAATACAGTTGAATATCGTGATAAGTACTGTAGCATTAGGAATCAATCAATTCCTAAAAACTGACATTTATTCTTCCTAATTTTCAATGCATTCCCGCATCAAAATCATCAGCAATGAATTTACACATGAAAGATCTTTTAGCTCTGATTTTTTTATTAATTTTCAACAGATTTCTTGAGATATATATATATATATATATATATATAATTGAATAATTGTGTCATCTACAAACAGCTGTTTCATTGTATTACAACTCTTCAGTGTGGCTTCAGACCCAGAAGCTGGCATCTTATCTCTGCCCTACGCAGAACTGGACGGTCAGTAAGGTTGAATTTAAGTGATATATTCACTTGCATGTAATTCCCCATCCACCAGACTGCTCTATTCCCAAGTTGGAAGAGCATTGCATAAGCTTATAATGAACAAGTTACCTCACTTAGAGTGCTCAAAATATGATATAATATATATAAGTCAGCACCCCAGGCATTGTGAATATCAACTTCGTACCATTGCCAGTAGTCAAGGTATCTCAGTGCATACACACACACATGTAGATCTCTTCAGTTATAGTTACACGCAGTAATCTCCGTTATCTAAATTGTTGATCATTTATTAGGTCTTGTTACTCACTCAACAGAGACTGTCATGTAACCAACATCTTTAGGCAGCATACCTGGTTGGGCATGATAAATAGGAAAAAAAGGGTGATCAATGAAGAGGTTACTTCTGTCACCTTTTGTTAGATCGCTAAAAAGTCAGAATATTCAAAAACAAGCATGAATGCCACCAGACACAAACTGAAGAACCCAATGACATGAGCTAACATAATAAGTTCACCCACCTACCCCCACCCCCCACAAAAAAAAGAAAGACGGAAAAAAAATAGCTGACGGGAGGGGTAAGAAGAGAAAAAAAACGTTTTTTCCTATACACAATAAGGAGTAAATATTTGAATTTTCACCACTCTAGTTCTACTGATGTGCCTTATACACACGATAGATCTATAGATAGATAGATACACAGCCAGACCGACTTAAAAACTGAAGAAAACCATGTTGAAAGTTTTGGTTGAAGGCTTATAACATAGTAAACTTGAAGAAAAAAAAAATGAGTTTCTGTGTTCTTTACACACCCACAAAAAAACAAATCCAGTTAGAAAACTGCTAGCCAGAAAAGAGTCAAAAAGACAAAAAGCAGCTGCAGATTTCCTTCTTTCCTTCTTTCTCTTGTCAAGTCATGTGGTTGTTGATAGCCATTGTTAATTGCTGTTCTCCATTGTAGTCATTGTTGTTTTCCTGTGTTTGTGGCCACCTGTTAGAATCAAATACCTCAGCACGGGTCAGGGAAGTAGAACTCCACAAGGATTATCTAACAAGTGTTGACAAGTAAGGTTTGTTATTTATAGCTGAAACTATTTTGAAATAGCTAAAATCAGATACTTTTTTTTTTTCATTTAGAGATAAAAAATGTTATTTACAATGATACTCTGGAATAGAGTGGTTTTGAATAATGTGGGTATTGTTGGACGAATTTGTCTAAGTTAGCATAAGCTGGAAAACAAAACAAAAAAAATTAAACTAGCATCCCAAGGGAAATTATGAATCACCACTACTCATAAGTCATGTTCAATTTGAAAATAGGAAAAGAGGAGAGATCAATGAATAAATTACTTCTCTCTCTCTTTTTGTTAGGCTGTGATCACTAAAAAAAAATCTGATTTTTCAAAAAACATGTGCACAAACAACAGATCAATTTAGTATAAATTTACATTGCATAGCAAACCCTCATTACAAAAAAAAAAAAAGTTTTTTTTAGAGGTGGGGGAGATATAAAAAGATTAAAAGAAACAACATGGTCTCAACTCAGAGAGGAGTGTGTGAGCAAAATTTCAAGTTTCTACTAAGAACAGTGAAGGCTGGGCAAAAATCATCATCATCATCATCATCAGTCTTTTAACGTCCGTCGTTGGACATAAACCTTCCCCAGGATTTGCCACACTTCTCTATCATAGACGTCACGGAGCCAGTACTTCCTAAACTTGTCTAGCTCGTCTCTCCATCTAATATTTTGCCGGCCTCGGTTGCGCAGGTGATCTCGGGGGATCCATGTCGTGAGTCGTGATGGGCAAAGATAGATAGATATAAATGTCAGAGCACATGAATAACCCAAACTAGACAACAGTGATTGAACCGGTCTGTTGTGGGTAGTGATTAATTATGATAAGACCTTGAACAATACAGGTTTTGAAAAGTGTGGATAATTTGGGAATGAATAAGCCATACTAATCAAGTATCTATACATATGAGTAAATGAAGATACTTCATCAAATGAGATAACTGAATACAAAGAACTCAGAAAAAAAATATTGAGGAAGAATTGTTCATTTACTTCAACTTATTCATTTCTATTCTATTTTATTTTTTTCTTTAAATGGCCAAATTTTCAGCTATTGTAGATTTTTATCAGCTAAATTGGAAAGAAATTTAGCTAGATGTAGCAGACAAATAGCTAATTTAGCAACCCTGGCGAGAAGTCACTCACTCAGAATGAGGATGGATCAAATAATTTTACAGTGTAAAAGCACTAAAGAAAGTGATGATCAGGTCAGGAATTGATGCTAATGTTACAGACAGAATAAGACAGTATGATTGGAAAAATAATTGAGAAATAGATTGAAAATAATTTTACTAGAAAAATAAAGTGGAAATAAAGTGCAAGCATCACTCGACAAAATAGGGCTAAAATCCATGAAATGTATTGCTAATAATTTCATTTCTTTACTATAAGTCAAGAAATCTCCCTGTGTATACAACGAAATAACCCAACAACTGGTCATTGTACAAAGTTAATACTTGCTAGACATGTCGGTCCATGCAGTGGCCATTGCAGTGACAAGTTTGAAGTTGTTTGGATTGACGGTTCTGGTATAAGTGGGTGTTCAATTTACACTAAAAATCAAATTTGAAAAATAATTTTTTGCCAGAATATACATGTACATCACTAGTATTCACAGGTGTGGTTATATAGATTTAAAATGTTAGGTAAGGAGAGAGAGTGAAAAAAAAAAAAAAAAACAGAATCACACTTTTTTTCTATTGCAGAACCACATTAAAAGAAAAACATTTTATCGAGGATGATTTAACAGGATTATTGAAAAAAGTCTATTTTGATTGTTATTACTATTAACGATGATATTTGTTTGGATTATAGCAATTAATGACATCATACCAAATATGCAGCTTTTGAGCAGGTATGCCCAAGTACACTTAATGCAAGTAATTTTAAAAGAAAAGAGTTTGGAGAGAGGTATTATTTTTTTTTCTCTTAAACGAGTCATTGTGTACAACTGTAACACTTTCTAAAAACAAAAGTGTTTTAACTAGGGACAACATACATTCTGTAGTTTACCCACATCAGAAATCCCTGAACACAAGGCCACAAACCTGTACTAGTATGCCACTTAGTATGTGCTATCAGGCTATAAGAAAATGATGAGATCTGGCGATATTTCTTCGTAAAAACAAATTCATTTCTTTAGATCTTGAGATTAAATTTGTTAGATAAACCCCTTTAAAAACAAAATTGAATGTTTAAACCACTAATAAGTGACTAATAGTGAACGTATCACTTATATTCCTGTTGTGATTAACACTGTTACCCTATCTGCAAAATATTTTATTTTCATATGAAACAGGTTTCCCTGAGCATAAGAGGTTGGTCTATATGACAAATAGGCAAAGAAAGAAAACAGTATTGTACTGTAAAGGAAGTTTTACTGAAATTTCAAATGGCTTTAAACAATAACAATAGAAGTTGACAGTCGCCGAAAAGTTTTTCATAAATTGGTTCATAAGAAAGGTAGGATACAGAAAGTGGAATTTCCTTTTATTTGTCACACTAAAATATTATTCCATTTTTCTTCAAAATCAATTCACAATGAAAAAATAGAGAGTATAAAAAAAAAAAAAAGTCTTTATGATGTTCATATGCGTATATATATATATATATATATATATATATATATATGTATGTGTGTGTGTGTGTGTGTGTGTGTGTGTGTATATGTGAGTCTGTGTGTGTGTGTATGTATATGTGAGTGTGTATTCAAGAAAAGGACATATTTGGTCCGACAGAATGAGTTCTAAATTGCATTATATTATATAGAAACTTATTCGTAATGATCTCCCATTGTTACACGGTTAATATATCACTCAATCTACACAACATAAACAGAATAAACAAGAAAATGGGGCTGAAAGCAGTTATTTAGTTTTCACTTTGCTCAATGGTATGAGCATCATGACGTTCAAGTGGCAACTCTTTTGGTGGCAGATTCAAATTCTGCAGCAGCCCCACTATCCTTAAATTGTTTATTCTATTGACATTGTCTAAATTGAGTGACATATTAACTGTGTAATGACCTAAGATCATTTCAAATGAGTTTCTATATAACGCTGTTCATAATTCATATTATAGTGTCATCCACAGACAGCTGTTTCATTGTATTACAACTCTTCAGTGTGACTATAGACTATCCATTATACCATCCAGTACCACAAGGCAGGATTGAAACCTTAGCTTCAGACCCAGATGCTGGTATCCTCCCTCTACTCCATGGAACTGGACGGTCAGTAAGGTAGAATATATATATATATATAAAGTTGTCAATAATGGTACAAACAACATAGCAGGTTTCAAACAAAATCTGTTCTTTTTTTATTATTAAAATATGAAATCTGAGGACATTCTCAATTAGAAGATTCCATGCTCATAGATTTTACTTAGTTCAGAACTGATATATTACTAATTGTAGCTTTAGTTTTTTATCAAAAACTGCAATAACATTTATAGCAGTTTCTTTTTTAATTGTCTAAACAATTCTAAACAGATGAAAAGTATTCATTTCACGAGATCAAATTTTCAAAAATGAAATTTTTAAAAAACTTACAATGAAAAAAATTCTTTACAGAAGTGAATACACGAGTAATTTTTTTCCAATAGATGTATTTTTAAAAATGTAGAGCACTATGGAAGGGCAGAGGTGATGAAAGAAATTTTTGTAAACCTATCAAGTTATGGTTGTCAGTCAATTCAACTTAATATCACAAATGTGTTACTAGAGCAAGGACAAAATTATTTCTGAATAAACTTACTGAGTGAGTCATTTTTGAACAAAGATGAAATTTTTTTAATATTCCAATGAATATCTTCTCTCTTTCAAACAGAAAAGTTTATTCGTTGTGAAAGTTCTAAATGAAGTGTTTTCACTGTTACAGTAAACCCTACTGATCTAATTTGGTGAGGCGTTAAATTCAGATGTTTGCTTTATCCAATGGTTACCTCTCATTTGCTAAAAAGAAGGAAGTTCATCACACTTAACAATAATGGTAGTTGGTTGCCCCTCATTCTATTTTCAACTTCACCTTACACTGTTCCTAAGGTAGATCGGTTACCCTAGTTTTATTTTCAAACCTTACCTCTTAATGTAAAGAGTCAGTTCTATAAGATGTTAAATAAAAACAATTGTACAATCCATTCCTTGCTCTTCTCGAGAGGATTCATTGTTAACAAAATGTTTACAATACTCAAAGCCTGAATGTACGACTTAAATTAGAAAGGCTGCCCCAATCCCAATGATAATAATTACATTGTAAATTGACTCTGTAAACCCTACCAGGAAATGAAAAAAAGCTCTTTCTGGTCCATGTGTTCACCAATAATTTATCTGGTACACAAATTCACGGCAATCATCAAACTCTTTCTGGTAAATCCGAAGTCAGTGGATTCGTTAAAGACGAAATTCGTTATTACTGTCACTTTTCAGAAAAGCATATCATTATTACAAGTTTTATTCCATCTTAATCATTTTTGCTTTTTGAATGAATCATTTTCACTATTACTATTTTATAACTAGTTCAACTCCATCTTATTACTGTTGCTTTTCAGATGAAGTTTTTCATTATTGGTATTCTATCACTAGTTTCACTCCATTTCATTTTTGTTGCTTTTTATACAAATCATTTTCATTATTACCATCATTTTAATACTAGTTGTACTCCATCTTATTATTGTTGCTTTTTAGAAGATCCATTTTCAATATTACTGTTTCATAACTAGTTTTACTCTATCTAATAATCGTTGCTTTTCAGATAAAGGATTTCATTATTACTAGTTTTATTCCATCTTACTATTGTTGTTTAATCTTTCATTTCACGTTCAAGGTTGCAAGCCAAAAAGTTTGGGAACACAGACCCAGACAGAAAAAGAGGATATGAGGAGGGGGGATAGGGAGTTTAAGCATGAAAAAGAGTCAGACTCTACTTCAACTTCTATTCTGACACAAGATGATTACAGCAACTTTTGCAAAGTATATACGATAGAATTTTTAAAAATATTTTTTTTGTATACATTTGATTAGAAAGGAATACGCCTGCGCGTAACTGCATCATAAAATTTTTGCTAATATCTCAAGACTCGTCAACTTAATGAAACAGCTTCCTACAAATCAATTCAAATCCCGTCCGATTTCGGTGAGGGTTGTTCTTGTTACGGTAGGAAAACAAAGCTCCATAACTTTGTACAAGAGTTTGACAACACAATTTTGGAAGAGAAACAGACAGCCAACCAAGTAAATACCAAGACCCTAACCACAGCCCTTCATCCAGACCCAGCATTAACCTTGCCAACTGACTAAGTCCCATTGTTTAATAGCATTCCTTGACAATCTAAACTTGTGATTTCTTCACTGTTCAAAAAGGTAGAGAAAAGGTAGGTGAACAGGTTTTAAGGGGAAAGTTACACAAACAAAGAAAAAAAAAAGAAAAAAGGATATTGAGAAAACATCTCTTTGAAGAGGCTTGCCTTGACAGGTAAACAATTAAGTAACAGTCAAATGGCATATGACACTAAAGAGAGAAAGATGGGGTTAAATACATTCACATATACTAAGTACAGAAGCACGCACACACACACGTCCGTATGCACGCATGGTATATACTACAGGGTGTAAGCAGAAAATTACCAAGTAAAAAAAAAATTTCCACACTGTCTTTACTGCTGAATTAGAAAGAAAAAAAAAAAAAAAAAAAAAAAGGTCAAAGTTACAATTAACGGTCAAAAAAGGCCAGATAAATTGCCAAAATGTTTAAGCACTTCTGTGTATATTTAGCGATTTTTTTGTTTTTCATGTATCTAAGACAAAATTCTATCTGCAGCCGGAGATTCAACATTCATGTGTTGAGCAGTGGTTCCCAAAGTGTGTGCTGTGACTCCCTGGGTGAATCAGGATTAGCCAACAGGGCGCGGTAGGATACTTGAAAATCTTTATGATTCCAGACAATCGTAATTCAGTGCACTGATGCAGTCATGATGACTGGAAGTGACAAAGCTGTCGATAAATGTAATTACATATGAAGACAGAGATTTAGCATCATGACATTGATAAGTGCGTTAGTCTCTCAAACCCTCAACAGAGTTCATTCTTCTTATGACAGGCCTTGTAAATATAGCATTATATAAGGTTTTCCTAGTCAGAAACTACTGCTTTAGTGCCGATTTTGAATTTTGTGGTTCCAAGAGTAGTCATCAGAGAATATACTGAATCAGAATGTTATGCTTAAAGTAATAATAATAGTAAAACTAGTAGAGAAAAAAAATATCCATACATCATATAAATGATTCACAGAGCCTGAAGGGTCATCCTCCGATGAGTATCAGTCGAAGAAGCTTTAAAGGATTTAAAATTCAACCCCCACTCCCTCTCTTATGTTTAACTGTACATCTGTTAATTACAGCCATTTAAACATTTTGTCCCACTAAAGGACTTGATTACAAGAAATAGATTGGACTCACAATTGTTTTCACTTTTAGTTTGTAATTGTACAATTGTAGACTATTTCATGGTATAATCTTCGTCTTTAGATGTCAAGCGGTATCAGTTCTAGAGAAAACAGAATTTTCGACACTATTTCTTCAAGCAGCCTATCAGTCCAAAAATGTTCGACATAAAACATTACAACAATGGAAGAATTAAAAGAAATGAAAAAATATATTTCCCCCGAACGAAGGAAAGGAGATCCATTTTGTTGAAAATCGAAACTCCTCCTCACCATCAAATGACCAAAAAATATTGTCTGAATTTTGTTAGACAGGGTGTATTGATCATTGTACGAGGTTCATTCAGACGAGTTCCCAATTCTTCGTCATTCGTTTTTATCACAAGGTGTCGGCCTTGTACTTTCCAGCTTCTCTGGGTGCCTGTTGTGTTCTGAGTGTTGTAATATATAAGTAGGATTCTTCCAGATCCAGATTCAACTTTCTAGAACATAACAGACACCTAAGGTAAGCTACAGAGTACTCAGCTGAAAGATTGTGAAAAATAAATAGCATACATAGAGAATTCTTGGCTGAATTTAGTTAGACGAATTGTATTCATTATGTATGATATGGTCAGACTATTTTCCCACCATTTGGGAGTTAATTTGCTCACTATATCCTGGCCATTTATCCTCCGGCCTATTTTGTTATTGTCGTTGGCTCTAGAATGTGGAATCACTTCCCAGAGTGCATGCTCAATTGGACTGGATGCACTGCATCTATTTTTTGTACCTAGGATATCTTTTCAACATACTCCAGAGTTGCTTTCCTTGCATGGGATAATATGCTCACTTCATCCAAGAAGTCCCTTATGATGAAAGGCTCCCAGATGCTATTGACATTGATGATCAGTCAGTTCATTAACCAACCGAAGGGAGTCACAATCCCTGGAGTGGTACACATACTTTCTTCACATATTCTGTGGTACCACTTCTTAGATTTGTATGAAAATAAAACTGTTCTAAACGTGTAAGGAATTTGTTAACATAAAAATCCAAACAAGAGTTACATTAAAAATGTACTTGGCAGTGATAGGTTGGAATCCTCTTGAAAATCTAGAAACCAGAGAAAAGAACAAATTTGACCCATATCCACACACAAGTGTACTAACTTATCACACACAGTATCTTGAATGATTCAAATTAATTTTACTATAAAATAATTGCCTAAGACTACAGTTTCATTAAATCATGAATGTATTTCTGAAGAACTCTGTGAATTCGGATGCAAAAATGGGATTTTTTTGGTCTGACTGATAAATAACATTCATAATATCAAAGTAAAGAGGCCCAAAAAACCATAAATGCTTTTCCCATTGGCTAAACCATAAGCTTGCTATGATGACCTACTTCTCGCTTTGTATACATTTTTTTTAAAAGTACCCAAGCTTGAATAAGATCAAATTGCATTTTCTTTTCCTCACCAATTGGAAATTCAATGTGATATTTTTGTAATAAACACATTTATACTAAAAAATATAGATTCAACTTTTTAAATTAACAATTTCTTATATCCAGATATATTCAGTCGGCCACATAGGCTTTCTGGAGAAACTAGCAGTAAACCCACCCAATTATCAATAACGAAAGAGGCTCCAATCGGCTGTCAACAAAGATGACTCAAGACAAACTACTTGATGAACATGCCGCCAAAGGTTTATATAAGCTTCTCCCAAGGTCGAAGGCCTCCCTAAAAACACTAGCTTAACACGAACAAAGCAAAAGAAAAACAGTCAACTTATCTAGATATTGACACAGCAAACATCCCCATTCTTCCAAGAGGATTTCAGTTTTGTTATTTTTGTCACATCAATTTGACTGACACTGTAATTATTTTCCGATGCAAGAAACTAAATCACTTTAAGATGAAAAAAAAAAAAAAAAAAAACCCCAAGGAGAGGAATGTTGTAATATGTTCCACAATTCTACAGGAGATAGCCTGGTGCATTGATTTCAAAATTGGGGTCTACCAAATAATGCTGAGTTCCGCAGCAGTGTTCCCTCTGAACCTGACATAGTTATCGGAAAACATAATTATTGTACTTACACCTATACCATATATTAGAATTTGAATAACTGTAATCCGTTTTAAATAAGTACAATATTTTAAAAGGACAAAAATTGCTTATCACTGTAATTCACTAATTAGTCTAAAGACTAAATGCTCAAACTAGGGGTCCAACAGAATATTCCTTTCATAGAAGAGATTCTCAAGCTACCAAAGTTCCAAAACCACTGGCCTCATAGATCTAAATGAAGCTCATCTGGTTCTTCGGAAGTTATGAGTTCAATCCCTGGGTCAGGTTGCCTAGATATATATATATCCGCTGACTTAGTCGAAAAGCAAATCATAGAATAACTGATGCTTATGCGTTCTATAATTCTAAAAATTTGACACGTAGAGGAAAGAATACTTGGTCTATCCCATAAGTATCCAGCGATTTCATATCAAAAACAAAATAGCCCCCCCCCCCAGGCAATGGCACTTTATTCCTGTTGAAATTATTCCCCTTGGAGACCTCACACACTTATCCCAGTGCCCCTTCCACTTTTCAAAATAGTCTGCTAAGTTCTCTTTTGGGATTGCCACCAGCTGCCTCATTACATTCACCATAACCTGCAGTCTGAAATCTCTCCAGGAAAAGCATGAAATATCATATATATTCATTTATTAACTGTTGCGTTGAAAGGAATGAATAGAGCAGATATCGACTGTGAATAAATGAGATGAGACTTTGGAGTGAAAACAGTCATTCGGATCTTTGCATTACCAGCAACTGTTCAGCTCAATAGTAAGAGCATCGCTATGTCAAAACAGCAACCCCACAAGTTGCAGGTTCGATTCCTGCAGCAGCTCTATTTTCTTTTATTGTTCATTTTATTTTTGTTGTTTAGGCCAAGTGATACATTTACCCTGTAATGACAGGAGATCATCTTAAATAAGCTTCTACATAATATAATGCAATACATAATCATTCTGTCGGATCATATATATCCATTTCTTAATAAATACAGACGAGGAGTAAATATTTTAAATTCACAGCCCTCTAGTTCGATTGGTATGGCCTGGATATACGAGATATAGCCAGCCAGACCAACTTAAAAACTGAAGAAACATTTTGACAGGTTTTTAGTATTATACTGGAACCTAATTCCCTGGTATAATGGCAAGGGTGCCATCCTCCAAAGATCAATATGGTCAGTTACAGAGCTCAAAGGAATTTTAATGAGCAACAGTCCTCCAAATACCATTGTGAAACATTCTTCTTGTAATCTGGCATAAATGGTACTCTGAGTCAAATGACAGCTCATGGGCTTAAACATCAGCCAGTCATGTTAATATTTACATAGAGAGTTTGCAAATACACACATCGTCAGAGCAATAAATGTAAGATAAATAGATGTGTATAAACTTTGCACAACTATTTATAGGTCTAAAATTAAAATCAAACAAATTTCAACCAATTAAAAGTGCTGTTTTCCCCATTTCGAGTAACTTGAATTAATCCAAGAGAATCTGTCAGTAACTGAACTCAGTGAACAATAAGAACACAAAAGAATGTCTTGGATTAAAACTAATGAAGAATTTCAGAACATAAGAACTAACATTCTAAGGGAAATTATGAATCACAAACACCCATGTTGGAGGGGAGGTGCTGACCACTTCAGAAGTTGGATAAAAGGGGATCAACAAATAAGTTCCTCCTCTAAGAAAATTTTTTTTTTTTTCAAAATGAACAAATGCAAACTAGTCACTGATTTAGTATAAACTAAAAACCTATTTAGGACAGGAATTTAAAAGAGAAAAAAAATATATATATTTTCCTTATTCATCAGAGTAAGTGTGCAAAATTTCTAGTTTCTACAATGAATGATAATGGTTGAGTGAAGTCTAGATAGATACACAAGTACATACATAAATACAATTGTCAGAACATAACACTTAAACTCAACAACCGTGATCTAACCAGTCTGTGCACGATGGCCATGATAGAGAGAGGTAGCAGTGATTAATATTTGTGATGAGCTCAACTGAGGTAATACAACAAGAGTAACCCAACAATAAAATCACATTTTGAGGACTGAGTTAAGTATTAAACCCAATCATGATTTTTATTGAAGATTTTTGACTCAGTTTAATATACAGAAAGAGCTGCTTATTGTGTTCACTTCGGGATTAGATTTCTCTGATAACAATAACCAGTTGATTAAAGAAAGGAGGCTATAAGAAAAGGCACTTATAGTGATCACTTCAAATAATGAGTTTGGTAATGAATGAGGAGGGAAACATCACATGGAGAGATCACAGCACAATACATTAGGGAAGAACAGGAGTCCAAGGTCTCATAGAATCCATTGGAAAACTCAAATGGCTGACAACCAATGGACATCACGTCTCACAACATGGATCCCCAGAGATCACATGCAAAACCCTGAGTGGCAAAATACAAAATGACGTGACAAACAAAACAAATTCAGAAAGTACTGGTTCTGCCATGCCCAGGATAGAGAAGTCTGGTGATTCATGGTGAAGGTCTATGTCCAAGATCAGATGCTAAGAGGCTGAAGATGATTTTGATAACCATAACCGTTTGATAACATTATCCATGATGATTATATTAAGCTTCTTTTCCCAGTAATTGATTAAGTATAAAGAATGCCTTGCTTAATCTGGTACAAGACCACAAGTGTGGAGCACCCAGTCAGGAATGAACAGACTACAGTCAGTATTTTTTTTTCTAATTAAAGAATAAAAATTCATGAAATAGAATAAAAGTTCCAAAGAGATATTGGTATGGATTATAGTAAATCTAACAATATGAAATTTGGAATGACAATATTAGAAGACTTCTGACACGATTGTTCTTAACAAGTCTTCCAATAACGTCAATTCAAATTTTATATATGGCACGTTGCCTTGGACTAACGGATAGCGAACTTGTCTAGCAGACCATTACCATTGGATAGATCAATGATTTCCAACCTTTTCCATCTCACAGTGAGCCAGGCACTAAAATGGTCAAGGAACTGAATTGAATCAGTGTAGCCACATAAATGGTTACTAACCGACCGACCAAGCAGACTACAAATTCTTCTTTATCTGTGTGTCTGTTTGTCTCCAGGCACTCCAGGGTCACATTTTCAGGTTTACAACCTAGAAAATTTGCAGGAGTACACACCACTAAGCACTATCTAAAATTGTTTTTTCTTTTTTGATTTTTCAAAAAGTGCTTTTCAGGATCTCCCTAGTTATTTTGGACCAACAATGCACTGGTATTTTTTCAAATAATGGATCAATTTTTTTTTTTTAAATGATTAGTTCAGATTCACACACAACGGTGACGGTGATTCATTTATTCAAGGCACAGACGGATATTCAAAGATAGATTTGATTATTCAGAAGAAAATTAATGATAAGGTGTTGATAAATTGGACAAATTAATTCATCAATTTTACTGTCAGAAGTATTTTGTTGATCATGGTTTTCAAAATATTTTGAAAGTTTTTTGCATATTTTTTTTTTTATTACAAAACATTAAAATAAGATGTCAATGAAAAAGATGCCATCCATCAAAAAATAGTGAGATCAACAGTTCTGCATAACGGAATTCAAGAGAGAATTTAAAACAGCCACTTGAACCTCTAATGAACAACACTTTTATATATTTATTCATTGCATCATAGAAAACACGAGTTTAATGCACTCCGTAAAGTACCAGTAATATCATAACATTCAAAAGTCATTTTTGTATCCATACTGGAAACACTGTCCCACAGCTTGTTTTAGGGTGGATCAACCTTCCTAAAAACTCCCACAGTAATCTACAGATACTTCATGGCACAGTGTGTGTGTGGGGGGGGGGAACATTGGTATAGGGAGTCTGATCCCCACGGGATGCTGCACACTTGGGGCCTTGTGTTGGACTAAGCTAAGTTAAACAAATGCCCACACACACAAAACATATATGCACACACATAAGCTGATATATCAATAAGTCCATAACCATAAGTCTAAGGATGGAAAAAAGCTTTTACATAACAAATACTCATCTTATGACATAATCTTCTCTCTTGTTAATATACTTAATTCAGTGGAGAGTTTTAAATGCATAAATTTTCATCATATAATGTTCAATCTAAGATCAAAATTTAGCTGATAACCACATGTCAGGCTGTAGGCTTAGCATAATCTTACTTGTCAACACAAAGACGTATAGCTATCCACGGGTATGAGCACAGGGGTATCCGGTGAACTAATGCTTACTGCAACTCATTCTCGACCCATAACTATCCATATCAAGCTACAGTACAGCCCCCTAGTCATAATACCAGCCCATCGGATGCAGCATATTTATATTGTTCCTTTAGAAACCATCATGAAAGGTCTCAGTTTTCAAGTTGGTCTGCCTGGCTGGGATGTATGTATGTACATATATATCATACATACAGGCTGCATAAATGGAGCTACAAGGCTAAAAATTTAAACACCAACTCCTTATGCTTACGGAAAAAAAAAATTTTTTGATCTAAAGATTCAATTTGTAATGTAAGTTTATGCTAAATTGATCCCTCAGTTAGTATCTGGCAATGTCCACTTTTTTTTAAAAAAAGACTTCATAGATCACTGGTCAAAAAAGGGCGAGGGAAGTAATTTATTCATTGATCACCCCCTTTTCCAATTTTTTACTTGATCATTTCCAACATGGCATGCTGCTTAAAGAAGTTAGTCATGTGATAGTGAGTTTTTCTTTCAATCAAATGTCTTTCTTTTGTATTCAACTGATATTAATTCAAATAGATTTGTTTCTTTGTCAAATAGCCATAGGGCAGAGAGCTTACTGATTTTATCAATCAATAAGAAAAGATACTCCAAGTTTTTTCACTGATTGTTTATAGGCTTGACCGATTTAACTCTTGAACGGTTTTAGGAAGGAATAAATCTGGATGTGTGGACTTGTCAGAAATTATAAAGAAATTTCAGAACTTAAAAAGATCTCCTTAGTCACTCAATAGAACATGTGTTAGCAGGTAGTGTTAGGGATGATCAATTGGAAAATTGGGAACCGGATCAATAAATTAGTTACTTCTCTAGCCTTATCTTATGATGTGATTACTAAAAAAAAAATCCATCTATATTTTACATAGAGGGTAAAATTTTCTGCCCTCTAGCTCCATTGGCATGGCTGGTACAAGTCATACATTCATAGCCAACCAGACCAACTAAAAAGCTGAAGAAACCTCAGTTAATGTTGGCAGTTTCTCACAATTATACAACTTTATGTGTAGCAGGTATCGATTAGAATTCTTCGCCCCTAATCTCCCTATACACCCTTTGTCTTCCTGTGCCCCCCTCCACGTACGGGGGGGGCACTTTCGGAATCATTGATGCAGACACACACTGATGCACACTAATCTTTACGGACTAACATTTCCCAATGTATTGACTAATGCACCGACCAGTTTTTACAGGGAAATGAATAGTCCTGAAGAAATAGCTATTCAAAAAAGTACAAATTACTACGTCTTTTTATCTCATTTCCTCAACAAATAAAAATAGCAGGCAAAACATTTGATAAGGATATCTTGAAGGATTGGTTTAAACATGATAGTAGTCTACATGTGACAGGACCTAAAACAGAAATAGAATAATCCACTCCTATATTATTTGTAGACATATACTAATCGATAACTTGGATAAAACTTTTTTTTTTCATTAACTCTCTAATTCATGAACTACTTGAAACTGTACCTGAAGTTGTAGGGGAATATTAATCTTAGAGATGTTTTATTCATTAGAATGAAATTAACGATTGCACAGACAGTTTAATGGTCTGCATGTCCCAACGGGAAAGAATATGGATTTGATTCCTGGTGCAATTGAAGAGGGTAGAAAACTCATCATAAGGACCAATTTCTGTGCACTCACCAACTAACTGAGTACATCCTAAGCTATCTGATTAGGGCGGAAAAAATTGGGAAAGGAGTTGCAACCTCCCCTATCAAAAGGATAGGGAGTAAATTGAAAGGGGACCCTTCAAGTCCCCTCCAATTACCAACACAGGATGGTGTTAGACCAACTTGGTATTTCTAAAATAGATCTTGGTAGATATCCAAGATATGTCCTTTTAGCTCATTCAATAAGAGTAAGAGATACCAGGTGGTCTTAATTTCAAATCATGGTAGGTGAAAGTTTTTTTTAGTTCTATGAAATGTGATGATGGTTGCTCTTGTTATGGTAGAAACCAAGTCAACTCTACGTTTTTACTGGATTTTGTCAATATTCAAATGAACTTTCATATATTATATATATTATATATATATACATATATATACACACTAGTAGCATTTGGTCCTTTGTAGCCATATGCAATTGATGCACAAAATTGTAAAAATATTCCAGTGTCTGTAAAGAGCATAAACTGTTGAAGCTTTTTTGGCACAATATAGAGGAGGAGGTCTTTAGAAATTAGAGAATTAATAGAAAAGGATTTGGATTAGACATAATTAATAGCAGATAATAATGTCCAATCCAAATTGTTTTTCTTTCATTAATTCTCTCATTTCTTTTCATTTGTAACATCAAACAAGCGAGAGTGAAAAACTGAACGATATACCATCATGGATCTCCTTCTTAGCATGGTCTCAAAAAGGCTCTTAATCTCTGTTGCTTTTTATAGACACTAAAATATTTTTGTGTTTTTGTGCATCCATAGGATACAAAACACCATATACTACTGATACAACCATATATGTGTATGTGTGGTGGTACTTACAAGAGAGCGTTACTTTTGAAAAACCCATTAAGAATGAATCTGACCCTAACAAGCTCAGTTTAGTTGAGATTTTTTCAGAAAGGGAAAAAATAATCTGAAAAATTACATTAGAAGAGAATAGGTAAATATGACTGTTCATTATCCTATTCGTTATGAAACCTTATACAGGGATAAACATCCAGGCCAACTGTGACCCACAAAGAGAAAACAGGTCAGGAGTTCAAGGTGAGTTAAAAGTTTCCAACAATTGCAAAATAGGGAAAAATATGTCAGAATAACAATGAGGCTTTCTGATATTCAAAATGTTAACCTAACACTATTCTTATTTATAAGAAACCATCAACCACAACTGTCAACAAAGGTTTCTTCAGTTTTCAACTTGGTCTAGCTGGCTGTGTGCATCACGCATACAGGCCACACTAATGGAACTAGAGGGCTGAAAATTTGAACGTATAGTCAGGTCAAAAGAAAAAAAAAATTAGATTTTAACCCTCCCCAAATATTTAGTGTAGCAGGGGTGGGGGGCTATTTACAATATTTGCTCATCTTAAATTAGTACCTTAGTTTGAGTCTGGTAGCATTCACACTTGTTTTTTTGTTTTTTTCTTCAATCACCGTCCAACGGAAGGCGAGAGAAATAGCTTATTCACTGATCACTCCCAACGCAGTATACTGTTAAAAGACATCAGTCACGTTGTGGTTTCAATTGAGTGACTAACCAGACCATTGTTACTTGATTTCCTAACAAGATAACTTTTTCTTTTTTATCACAATTACTACATTTTATTAAGTTCTTTTTTTTAGCCTCACATTACAGAAGCATCTTTCAACTAGTATTGTCATCAACAAAATCAAAAAATCCAAATTATTTTATGACATAGATTGTCCACTACCACACCCCAGCTACTGGTAAATAGCAGAGCAGTTCAAGTAGTCAAATCCAGTAAAGTATTCCATCTCAAACGTAAGGCTAAGACAGAAGCCTGGTGAGAAGAACAAAAAGAAAAAAAAAGCAACAATTATTACAAACAATGATTGGGTCTCTTCGGATCCTTTGCGAAATACAGATAACAATCATAACCAAATGTTTCTTGTGAGACAGGAAGCAACTTTGCCGCAGGTTACACGAGACATAGAAAGTTGCTTTGATTTGTAAGTAGATCATAAGAGTACTCTGCTGGGTCCTTCATGGCATTTCTTAGGGTTAACTGACAATGCCACTCTCCTCTCCAGGTAATATACAAAAGGTTGTACTGGGTTACATGGTCTTACCAGCAAGAGTAATCCTATGTATGACCCGTTGAGAAAGGTAGATTCATACATTTTCCAAGGGCATTCGTATGAAGTGAACACAAACTGTTATGGAGACCTCAAGAGAATCTATTTTTCAAAATAAAATAAGGACTTTTCAAGATGAGTGATAGTCTACGTGGGTGTGCATAATACAGATCTATGCAAACATGTGTGTATAAGTGTGTAAGTACGTATGTGTGCTATGTTATCGGGTATTTTCCAGATCCATGGGGGGGGGAATAATGATCAAGTGGGAGGTAACCCCTTGAACATTTAGGTTATTGATAATCATACAGAGAGTATGTCAAGTTTTGACCATTTGTAAGAGATACCATTTTTATTTTCTTGAGCAGAGAACATGGAACTCATTTGGACATAGTGTGCAATGAATCTGATTCTAGAAGTTTATGAGGGGGGAAATCCAAGATTTTGATTATTGCAATTTATGAATAGCTTTTATCGTAACTCAACTCAGGCTAGCGTCCTTCGGCAGTGAGAAAACAGCATGAATCACCATAGCCTGCTTGTATACCAGAACTGATTATCTAAAAAGAAACATCAGCACAAATTTCGGGCATTAAGCATAGAGACCAAAAAAAGTACTTTTTTGAAAAAAACAAAGAATTGTTTTTAGATGGTGCCCAGTGGTGTACTTGTGCAAATTTTCATAGTTGTAGCCACAAAAATGAGACCAGGAATACTCAGACACACACACACACACTTATACAGAAGAATCTGCAGCTCACTTGGCTGGTTGGTCATGCAGCCCATTTGTGGGGCTTAAGTGAGCAAATTAAGTCTGCTTAGCAGTGAGCGGTAATAGAGGCAACACACCCTCTTTTTCTCTCTCCTATACGCCAGTCTCCTGAACCTCCCCACACAGCTATCTCCAACGATTGTTTATCATATCTTAATCACAATTTTGGAGGTCTGGGAATGCTCAAAAATTTTTCCCATATGAATGGTAATTACTTCTTTGCTTTATGTCAGGGTTTCTCAACCTAGGTGATATCGCCCACCATTGGGTGATTTCAACTCTTGAGTAGGCGGATAGTGAGCAATTGTATAGAAAATGGTGGGAATTTCGCAATTTTGGTGGGCGGTATAGGATTTTGAGTACGAAGTCTGTAATTGACAATAACTAATAAGTCAACAGCAACATTTTCCATCATTAATTTACCAAGCTGCACTGATATTACATGTCATGTAAACCCAAGTCTGCACTAAATATGTCTCACTAGACAATGATTGAATTGATCATATCTAAAAATGGTATGTGTGCCAAACATTTGATTACTTTCATTAAAGAAAGAGCAAACGCTGTTCATTTTTATTTTTTTTTTTTTGTTTTCTCAAAATCTAAAAATGATTTGGTATCCTTTCGAATATCTACAATACAGGCAGGCAGTAGAAAAATTTTGCATATGTAAGTGGTTGGGGACGCCAGAAAGGTTGAGAACCCCTGCTTACAGAATTTCAGCTAGTGAAAGGTTTATATGAAGAGAGTACAGGAAACTTGAACAATCTCAAATGGAGTGATAGTCAATATCTTCTTTGTTAATTTCTGTTTTCTGACAGTTTTTATATTATAGCCGTCATCCTCCACAGTGTACACCTACAATGATTATTAGTCAATCATGACCTGAATGAGTCATTCATTTTCCAGTCCTCATTAAATCTTGTGACCTGACAGAAAATGGCTCTGCGAGGGTTGAAAAAGTTCCAGTCTCCCAAATCACCATGACCAGTGTTTTGAGCAAACAATGGTTGTTGAGACAATAGTAAATCTGATCAATGTTGCATTTCAGCGGCCCACAACCACTGGGCTACGAGGAAACAAGATGATCTAGCAGAAACTCTTTGTAAAATGAAAAGAAATTGATTTCCTTGATATTAATACTAAATCAAATAGATGAACCCTTTTAGAAATGAAACCGAGAATGATAGCCACTTATAATTGAATTACAACTTATAATGTCTATTTTCTACAATTAAATGAAACGAAAAGGATTCAGTTTAGCAGACCTGATGGATACAAAATAAGGGACTTGTTTAGCATTATATTTTATTTGAAGACCAAACTCCTCACTAAAAACTAATATGCTGAAAACATGCTCCTACGTCTCATTAGTAACCATGGAAAATTTGGTGACCATAGCACTAGCAGTCCTTTAATTATGCGATGACAGATATTTGGTAAATTACAGTTAGATATTGCCACCTCGGCCTAGAAGTGAATCACCGTATCCAAGCTGTTTCATATCACACAATACTCCCTCTCTGTAAGTTATGTCTCTGTTACCCAATACTTGACTAATCAACCTACCCCATCCTGACAATTCTGTCAGTGATACAAAGTTACATATAGCAATACAAACTTGACAAGATCGAAAGTCAACTTGTCATTTTCTTGGGAATGGACGTAAAAAAAACAGTAAGACACAAAGGAAAAAAAAAAAGATGTAATTTTTTTGTACTCTCTTGTAGTCACTGTCAGTCCATCTCTCCCTCTATCATTCAAAATCAAGATTTTCCACTATTTTCCTGAACATTATGGATGCTACATCATAGTGGTGAAATAAAAATGTCTATTTTACAATGGATTATTATTAAAATCTAGCACCCACCAAAAACAAATGAAAAAGACCAATTCAGAGGAAAAAAAAAAAAAAAAATTAAGCCATTTTTAAAAAGGTGAGTACTGGATTAAATACGGATATTTTCAAGGCTCTCTATGCCCGTAAAGATGTGATAAGAGCACTGAAATAAGATACAGGGGTAGATGGACAGGAAAAATACCTAGCCTAGGTTTTTTTATTGCTAGCTTGTAGTTGGTGATCCCATTAGAAATATTCGTGTCATTCATAGAAGATACTGACTTACATAAATAACGCAAAAAATAAATTTGAAGGCGGGAGATTAATGGCATTTATCTAATAAGAAGAAAAAGGTAAAGATATTACAGAATCCAATATTGTAAGCATGGCCACCATTGAAGAAAAATTCTTCACTATATTGCTGCTGAAAAAAGCTGTAGAATGGATCGGCAGAAACATTAACAACGCAAATAAGAAGTTCAATTATCAAAAAAACCTCTTTGAAGAATAATATTTCTCGAGACGTTTCTTTTTTATAATCAACGTGTGATAATAAACCCTAAGATCTGTTCTGTTGAGACACTCGTTTTATTAGTAACCATCAACGAAACATATCAACATAGGTTTCTTTCACTTTTTAAGATAGTCTGGCAAACTACATACGCATCATGAGTACAGGCTGAACCAATAGAGCTGAAGGACTGAAAAACATTTACTCTTTAATACTTTTTTTTTTTTTTCAAAACGTATCCCTAAATACTTTTTTTAGATGGGGGGGATCAGTTTGCTATCAACTTTTATACTAAACTGATCCCTCAGTTTGTGTCAGCTTGTTTTGTTTTTTTTTGTTTTTTTAAATTCAGATTTTTATAGTGAACATTACTGAACCAAAGGTGAGAGAAGTAAGTTATTCATAGATCACCTGCTTCTCGAATTTTTCAATTTGATCAAACCCAACATGGCATGCTGCCAAAAAAAAAAAAAAAAACGTTGGTTGTGTGACAGTTTCTAATGAACGACTAATCAGACCTGTTAATCATCACTACCCAAAACACCGATTTAGATACTGTTGTTGGGTTTAGGTTAAACACATGTTCTGACATTTTTATGTATCTATTTTGGTTTGGGTATTCATGTGTTCTAACATTTTTATGTATCAGGACTTCAATCAGCCTTTACCATTCTTACTTGAATTTTTGCACACACACTCCCCTCAAGGATATTTTGTTTATTTTCAAATTCCCTTCCAAAATAAGGTTCATGTGGGCCAGAGACAGGAGGGGGGGGTTCAAATTTCAATGCAAGTTTATGCTAAATTGGTCTCTTAGTTTGTGTCCAAACTTTGTTTTTTGATAATTTCAGTGAATAAGATAAGAGAAGGAACATATTCATTGATCACCCCTTCTTCCAATAGATCATCCAAATACGACATGCTGCCAAAAGACATTCGTCACCAGGGGTGGGGGTGGGTTACATCTGTCACACATTCTGACCATTACACTTATGTATAATAATCATCTAGACCTAACTCAGGTCTAATCGCTCAGAATAAAAACTTTAAATACTTCATGCAAACACTCTCTTTAATGATGAATAAAATTGTTTTTGTTTTAACCCCCCACCCAAGTTTTCTATGAAAGGTTCAATTTACAATATAAGTTTTTGCTAGATTATGTGCATATGAGCCTATGTGGGTGCACCAACAAAGCTAAAGGGATGAAAACTCACAGCTTAAAACTCACACTTCTTATTACGTCTGAAAAAATATTATTTGGTTCTTTGAGGATCCCCCCCTCAAGAAAAAAGTTCATAGAGGAGGAGTTCAATTTATAATGCAAGTTTAGGCTAGATTGATCCCTTAGTTAGTGTCTGACAGCATTCACACTTATTCTTTGAAAAATTTTGACTTCTCAGCCATGCAAAAAAGAAAAAAAAAAAAAAAAAAGAGAGAGAGAAGTGACTTATTCACTAAGCACCAATTTTTTTTATCTATTAATCATCCCCAACACAGCTCACTGCCAAAAGACATTGGTTAATGACAATCTCTATTGAGTGACCAACCCGGCCTGTATCACACTCCTTTTATAGATAATCAATTAGTGTTTTGGAGTGTAAGGTACAGATCAGATGATTCTTCATTTCATTGTTATTCAATTTTCATTTTGGTTATTTCATGGTTTAGTATCCAATCTGAAGGCACTGGGTCAGTTACAACAAATTACTAACAAAGCAGATATCTAATTCAAAATAAGAAATAAGTTTCAGAGTCATTTCTGGCACTACTTGCATTCCGTATTTTTATTCTCACCATTTTGAAAGAAAACATACTAGCTTCCAAGACCAAAAAAATTTGTGAACAGCTGACTAGATTGTGAAATAAATATACCTGTAATTAAAATAGCTAATGGTGAGTTTACTTGGCTTCATTTTTTGATTCTTTTTTTTTCTACACTTTTCCTTAAGTGGTATCTTCTTGTAACTGACAGTGAGTGCCTTCTAAATAACAACAGATATAATTTGGGATGCTAAATTACAAGATAGACATTTGTTTTTACATATTTCTTCTAAAAACAAATCTTATTATAATTCACCAGAAGTCGGTCAGTCTGTATGTGACAGCCTACTGTAAAAACCATACACTATGACCACATGAAATTTTCTGTGTGTACCAATGTGACCCCGGGAAAGGTTTTCAGCAAAATATTTTTTGAAAATAACCCGAATATATGTTGGGATCTTCTGTAGGTGGGGAATCGATTTTAGAAAATGATTTTTTTTTTTCTTTTTAGCCCGTTTTTCAAGCTACATCAACTATCTGCTGATGAACTGCTTACTTGCAATGCGGGTGGAAACTTTACATAGTTGGTAGAGAGATGAGAAAGGTAAGAGAGAGAACAGTGAGTATTCTGGTACAGTTCATAGAGAGGGGCTGAGTGTAAGAGGGAGAGTGACTTTGTTTATCATCTGTAAAACCTACATACACCTACATACATTTAACCGAGATCGTAAAAAAACAAAACTACGAGTCACTAATAACACTTTTTTTCAAAAACAAATTGAACCAAATACAATCTGATTTCAATCTATTTAAAAATCTTCATTACCTATTTTCCCTTCATCCATAGCTAAAATGATTGTGGTCTCCCAATATCTATTCTAATTAATTTGCGTTTTAAAATATGTCAGTTTTGTACGGAATAGACATTTTTTTTCTCTTTTTATTCATATCTCAACTGATGAGAAAGTGGCGGGGGAGCAGGGAGGTAACTTCAGGGTGAAATTAGGTTGGTTTTTTTTTACTACAGAAAAAAAACCCCAGACATGTTTTAATGTCTCAAGACACAAAGGTCCTTTAAAAACCCCTGACAGCTCTCCCCGAGGTCACAGAACAATAGAAAGACCATTAAATTTTCAACAAAACGGAAAATATGGCAAAAATTTCTTTATAGTACCCCGGCTTAACACGTCATTGCAGGGTAGGGTAGCTTTTTTTACTAACTTGACAATTTTTGACATAAGCTGCGTCAACTCTCAAGTAAGGTGTTACAATCTGGTATTTTGAAACGAATGAAGTAATTAATGATATACTTTTTTTGATACTCTCCATGTCTAAACCTAGAATACATAGATTTCGATCTCAATCAGTATGGAAAAAGTCTTTTCAAAATGTATAACAGACCAAATAATGAAGAAAAAAAAAGATGATTCATTTCAGAAGCAAAACATTTCCTTCAAGATACTTACAAATTAAACTAAACTGAGATCTGACAAGTTATCTATTCTAATTTTAACCGAGACAAAAAATTTAAAAGATACAATTAAAAAGGCTCGATTGAAGTTAAAAAAAAAAAAAGGCCAGAGATATTACCTTTACGTTGATAATTAAATTTTTAAAGCGATTATTCAGATACGAGACGAATAAAAAAAAATGACATGGGAAAAGAAGAATTAATCAATGAAGCTGAATGAATGTATTACAATTCCTTCAAAAAGAAATCGATTTAATGCCATAACTGGAGATATCAAAAACTTTTTTTTTTAATAATTGGGGCTAAGAAACCTGAAAGTTATTTTTAAAAAGGTGAACAAATTTAGTATCCATAATTATAATCACAATGATGAATGAATGACGACTTCCAATAGAATTACTATTGTAGTAGTAATCACCATCTGTTGAATGAATGAATTATATTGTGTAAATGTCCCAGGTCAGTATTTTCTTAGTCATCATTACACAATCAACGACAACGTAGAAAGATTTCTACCACTAATAATAAAATGTATGTATAGCAACTGCAACTATTATGTACTTACTTAATAGATCTATATGAAATAGATCGAAATTCAACTAATTCTTTCAAGCAAACACAATTAATTGACAATAATGGACGAATGAATGAAAACGAAGCTTGCAGGATAAACCAGCTTGAGTCTCTATTTAGATGTTAGTCTGGCTATAAATCTATAACCTAAACCCGAATAATCATGGTACATATAACGAGTGTATAGTCTATCAAATATAAAACTGTCATAGCCAAATATATTTTTCAAAATCCTTATAAATGGAACAGTTCGATAAGAAACACAAAACAACTGGTAGAGAGAGGAGAGAATAATGTGATTTATGACTGAGTAATAATCCATTATATATTTTTTTTTCTACACAATCTATATGTAGTTCGTAACTTTCAAATCTCGGTATATAATCAAGTCTATTTCATGTTCATTGATCTAACCAGATCGATTCATAATAGTGAACTTATTTTAAAAAATATGATACTACCAATTTGCCACAACTTGTGATGTGTATGACACACTGGTACCGAACTACCATATTTTTGTATGATTGAATGATCCAAACTAAAGAAAAAATACAATTCGTTTCCACCCTAAAAACAGACATTTAATCACCAGACGATAGTAAAACAAAGGAAAGATTTTCTTCTCGTGTAAAACCACAATCAAGATTCTAAAATAGAGAGATATATGATGTGTAATCAGAATGTGACTCTGACAAGTACATACTGTCTACAGTCCCATAATAATTATTACATTTAGATATCGAAAAAATACTTCTGCATGTACCAGCTATTATGGGACAGACGTAGTGGCTGTAGTGAAGACTTCGCTCGATTTCTACGGGAATTGCCGAAGATACACGAAGTCGAGTCCCAACATAGGAGATGGAGAAAAAGGTATATTTATAGGGGTTCTAGGATTTAGGCGAATCTTCTAGTTTACTTACTGTGTTAAATGGAAATCTGCCTTTATCATCAAAGCAATTTAACAGGATCCTGGCATTCAGGTATCAGCATTGTAGGGGGGAAAAGACGTGTTGCTGGTGTACAACACTAGGGTTCGCATTTCAAAATGGAGGTACTGATGACGTCACGAGAACGTCATGTGACACACCGATCATGTGACGGAATCATTCTCTTTTCTTTTATCTACTCCACCTCCCGTCTAGTAGAGTAGTCGAGGAATATAACGTCTACAAGTTACTCATTTCAAAATTGACTTCAGAATCACATGATACGTGGGCTTGAAAAATTTTCAGCTGGGATTTTCCGGGCTATTTCTCTTTCCCTTCCTGTAATTATTTGGGTAATTGTCAGTTTGGCCCAGACATCGAGAAAGGACAAAATAACTATCTATCCTGACGTAAAAGAAAAATGAAGCCCATCTATAACTCTCTCTATTTTAAAAAGTAAGTGAGCAGAAGTAATTTTCCAAATTAACCTATCATTGTGCCCTGAACTGTGTTCACGTTACACTTCCAATGACCATTACATTTCCTACGAATATTAAACACCATAAATGACCAAAATTTAATTTAAAAAAAACTCCTGAAAAAAATCTATGAACATTTGTTAAATGATTTAATTTTCAAAGCTCAAAGACTGGCTTGGAGAAGTGTCTTAACACGAATGCACGTGACATTTTCAGCCAAAGGCCGCCGGCCGGTATTTTGGGTGGGGAGGGGTTCATTATCTCTGTGTGGAATATTAAATGTCTTCCCAGTTGATGTGATATCTCTGTTGTGTTGAATGATGAAGAGCGTTTTTGTTTTGTTTTTTTGTTTTTTTTTTTCCATTATTGTTTCTCGGACATTTGAGATGACCACCGGCAATTGTCCCGAAGAAATACCATGAAGGGCCCAGCATAGTGCACTGGCGGTCTACGAGGTCATGGGAGAGAATTTTATTTTACAGGTATACCAGATTAGTACGGTTAATTCGTTCTAAAGAGTTCCGTACTGTTCAAAACTGCATTCATTATAATTTGATATGTTTCACTATTTTATACTTACTACTTAGTTACGTTCATTTATATAGCAATACCTCAACCGCATTAAACCAAAACCTGCACTGTTTAAAACCGCATTATTCCAAGGTTTTGCTTATTTTTACTGACACTAGTTTCACTGATTTTTATTTAATTATTACTTGAATCGAAAGCTGTGGTGGCGAAAGGTCCGACTGCAGACCTCTGCAATTTTTCAAGATTTTTTTTTCCAAGGATTTTTTCAAATCAATTTTTAGATTTTTTAGGACTCCTCATATCATTCGAATATATTTGCGTACCCAGAGCTCGGGTGCCCTCCCAGCCGCCGTAGTTGTAGGGTTTGCGGGTCCCATGTGCCGCGTCTAATGTAAAGGTTATACATACATACAATCGTGAGTGTATATTTAACTTTGCATCAGAATTTTTAGGACTTGAAAATTTTCATACATGTCACAAAAAATAGATTTGAAAAAATGATGTGGATTTATTAACGAAACTTTGATCTCATCCTTTTTTTTATGGTACCCGTAGCATAGATTACCTACAACAATTCCCAGTTTTCATTTTGAATAAACGAAGATCGATCTTCACAATTATTTCTGTCTGTCTGTCTATCTGTCTGTCTCTCTCTGTCTGCTGTCTGTCTATCTGTCTGTCTCAGGCAGTGTTATGTATGTCTCTCTCTGTCTCTGTCTCTGTCTCTCTCTCTCTCTCTCTCTCTCTCTCTGCATGTTCATGCCTTGTCACCTTGTCTATTTGCTTGTTTGTCTCTCTTTCTTTTCCTATGTCACCCCCCTCCCTATCTGTCTGTCTCCCTCTCTATCTGTCTGTCTCTCTGTTGGCATATTTATTGTCTGTCTCCTTATATGTGTGCTTGTTTCTCTCTCTTTCTCTCTTTCTGTCTCCATGTCTTCATTATTTGTCCCCCCTATGTTTGTTTGTCTCTCTTTCTGCTTGTCTATTCGCTTGCTTGTCTCTCTTTCTGCTTGTCTATTCGCTTGCTTGTCTCTCTTTCTGCTTGTCTATTCGCTTGCTTGTCTCTCTTTCTGCTTGTCTATTCGCTTGTTTGTCTCTCTTTCTGTCTACCTACCTTCGTCTGTCTACTAGGGGTGTCGCCAGTGGGAAGGGCAGCAATTGTGGAATCCTACCCCTTACCCTACACCCGTGTCAGGGAAAAAACAAAAATCTATTGTGAAATTTTTTAAACCAAAATATAAATTTGTACTGTTTGGGGGTAAATGCTGTGTCAATTGAAGAGTTCTTGAACACAAACCTCCCTGGATATCTGTAAATACATTTGTGTGAAATCCTGAAATCACCAATGATGATATCAGTGTCAAGATTGTGCACCACAACCTTTATATTTTATTTGCTTGGTGTGGTCTTCTATCCCCTCTCCTCTCTTGAGATAGATGTAGTATCTAGAAGATTATCTCCACAATATTCAAATTAGACTTACCTCCCCTTTTGTTAGTAGAAAGTTCCGAGCTTCACTTTCATTTTGGTTTCAATTTCCAAGAATCTTCACAAATATCTTTATTAATTTCAAAAAACGCATATTTTTCAGTAGTACTTATTTTATATGAATATAACAGTATTCTTTAATTTTGGATAAAATGAAGTATGTAAAACCAGTAAGTGACCCAAATAGGGAAAGCTTAAAATTGGATTGCGAGATGAACAGAACAAAGACAAAAGTAATGTTCAACAATAAAGTCCTGTTAAAGACCATAAGAATAGAGGAGAAAGGTTCAAAAGAGGTCTCTTCTAAATCTTTCCCCTTTATTCTAATGGTCTCTATCAGGACACTATTGTTGGGCATTACTTTTGTCTTTGTTCTGTTCATCTTGCAATTCTATTTTAAGCTTTCCCTATTTAGGTCACTCAACATATTTGTGACTTTTCTGATGTTTCCGATATCAATACAATATCATAAGCAATCTTAGATAATTCAGATATTTTCTGCCTATATGTATAATTCCAAATGGTACTTTCCAGGCTTGCTATAGATAGTTTAGGTGAAATTGTATCTCATTGTCTCCCCCCTTTTCCAATCTTTATCTTTATGGAGTCTAATTATTGCAGTACCATTTCCATATTCCGGTGACTTAAAGAACAATGGTAGGGATGGCTAGAAATAGAAAACATCACCGTGGATCTGAGAGCTTACTAAATTGAAGGTTACCATACAAATAATTAAATGATAAAATGGAGAGAGGCTGGATATTTAGCAAGAAGGGAGACTACAGATGGAGCAAAATACTAACCAACTGATGCCCTTGGGACAGCAAATGCAGTAGGAAAAGACCAGACAGAAGATGGGGGGATGAGTTAGAAAAATACGCCAGTAACACATGACAGAGATTAGCACAATCAAGGTCCATGTGGAGGGAAATGGGAAAGGCCTTTGTCCAGCAGTGGACTTACAATGGCTGTTGCTGCTGGTGATGATGATTATGATGATATATACACGCACACACACACACACATTATGATGAGAACTATAATGACTTTGTCAAATGGTGGTTTCTATTGTAAGACAAACCTGACCTGCTATACCAAAAACCATCAGCTAAAATTGTCACCTGTACTGTCAATATTGGTTTTATCAGTCTTTAAGTTGGTCCGGCTGGCTGTCTGGCTATGTATGTATTACATGTACTGGCTGCACCAATGGAGCCAGAGGGCTGAAAATTTAATCATTTACTCCTCATTATGTGTAGAAAAAAATGTTTCTTCGAAAAATATCCCCCCCCCCCCCGGTTTTTAGTTTGGGGTTCAATTTGCGGTGTAAATTCAGGCTAATTTGGTTCCTCAGTCTCTGTCCAGCAGTATTCACTTTTATTTTTTGAATGGTCAGACTATTTTTAGAGATCATTGCTCAACAAAGAGTGAGAGAAGTGACTTATTTATTGATCACACTTTTTTTTCCAATTTATCAAGTGAATATCACCAACACAGCATACTGCCAAAAGACATTGGTCATGTGATCGTTGCTATGGAGTGACTAACCACACCTGTTATTTCATACTAACATAAACAATGATAATGTTTTTTATAAATGGATTGGCCATAAGGAACCTAAATCTATTTCATTAGGTAGTTCATTTTTAATGATTCAAGTTTCCTAACTTTCAGTTTATTCAATGTCTTGACTCAAGCTGTTATAATTTGAGATCAGACGTAAAGTCTTAAGTGTTTCCGTGATGTATTATTCATTGTTCTTACAACAGTCGATCTCATTTTATTACAAACCCTCTAATTGTTTTTTATTCACTCACACAGGAAAATATCTCTTGATCAAATTCCTGAATCTTCCCTGAAAATCATTCAACTCTTCCTCACTCCATTAAGGGCATCCTTCTATGAAATTTCATTGAAATTCATTGCAAACTTTTTGGGATATCATGTGTTCAGACATGAAGTTAATCTAATCTATTTCACGTGGACCAATCCATTATGAGTTTTCGGTTATAACAGGAACCAGACAAAACATACAACTAAATGAATACACTACTAACATTCCAAGACAAACTATGAATCACTGCCTCCCATAAATGCCACTTCTTAGAATTAAGCAGTGGTGGTGGTAAAATCAAGTCACCCTGATGAAAATACTAAGAGTATGGTTTGAACTATAAATTTATGATCATTTTTTTTAAAAACATGGGCATAAACTAAGGGACCAATTTGTGATAAACTTTCATTGTAAATTGAACCCTCCAATAAAAACCTACTTGAGGAGGGTGGAATTCAAAAAGAAACAAATAAACTTTTTCCTTACTCATTGATGTATGTGCAAAATTTCAAGTTTTTACTATGAATAGATAGGGCTTTCCAAAGTCCATACAGATACATATATACATGATCATCAGTCTTTTAAAGTTCATTGTTAGACATAGACCTTCCCCGGTATCCACCACATTTTTCTATCATGGGCGGCACGGAGCCAGTATTTTCTGAATTTATCTTGTTCATCTCTCTATCTTGTATTTTGTCGGCCTCAGTTTCACATATGATCTCTGGGGATCCATGTTATGAGTTGTGATGTCCATGGTTGTCTGTCATTCTCACAACATGACCTGCCCATTGCCATTTTAGTTTTCTAATAGATTCTATGATGTCACGGATACCCGTTTTCTTCCTGATATACTGTGCTGTCTTATGATCTCTCAATGTAAGGTTGAGCATGATTCTCTCATGCGCACATTGTATGCTTCTCAGTTTGTAGGTCTGTCTCTTGGTTAGGTTCCATGTTTCAGCTCCATAAGTGACTATCGGGAGAATGCATTGGTTGTACACTGTTCTTTTTAGGATTATTTGAATTGTCTTGTTTTTGAAAGTTGAGCTTGTTCTACCAAAGCTTGCCATCCTAGGGTGATACATATAAATTTTTAAACGTAGGAATAACTTAAACCCAGAAATAGTGATTAAGTCAGTCTGTTTTGGGTAGCAGTGAATAATCAAACAGAGGAATTTGCATATACAGCTTTTGTATAGATAGATGATATACCTCAGACAGATTATAGAAAGAGATCAAAAGGGTTTAAAATCAAATCAAAGTTAAGTATTTTATTACAAAGAGGAGTGTATTGTATAAAGACATACATATAAGTCTTCAAGTGTACCTACCAGCAGGTATTAATCAGTTGTGGTGGTGGCTGTTGTTGTTGCTGTTGTTGGCTTGGCACTCCCTCTGTCTATGCTGATTATTTTGTAAAGTTGAGATCAGCTTATTCACACCAAGCCCGTTCTTTGGACTTGGCTCCTTTCCTTAGTAGCTTGGCAGGATGAGACAACCATCAAGCTGTAGGTTTTATATCAGAGTATCCTTCTCATAGATGGACTGTCTTACTGGGTTGAAAGGATCCTTCTTCCGTGCTATTTCATAGCTAGAGTCTGGGTAGTGAATTTCTGTTCTTCCCAAAGGCATTAGTGTGAAGGAATCAAAAATCACTTAAGCCAGTATACAAACTCAGTGTGATTAGTACAAATGATGTATACTACGTAAGATTTTGCATTAACTGGATTCATACTGGAGTGGTCAGTTATTTCCCTTGACTTGGAGCCTTTGTTCGGAAAGTATATAAATATGATTCACTTAATGTCTGTCTATCTGTCTCTCTGTCGTAGCATAACTAAAGGACAGCTAGCAGTATTGCCACCAAATTTCTTTTGCCCCTAATGTGTCCTCAGAGCATGTTTAGAATTTTTTTTTCAAGCTTGATGTGAACAATCTACATCCATTTTAGCATTTGTTGACTTTGTGATTAAAACAAAAGAAACTAAGGTAAAGGTAAAAAAACAGTCAAAATCAATGAAATATTTTTAAAGATATTTGTACTTGACATTTTTCATCTTTATTCAGAATACACATATTCACTCTGAGAATGTCAAATTTAAATGTGCAATATTTTCAATTCATATTACACAGCAATTATTTGATATGTAAATAAATGATAGAATAGGAAAAGAATAGTAGATTTTCTACATTGATTATAAAATTAACTTCATGAGAATAAATTTTATAAGGTTTTGAATAAATGCTTCAACGGGTCCTGGGCGACAAAAAAATGTTGCCATGGGCCAAATCTGGTCTTCAGATCTATGGATGCTCATAAGTGCCATAGAGCCAACTCAGATTATAATATGTCAAAGGTCACAATAACAATCCTACAAAACAATTTTGACCTTTTTTGTGCACTTAAATGCTTTTTCGGTACTACAGAAGGATTAAAATTCAAACAAGTTGTAAATATTAATAAGACCTTTTGGTAAAACTTCAGTCAGATCAAATGAAGGTTAAATAATTAGATATTGAACTACAAGGTCTGTACCTTCATTGTTAGAAACTGTCATCCAAAATTTTCAACATAAGGCTCTTTAGTTTTTAAGCTGGTATGCCTGGCTGTTATGTGTATATCACACATTTAGGTAGGTAGCTGAACCAACATGAAAATTGAGAAAAGCCTGTGCTGACTGTTTTGGTGACATTTTAGTTTCATGGTTTCTTACTAGCAACGCCATAATGGTATGAAGGTTGCACCCTGAAAGAGCCAGCCACAAAGAAGCTGTTTGCAAAAGAGACTAAATAAGAGCTGTGTAATAGAAAAGGCTAGTATTTGCTATGCAGGAGAGAATGAATGACACAATGATGAAGCTATTCTAGAGAAAGTATAAAGCATGTTGTGTGTTACAAATTGTTAACCAAAACTGTCAACATAAGTTTCTTCAGTTCTTAAGTTCATCTCGCTAGCTGACTGGCTATGCATGGATCATCATCATCATCATCATCATCATCATCATCATCATCATCAGTTTTTTAACATCCATCGTTGGACATTCCCTAGGATTTGCAACTATTCTCTATCATGGGTGTTGTGGAACCAGTATTTCCTGAATCTGTCCACCTGTTCACCTCTCCATCTTGTGTTTTGTCGGCCTCAGTTTCTTATGTGATCTCTGGGGATCCATGTTGTGAGACGTGATGTCCATTGGTTGTCTTTCATTCTTGCAACATGGCCTGCCCATTGTCATTTGAGTTTTTTAATAGTTTCTATGATGTCACAGACACCCGTTTTCTTCCTTATATACTGTGCTGTCTAGTGGTCTCTCCATGTAAGGTTGAACATGATTCTCTCATGTGTGTGTTGCATGCTTCTCAGTTTGTGGGTCATCCTCTGGGTTAGGTTCTATGTTTCATGCATGAATCATATATACAAAATTCACCAATGTTGCTCGAGAGCTGAAAATTTCAACATTTACTCCTTATTATATCTAGATTCACCCTCTAAATAGTTATGTAATGGGAAGTTCAATTCACAATATAAGTTTATGCTAAATGGACCCCTCAATTCATACGCCATACTTATTTTTTTGAAGGTTCAGACTTTTGAGCTATCACAGCCCAACAGAAGGCAAGAAAAGTAACCTATCCGTTGATCATCCTTGTTTTTCAATTTTTTAATTGATCATCCCCAATGTGATATGCTGCCAAAAACACGGGTTACTTGACAGTTTTTTTTTTTTTTGAATGACTAACCATACCAGTTTTTAAATGCTCTGAAAAGTGGGAAGTTGTGAGAAATTTTGGAAAGGATTTTTTAGCTGGAAGACTTTCGCTAGGAATCACATGAAGAATTATAACTGTTGTTGTTGTTGCCACTCTTGTTGTTGTAATAATAGTTGTAACAAAAGAAAAGAAAGAGTGGTAATAAGCTTTTCATCAATTCTGAGCAAGTATTTTTGCTATTATTATATCATTTACTATACACCATTTTATCATTGTGGCTTTTTAGATGAAGCATTTTCATTGTTACTGTTTTATCACTAGTTTTACTCCAGCTTGTTATTGTTGCTGTTTAGATGAAGCATTTTAATTGTTACTATTCCTAAAAAGAAAAATAAATAACCAATGTATCCTCTTGATAGTCACTAATGGAGCTGAAACATGGAACCCAACCAAGAGACAGACTTGCGAACTGAGAAGCAAGCAATTCACGCATGAGAGAATCATGCACATTCTCACGTAGAGGGATCACAAGACAGCACAGTATATTAGGGAGAAAACAGGAGTCAGAGACATCATAGAAACTATTAGAAAATTTAAATGGCAATGGTTCGGTCATATTGCAAGAATGACTGACAACCAATGGACATCAAAACTCACAACATAGACCCCCAAAGATCACATGCAAAACCAAGGCCAACAGAACATAAGATGGAGAAATGAATTAGACAAATGCAGAAGGTACTGGCTCAGCGACACCCATAATAGAGAAATGTGGTGGATCCTGGCAAAAGTCAATGTCCAACGACTGATGATGATGATTTTATTACTAGTTTTACTCCATTGTTACTTTTTGAATGAAGCATTTTCATTATTACTATTTTATTTCTGGTTTTTATTCCATCTTATGATTGTTGCTTTTTGAATGAAGCATTTTTTTCATTATTATTTTATCAGTGGTTTTATTCCATCTTATCATTGTTGCTTTTTGAATGAAACATTTTCTTTATTACTATTTTATCACTAGTTTTGGGTTGCTAATTATATTAGCCTCCAAAATAAATTATCAGAATTGATCTAGGAAGATTAATGCCAGAAAATAGAGTGTTCACTACTTAAACGCAAAAACAAGGTTAGTACACACTTAGTTTGATTGTTGACAAACACCAAAAAAAAAGAACAAACAAATAAGTTAATACCAATGATAAGTTTTAATTCTCAAATGACTAAGAAGAAAGAAAGACTGGAGTTTCCTGCTGACACAAAGATGTTTGGGGAGATCTACCAAGATAAGGATCAGTAGAAAGGAAGAATGAAGGGAAAGGAATGTCTCAAACTAAATACGAGATAGAGACTTTAGAATGTCCGTCAGTTTTGGTCATCTAAATCATAGCCACTATAATGCTATTTTTGTAAGTCTGGCTTAACTACTTTGAAAGTGCTTAACTTAGGATGTGTTCTTTGAGATGAAGGAAGAATGGATTACTTTTTGTATGTAAGTGTGTATGTGTAAAAAGTAGGTGTGTGTGTAAAAATTATATAAACTATATGAACTATCCTAACAAAAGAGAGAGCAAAAAAACAAGTTTACCTCAAGGCTCTCAGAACACTTTACCTCAAGGCCCACAGAGGTAGAGAGTTTTAATGCCAAAGTTTAAACACCGTAAAGATAATGATCAGTTATCTTATTTGTAGTTCTCTGTGACATCAAAGAGGAAGCAACAAAGAATTTACCATTTCTCGAGAAATTTTCAACTGTGTTGGAATTGCCAGTAGATCCCTGCCAAGTACAGATAACTCCATACATGTGTAATTTTTTTATTGCTAAAAAGGTGGGCACTACACTAGTTTTATTCTATCTTATTATTGTTGCTTTTTAAATTAGTCCTTTTCATAATTACTATTCTTTTACTAGTTTTATTCTATCTTATTATGGTTTCTCTTTTGATGAGACCTTTTCATTATGACTATTCTATTAGTACTTTTACACTATCTTATTGTTGTTGCTTTTGAAATAAAGCATTTTCATTGTTACTTTTTTATTACTAGTTTTATTCCATCTTATTATCGTCATGTTTTAGAAGAGGCATTTTTATTGTTATTATTTTATAAGTAGTTTTTCACCATCTCATTATTGTTGTTTTTAAATGAACTGTTTTCATTATTACTTTTTTTACGAGTTTTATTCCATCTTATTATTGTTGCTTTTTAAATTAAGTATTCTCACAATTACTTTCATTTTTTTGTTGCATTGTATTATTTTGAATTTGAGCCATTTGTTTTATTTTACACATTATTTACCTTGTGAGAAAAAACGTTTTCTATTCCCTATCGTTGAATCTCTTCAATACCCTCTCCTTATAGACAGGTCTAGTGAGTGTGTACGTTGAATTGCTGAAAGTAAAGGGAGAGAACTCATGGCTGACAAACCTTGATCACCGAGTGAATTTTGTATACCCATTGGATGGCGTATATATACAGACTATATAGTCATATTGAAAATAGCAAAAGTCCAGAAATAAGAAGATGAATGTCTGTAAATGCAACTATTCAAATGATTGCCCACAATAATTTATGTGGCGAGATAGATTCGACAGTATTGCATTAATAATTGTATGCATTCATATGAGTAAATAATCTTTTCAACTTCCTAGAAAAATAAAGCAGTTACCTCCCTTTAACCAAGCCAAGTGGGGTGATGTTTTTACAGCCCAAACCGAGCTGTAGTGATGTTCAAATGGCTTCGCTGGGGACGACGTTAAAATGATCCCTATTATCCCACCACATTTTTAATCAGTATTTCTAACTAATAACAAGAGTCTGTCCATCATTCATTGTTGATAATATTAAGTAGATTAGCAGTTCCCACACTTTCTGGGTCGATTCCCCACTTTTGTCAATAAGACAACAAGTTTCTCCAGTTCATTTGAGTAACAACAAAGAATAATTTCAACAGAATTATTTTATTTTGCATATAATTAGTCAACTTTATAAAAAGAATTATTCTAATTTTATAATAGTACTGCTGCAGCCATGAATTTGTTTCTCAAAGAAAGCTGGTGAAAATAATTATGAACACTTCATAGAAATTTCAATTTAATACAAAAAAATGAGAATTTTCCTATTGTAACTGATATGCACATCAATATAATCTCTGTTCTTATTTGTTTTCTAGTTCTTCGTTTTGTTAGCCCATTAGAAGCAAACACATTCCCTGCTATCGTTAAGCCAAAATCATTTGCAATGACATTTATTCTTACCTCTTTGGACTACCTAACCCCATCCCCCTCGGCTGGGAATCACTGTCTAAGACGTTCCACAGTGTATAAAACCAGAGTAGCATCTCTTTGATTTGAAATATTATTGCATTAAATCAAATCTAGATTTGAAATTAACTTTTCTCTACTGTAATTTGAAATAACACCCAAGTAATTGGTAGGCAGCTCTCCTACAATACAAAAGTTGCAGTAATCATCTTTCATCAGAATAGAAGTTGGGGTAGAGTTTCACCCTGCAGCAGCCAGGCATGTTTTATCTTTTCTTTCTTTGATTATTGCACACTAATACCAGATGCCTAGTGCTTACCGCTGAGGATCAGGTGACAACAAGTCTCCTCAAATCTCCAATACTTTCTTCTGTGTCACTGCCATGATATAGACAGTCCTCCCCATAATATCCTGATCTTCATGTTACTTTTCCATGTGATATTTTCGTATGTACATATCTTCTTGCTTCCTCTTGTCTTGGATGGGATGGTTTGTCTGGATCACAATTTCTAATGATAATTAGCATAGTACCCACCGAAAAATCATAGGTTTATTTTTTGCATGCATTGAAACTTCTGCCTTGGATCAAGATTATATATATATATATATATATATATATATATATATATATAATTTTATTGAAATCTTTTAGAAATGATATCCTGTTAGTACACAGTGGATATATCATTTGGTCTAGATAATGTGAATAGAATAAATGACTTGCCTGATTGAGGATTGCTACACAGTGTGCAAGCCAAGGGACCAAAAGTGATATTCAGAGCAATTCTTACTTTCATTATTGAGCCACAACTATCCAGAATTTTCTAATTGTGCTATATGAGATAAAATTAGGATTTTTTTAGAACTATTTCTTTTCCAAACTGCAGCCACTGTGCTTGCTCTTAAGGGAGATGTAAGGTCATCTATCTCCGTGTTTTCTATGGGACATAGTGAACTGAAGCACAGTAGATCACTTCTTTTTATCAAAAACAATCCTGTCAATACATTTCTTGTAGTTTACAAGGAAAATAGAAGAGCATTTTGATATTTGCATTATTGTTTTTTTCTTTTATGACTATGTAAATGTAATTTTGTGTGAAGGGTCTATGAGAAATAAGTACACAACTTTAGTTTTTGGCATAGGTATAAACAATAAGCTCATTGGTGACACCGCTCTGTGTGCTTAACTTCTGTCAAACAATGTTTGAGAGATTTTATGATCAATTTTTGCAATATAGTCTATGATTCAACAATACTTTCATAAAATGTCTAGTTGGTTTCTCTTTGGGACTTCAATCAATCTTGAGTTTATTCACTGTTCCCCATTCATTGTGCATTAGAATTGGGGCTCAGTGGTTCAGATATAAATAGAAAAAAAAGTGCCTGCCAGCTGCTGATATAGATATGACTTTCTTATCTTTATATAATGTATTTCACAGAGTTGATCCTTCTAGATTTTCACCTAGATGTATGAATAAAATTAGCTTGAACCAACAATTAATTTTCTCTGATCTATTTTTCCCCAGTTTCCGTCATGTATTTATAAATAGATATGTATGTTTTAATAAAAAAAAGACAGTTTAGGTACTAAATTTTTGTTTGGACCAAATTATTTACGGTGGTGAGCAAAACAATGGTGATGTTCGAAAAATAAAGGAATGAGCTGCTGGTGGGATTTGAACCCACACCATTTTCCATGGGAGCACCTATGTAGCCTAGGTGTGCTTGAACTGATTGAGCTACCGGAGTACGTTACAGTGAGCGGAGGTCTAAATATCACCCTTAACTCATTCCTCCTGTCTCCAAAGGCTGACTGGTTCTATTTTTGTGTTCTGATAGTCTCAGAACTACTTGTAGATTTTGTCTTTCTATGAATACTATTGGTTCTATATTGACTGTTTGATAAGTAATGGATATTAGTATCCAATAATGTGAATAAAGAAAGACAGTTAAGGCTCTAAATTTTTGCTAGGACTGTAAATAATTCGGTCCAAGCAGGAATTCAGTTCTTTAACCGTCCTTCTTTATTTGCATTGTCAGATACTAATATCCATTACTTATCATTATACACGTCTTGCATTTTATAATATATGAAGATTATAATCATTTCATGCATTAGCATGTTAATCCAAGATGTCTTCTGGGTGTCACTGGGGATTTAATGATTGTTACTTTGTCCAAATCTACAGCACCTTCCTCAGTATCTATAAAGACCTTAGCACTGTTGTAGCATTAACAGTTGCTAATGCTCTCTCCAATTCCTCCAGTCTCACCTCTAGCATTTTAGAAACAAGTTCTAAATTGTCAATTTCTGTGTCTCACAGCTTCCATACTAAGCAAGGTCATGATATCAATTATTTCTAACTAGTTTTTCTTTCATCTTAAATTCAGATGGATTTCATTGAACATTTTAGGCTGTCATTATATGGACGTTAGTAAAAAGTGCAGATGAAAAATGACGAATGATGATAACTTCGGTGAGACTCGAACTCACGTCCCTTTTGCTTCGGGAAGCCTATATCGCCGGGACAGATGCTCTACCAATTAGGATACAAGTGTCGAAGATCAAATTTGATATTTGATGTTTTGTTTGTATACACTAGTAATTGCAATATTATCCAAATGAAGCATCGTCAACAATTGATTTTTGACCAGTATTCCATTCGTTATTCATTTAAATTGCTTTCCTTTGTAACTACTCACACCATGATTTCAGATCCAAACTCTTGACTAATGGCCCTAGAATGACTGTCTGGGGAGTTAGGATGAAAAGCAACTGAAATTGAGATGAAAGTAGAAATTATCAAAAATTAATAATGATGGATAACAGTTCATGTAACAATGATGGAAATATCCGTACCTCCCATGAATTAACCACTGTAGTTCTGCAAGCGTACCAGATCTAATTATCTAAAATTATCTTACTAAAATGGATCTTTTATCCGAAATTATCTAAAATTTATTTTTTTATGAATTCTATCTAAAATTATCTAGAAAAAAATAGATCTTTTATCTGAAATTTCCTCAAAAATAGATCATTTATCTACAATTATTTTTTCTAAAATAGATCTCTATCTAAAATTATCTAAAAAAATAGATCTTTTATCTAAAACAAAGATCTTTTATCCATAAATATCCAAAAAAAACAGATATCTCATGTAAAATTGTCTGAAGAAAATAGATCTTTTATCTAAAATTATCTTTTAAAAAATTCCAGTATAAGATATAGGCATTTTTGTTCCAAAATGACCATGCAGAACCCAGAAAGCCCTTTTTTGAAAGAAGAAAAAAGAAAAGGGTTTGTAGGGCTTTTGTAGGGCTCTGATGATGATGATAATAATAATAATTATAATAATAATAATAATAATAGGGACTGTACAGACCACAGCACTGCTAGGAACCGCATGGATACTGAGGGAAGTGCTTGAAATATAAGATCTGTGACACTAAATGTTAGCAGTGGCGTAACAGAGGAAGGAAAATGGAAGCGGAGATGTAAACCACAGCACTGGCGTGATAGGCGAGGGAGAGAAGAGATATTGCCTGAAGACATGAGGAGACTTATTGTCACTCAGCCTTCAGCAATCACCACTGGGCAACTGGTGTGAAACGGTAAACCACAGTACTGCTGTGGGCTATGGGAATGAGGATAGGAGGGCTGGAGACTTGAGGAGACTTGCTGTCACTCAACGGTAACTACCAGGCAACTGGTGTGAAATTGCAAATAAAAATAATTTAAAAAAATAAATAAAGTAAAATAAGTATCCATTTTGACTTTGCCAGAGAACTGAAAAATTTATGAGACATGAAGGTGAAAGTGAAGGATAGTGGCGTGGGGACATCTTTTGATGATGTACCTTTCTGGTGGCACTGCGACTGCAGCAAGGGAATTAAGGAAAGATGCAGGACTCATGTTGAGATTGATGATTAAATCTTTAATTTTCTTCTTCAGACAATCTAAATATACATCGATAGTCTTTGTTTTGAAGACCAAACAAAATCATCACTCAGATTAAAGTCCTTCCACTGTCAGCAACCAGGGGTCAATGGCCTGCTAACCTTCAGAGCCTTTTCTTGTCTACTCTGGTGATCAACCTTTGGTCTCCTTTTTAGAGGGAGGGGTGCCCTCTCTTTTGCTATCTATTTTACTAAATTAACTTATCCTCTTCTTTTACCCTGATCCCTGAGCTAAATGATTATCTACTCTTTTCTCTTCTATTTTTCTCCTGCTTTCTTTCTTTTCTCTCAAGCCACTAAACTTAATGTCTATCTTCCTTACTTCCACCATTAAAATTCTTATGTCCTTTTTTTTATCAACCCCTTTTCACTTTTTTTCTCTTAATATCATTTTGATTAAGTGCCTGTGAGTGGCTATGTATCTGGGGTTGGGGGGTTTGATCCATGTTTTATCTAGTCAATAAATCTTTTTAAGATGTTTCTATTGGCTATTTGGCAGCTGAAAAGGGTTATTCTGTAACTTATCTTATCTTTGACCGATTATGTAAGTATACTTTACGTATACCCACACAGAAAGTATCTATAAAAAAAATGCTATTAGATAATCAAATCAAATATTTAAGAATAAAATGGAATATTCAATTCAATAGTAACAATTGTAGCCGGGTCCTTGGGAAGAGTTCCAAAGAACATACTTGAGAGTTTAGAGGAACTGGAAAGAAGAGAATCGAGACCATCCAGACGACCATATTATTGAATTCAGAGTACTGAGGAGAGTTCTTGATTATCAAGGAGACTTGCCTTGATCTTCAATGAAAGCCACTCAATAAGAATTCTGAGGTAGATGCTGGCATTTTAAAGAAATTGGCTGTTACTCAATCTGTAGCTATAACCACCAAACATCTGGTGTAAACATGCAAGAGTTTGGAATAACATGTCTGGTTAATCACTCATCAAGTGAAACTATCATGTGACCAAAGTCTTTTGGCAGTATTCCATGTTGGGGTGATCAATTAAAAAGGGGTGATCAATGAATAAGTTACTTCTCTCACCTTAAGACTTTTTTTAAAAGATCAGTCTAAAAAGGCTATGATCTTTAAAAAAGTCTTAATTTCTAAACAAATAAACATGAATACTGCTGGACACAAACTGAGGGATCAATTTTGCACAAACCTACATTGTAAATAGAACCTACCATTAAGAACCAACTTATGCGGTAAATTTAAAAAAAAAACAAAGAAATCGTTTTTTCTAGACATAATGTTTGAATTTCCAGCCTTTTAGCTACACTGGTGTGGCCTGTACACATGATACATATATAGCCAGCCAGTTAGACCAACCTAAAAACTGAGAGGAAACTATGGTGACAGTTTTAGCAGTTGGTTCCTAATTATGAATGAATCTAACAGACTAACCCAAAAGAAATACAAAAACAAACATGGATGATCAGGGCCAGTAATTCACTGATAACCGTGCAAAAAAAGGCAAGAAAAGTAACTTATTCAATGATCATCCATTTTCCCAATTTTTTTATTGATCACCCGTAATATAGCATGACAGTTTCTATTGAGTTACTAACCAGACTTGTTATTTTTTTCTCATTGATTCGAGTCTTTTTTTGCTAGATCTACTAGACGTTTGCCTGAATTGATGGCCTTCTAACGTCAACACTGAAAAACAATTTTCTAATCAATCTTTTCGGAATCATATGGATATATGTGTATATCTTAGGTTGTTATGTATGAAATGTATTTTTGTATAGAGGATAATTGATGATGTAAACAAAAACTAGAAACTTGTAGCATTAACCTTTTCCAATAACCCAATAATGATACTATGCCGACCAATAAAATTCTTTATATTCAGTGGTCACGAATTCAGTAATAGTACAAATTACACCTTCCCTATTGAATCACCGTATCCCCCTAATGGCCTGCACGACCGACCAGCCAAGTTGGGTACGGATTCTTCTCTCTTGGCTTATCTGTCTGCCTGTGTCTCGAAGCGCTCTTGATGACATTTTTTGGATTACAACCTTGAAGATTTTCTTGAGTACACAACTAGGCATCACTTGGAAAAGATTTTATTCTAAAAGTGCTTTTGTATGGTCGTTCAGGACCAACAATGCCCAAATATTATGCTTGTATTATCTTTAGATAATTTTGAATAGAAGATCCATTTTTTTTTAGATAATTTGAAATAATTCTTCAGATAATTAGTTTTGTTACATGTTTTGGGTTGCTAATTATATTAGCCCCCAAAATAAATCATCAGAATTGATCTAAGAAGATAAATTCTTGTAAATATAGTGTTTTCATCATTACTATTCTATTACTAGTTTTACTCATCATTGTTGCTTTCTGAATGAAACATTTCCATTATTACTATTTTGTTACTAGTTTTGAGTTGCTGATTTTATAAGCCCCCACAAAATCATCAGAATTGACCTAAGGAGATAAATTCTAGTAACGGTAGTGTTCATTGCTTAAACGAAAAAACAAGATTAGTACACACTTAGTTTGATTGTTAACAAACGCCGAAAAAAAGACAAATGAATAGATTAACAACAGTAACAAGTTTTAATTCTTTAATAGATTAAAAGAAGAAAAGATTGAAGTTTTCTCTCGACATCAGGTTGTTTGAAGAGATTTACCGCGAGAAGGATCAGGAGAAAGGAAGAATGAAAGGGAAGGAATTTCACTCGTAAAATGTGAGAGAGAATCTTCGGATGTCTCTCAGTTTTGGTCATCTAAGTTATAGCTACTATAATGTTATCTTTGGAAGTCCAGCTAAAAGAAGAGTTTCGTATTTAATTCCTAACTAAAAGTATAGAGGGCGCTACACATGCATGGACTGCAGTGATTCATTTATGCAAGGTATAGATGTTATTGAACCTCTTATACGAATCTGAATTTCAAAATGCCTGAAAAAAATAATCTATAACGGGAATGTCCGGTGAATATGGATTTAATATCCCCATTTCCAAAGCTTAGACATAGTCAGCTGTGAGTTGTTGCGTCAGGAACTGTCTCAGAGCTTTTCATTCAGTTCATGTGGGACTGATTTTCCTATTGCATTGAGATGATGTGATATGCTCGCTGCCCAAGTCCTTACGTTTCCAGAGAGTGTTTGAATTGTTGTCTTTGGCCAGTGCTGCCAACAATTTTGCATCATTAAGAATTGGATGTGTATGGATGTAGACTCCAACTGAGACACATTACGCTTGCTTTAGAATAATGCCCTTAGAAAAGGCGTGTATCCATCTGTTCCTCCAGCCAATACAGCGTCTGTCAAATCATATAATCGATTAGAAAACTCAAATGACAATTGACCTGTCATGTTGCAAGAATGTCAGACAACCGCTTGACATCTCGACTCACAACGTGAATTCCAAAGATAAAATGTGAAAGTGGCTGGCAGAAGATAAGATGACATGACGATTTTGATAAGGTCAGGACAAATCGGTGCCTGAGATAGTGAAAATTGGCAAATCTTGGGGAAGGTCTATATCCAACGACGAACGTTAAAAGACTGATGTTTATGACATAGCTATTACATATCTATTCTACAGTTGGGACTTGTCTCTTTCTTAGTAGTTCACCCAAGAGTAAAGTCCAAGTTAGTACCAAGTCACCACATGAAATAGTGTGACAGTGCCTTGAAATTATTTTGTCTGACCTGAAAATGAATATTGAGCAAACTATTATTCAATTATTGCCGATGTATCTGTTGTGAATAAACACAACCTAATATATATGTGTGTGTGTGTGTGTATTCATATATACCCATTCTCGTTAACAGAGGTAAAAACCTGGAACAGCTTAAGTAAATACAAGCGTGTTCTTTTTTCTTATAAATGTTTTTACTCTCGTTGCCAAATGACTTGAGAATTAAGCAGTTTTGAATTCCGTTTTTCGATACCAAAAGCCAGTTATATTAACTCGACGCCGATTTTTCTGGTGACTGAGTTTGGAATCAGATCGTTTCGGTGAAAGATTCGGTTAAGGTAAGTATATGTAGTGGAGTATTTTAACCAGTGTTTATTAAACTTTCCGTGTTGTTCATTCTCAAGCCCTACTGCAAAATCTCATTCATCATCATCATCATCATTATCATCATCATCATCAGTCTTTTAACGTCCGTCGTTGGACATAGACCTTCCCCAGGATTCGCCATCATTCCCTATCACGGGCGTCGCGGAGCCAGTATTTCCTGAATCTGTCTAGTTCATCTCTCCATCTTGTATTCTGTCGGCCTCGGTTTCTCATAAGATTTCTGGGGATCCATGTTGTGAGATGTGATGTCCATCGGTTGTCTATCATTCTTGCAACATGGCCTGCCCATTGCCATCAAAAAAAAATCTCATTCACCCAGGACTAAATTTCCTTATTCATTTAATCATTTTCCTCCCATTCTTCTTTGCATGTAATCGAAGCATAAGGCCGATAAGACTTTAAAATGTTACTTAAATCAAATGTTATCACCAAAACCAGTGTAATTATTCTAGATTAATATATCTTTGAAGAGATGTTATTCCAATCAGAAACCCCCAAAAGGACTCCCTTCAGTACGTTATGTATCTCCGTTCGGCAAATCCTCTTCAGTGATAAGTTTCACTCCCTACCCCCGTTCGCCTGCATCCGGTGCTGTCAGGCAAATCCTAACGGCCCAGTAAATCAATAAATAAAACTCACTAAAGGTTACTTAGATAAATCAGTATCACAAAACAACGAAGTAAGGTTACTGCAATGGAGGAATATATCATAAAAAATTGTAATTTTAACCACCAATTTTAAATGAAGACTCCCATCGGTACAAGTACGTATCCACACCGAGTAAATCGCTTGATAATTTTGATAAAAGCCTGATTAAAGTTTCTAACATAGAAGAGCATATCTTTTAAAAGGTGTAATTTTAATCAGAAACCCGAAATAAGAGTCCCATCGGTATATTATGGATTTCTATTCGGCCCCGTTTGGCAAAGCCGTCCCATTTCCTATACTTTGAACAGGAAGTCCTGAGAGTCGCTTTTTTGACATTGAGCTCATCAGATATTTTTTTTTAAATCAACTAAGCTTTGAAAATGATCTCTCGATTGCTACAACCATAACGGGCAAAATTGCAAATAAAATATAAGCTGTACAAACTTCTGAAAGCTGATTGATCGGATCGAATCGTCACAAATAATTGATTTGGTCAGCTGTCTTTCTACTGTTTCTTCCCATTCCACCCCCATTCAAGCGAAGTACGGTGGTGCATCCATCAGTAGCGTTGTGGGGTCCGACTGCCCCTCCCTCCAATTCGTCAATTTGCGTAAAAGTGTAAGATTTAAACGGTTATTTTTTGGCTTAAAAGTTTTATTCTGATTTTGAATTCTATTTTTTTTTTTTGATAATATATTTTTAATTGTATTCAAAACAAAATATAAATAGTTTTGAAAATAAATATAAATGAGGTTTATCGCGAACAGTCCTGTAAATTATCTTCGAATAAAGTCACTGTAATTCTCCTCAACTTAGAAAACTTCCCCTTCGGGAATTTGTTGGTGTGAACGAATCGATAAGCTGGTGGAAGCCAATTCTTTGGGCTGTATCGTCTTATATACTCAAAACAGAAAGCCCCGAGGGTCACTCTGGTGACATTGAGCTTCTAAGCTTCAAATTTTCTCATTTTGCCGGCTGTCTTATACTTCTCACTTTTTTATTATATACAACATTACCGTTCGAAAATTGTTCATTTCTTGTGAGAATTGGTCTTTCAGATTATTGGTGTATTAATCATTTAGAAATTCTAATAATTTGTATAGTTCATCTTTGTCAACACTGTTCCAGACTCTGGGGCTTAAGACTTTGAATTTGTGAACAACGCATCAGCAAAATCTTATACGTTCATGTAACCGAGAAGATAAAATATCAAGAAAATTATAGAAAACTGCAATTCAGAAAAGATTTTCACCGTTTTCAATTCTTTCGACCTTACTAACTGTATCAAAGCGTTTTTTTAGCGGACGAATTCTCTTGAAAGTTAGTTTCCACTCCCTATGACCGAGCCAGTTGTATAGCCGAAGCCTTGATATCTAAAGATTCCTGTAGCCGTTTTATGCGCTCGTTTGTATTCCCTGGGTGGGTCTCATTATCTTGCATGTCAATAGACTTAATCTGGAGATATTTACTAAGAGAAATTTTGATCAGAAACGTCCTGGAAAACATAACACGCATTATTATGTAACTAAATTTTGCAAGTTTACTTCAAGATTTGTTAAAGCTTTAACCTTTGAAGATTATTAGGTTAGATATAACCGTTTGAAAGTTCGCGATTGAATGTCGTTTTTGTGTAGTGATACAAACCTCTTAACACCTGCGTTAAAAAGCTTGTATTTGCAGTAAATGGTGTCAAAAAAAAAATCAGTGACCCAAAACTTTGATAGCATCAATCACAACAAGATTTAAATGATAGGCTGCACAATAAATGTAGTTTGCATTCTTTCTAGGTGCAGAAGTCTTGCTGGTGAACTGTTATAAACACCTGCCATTAAGCTTGAGCAATCAAACGTCTGTCCTCTACAATTACGGAAAATAATAGTTATAAAACACGCTTCGTTATTCATTCAATAAGAAGCGTCACGCAACAAAAGTCTTTTAGAACCATTTCGTGTTGGGGTGATCAATTAAAAAATTGGGAAAAAAGGAGATATCAATGGATAAGTTACTTCTGCCTTTCGTTGGTCGTTGATAATTGAAAAAAAGGCCAAATTTTCAAATTGTAAATTGGACTCTCCCAACTTAAAACTTATGGGGGATTTTCAAAAAACAAAAACATTGTTTTTTCGAGACATGATATGGTGTGAGTGTTTAAAATTTTTAGCCCTTTAAATCCATTATTGCGGTCTGTACGCGTGATACGTGGCCGGCGTTGGACAATGGCCGGTCTCACTGGCTCCTCCTCAAAAAGGCCGCTCACCATTTCCATGTCGGCTGTTGTTGTGATTTCAGATCGGTCGCTATGGTGACGAATCTGCAAAGGAATAACGATGTACCTGTAAAGAGACGCAACTTGCTTTACATGAAAAACAAGAGTTCAATCATGAGAAAGTAATTCATGCTTTCATTTCGTTCTGTGTGACTCTGACTGTCTGTCTGTCTGTCTGTCTCTCTCTTCATGATGATGCAACCCTTCGAGGACCGTCTGATTCGACTGGGTAAAGAAAGATCCACTTGATTCAATGTCAAAAAAGACTGAAGCTAAACTTACTGACTTTACAGCTTCTCCCATCTACCCCCCGCTTGGCTGTAGAGATTTTCTACACTAACAAGCTGAATATTTCTGACATGAAAAAAAATCTGATGATCGAATGCTGAATTCTTAATTCTGATCGACAATTCTTTGATCGAATTTTGGTTTTTAAACTCTATCCTGTGCACTAATCATCAGAAAAAATGGGATTTTCAATGATGAAGAATAGAAGCAGGCGTAGCCAATAGAGTAATTGAGTATTATGTCAATACATTTCACTGCATAAATGCACAGCAAATTATTTCATTATAGAAATCCATTGTAAATTGCTTTATCACAGAAATGAATTGTAAATGATTTTACAATAGTAATGCATTGCAAATCAAGATGAAAGAATTTTCGTCGGTCAAAATTTAATGCTAACAGAATAGAACTGCCATATTGATGATCTAGAGGGATTGCTAACGATTTTGCGATAGAAATACATTGGAAATGATTTTTGCATTGGAAAACAAACAAAAGGGATCTTCAGTGGTCAGGAATTGAGATTAGTATTCATCATCATCATCATCATCAGTCTTTTAGCGTCCGTCGTTGGACATAGACCTTCCCCAGGATTTGCCACACTTCTCTATCATGGGCGTCACGGAGCCAGTACTTCCTGAACTTGTCTAGTTCGTCTCTCCATCTAACATTTTGCCGGCCTCGGTTACGCATATGGTCTCGGGGAGCCCATGTTGTGAGTCGTGATGTCCATCGATTGTCAGCCATTCTTGCAACATGGCCAGCCCACCGCCATTTGAGATTTTTTATGGATTCTATGATGTCTCTAACTCTTGTCTTTTCCCGGATGTGTTGTGCTGTTTTGTGGTCTCTCCATGTGAGGCCCAGCATTATTCTTTCATGTGCACGTTGCATGGTTCTCAGCTTACGGGTCTGTTTCTTGGTTAAGTTCCATGTTTCAGCTCCATAAGTGACTATTGGGAGGATGCATTGGTTATACACCCTTCTCTTTAGGATTAACGGGATCTTATTATTTTTGAAGGTTGAGCTAGCTCTGCCAAAGGCTTGCCATCCTAGTGGGATTCTTCGCTTGATTTCTTCTTCTTTCGAGGGTCTCATGGAGATTCGTTGCCCTAGGTAGATGTAGTGGTCTACTTTCTCGAGTTCTGTGTCCTCGATTTCGATCTTAGTGTTCTTATCTCCAATGTGGTTGTTGCACATGATCTTCGTCTTGCTGAAGTTCATGTGTAGGCCGACTTTCTTGCTCTCTTCATTTAGTTCATCTATCATTAGTTGGAGGTCGTGTAGGTTCTCTACGAAAAGGGCTATGTCGTCTGCGAATCTGAGGTTGCTCAGATACTCGCCGTCTATTTTAATTCCTTTACTCTCCCAGTCTAGCCTTCTGAAGATCATCTCGAGGCAGGCTGTGAAGAGTTTAGGTGAGCTGGTATCACCTTGTCTTACTCCTTTCTGGAGCTGGAAGGGGTCCGAGTCTTTATGTAGCCTGATAAAGGAGCTGCCATGATTGTATATATGTTTCAACACTTCAACATATACTGGATCTACACCTTGCCGACTGATGGCCTCCATGACCTTAGGGATTTCTACTGAGTCGAACGCCTTTTTGAAGTCGATAAATGCTACGGCAAGTGGTAGTCTATACTCTGCTGCTTTTTCTTTCAGTTGATTTATCGAGTGCAGGTGGTCCATGGTCGAGTAGCTTCTTCTAAAGCCAGCCTGTTCACGTGGCTGGTTTTCATCGAGTGTTTTTGTGATTCGCTTTGTGATGATCTTTGTGAAAAGTTTGTATACACAGTTGAGTAGGCTTATAGGCCTATAGTTGTTGAGGTCTTTCGGGTTTCCTTTTTTATATAAAAGCATTATGATAGCAGTATTCCAATCGTCTGGGACTTTACTGTGTTTTAGACACAGGTTGAAGAGGACGGCCAGTTTCCTATTGATGGTTTTACCTGCTTTTCGGAGTAGGTCGATGGTGATGTTGTCTGGTCCAGGGGCTGTTCCTTTCTTTGTCTGTTTAATGGCTTCCTTCACCTCCCACGGGGTTACTTTTGGGAAGTCCTCTAGTTGTTTGCCCGTGTCTTGCGTATCTTGCTCATTGTTTTGCAGTCCTTGTTTGGACGAATAAAGTTTTTGGTAGAATTCTTTAGCACATTCGACAATCCTGTCTCTGTCTGTTGTTAGGTTTCCATTCTCCTCGAGTATGCTAGTTATTTGCCTTCGTCCCGAGTTGAGGAGTTTGTTTATAGCTTTGAAGCCCCGACCTTTTTCAAGAGTTGATTCAATGACTGCCGTTGTGTATCTCCTTCTGTCTTCTCTTCGTTTCTTCTTGATTAATTTGTTTAGTTCAGCCTCTTCAATTTTCTCTCTCGTTGTTGTCGGTGGCTTGAGGTTTCTGCGTTTTTCCATGAGATTTTTAGTCTCATCCGAGATTTTGCTAATGGGTTGTTTGCTCATTGGCTTGAACGTAGAGGCTACTTCAATTATTGATGTTGTCATTTTGCTGCTTAGTTCGTTGATGTTGGTGCTGTCTTGTTCAGTAAGAATTCTGAATCTGTTCTTCAATTCGAGCTTGAAAGATTGAACGTGCTCTTTTGGTATGTTTAGAGGCTGCGGTTTTGTATGGAACATTTTCCTGCGTTCTTTATTGGTGTTTATTTGTACTTTACATCGTACCATTCTGTGGTCGCTGCCTACATTGACTTGATTTAGGACTTGGATGTCCTTGACGATATCGTTTTTGTCCGTTAGGACGTAGTCTATTTCGTTTCTTGTTTCGTGATTGGGGCTCTTCCAAGTCCATTTCCTACTGGGTCCCTTCTTGAAGAAGGTGTTCATGATTTTGAATCCATTAGCCGTCGCAAAGTTCACAAGATCTTCTCCTCTCTCGTTGCGTATTTTGTATCCAAATTTGCTGACGCAATTTTCATTTCCTTGTCCTACTTGTGCGTTGAAGTCTCCCATGATAACATTGAAGTGTTTTCTGGTGCCTTGGAGTAGGGAGTTCAAGTCATCATAGAAATTGTCTATTTCTTGTTGGGTTGATTGCGAAGTGGGAGCGTAGACTTGGATTATATTGAGTTTGTATCGTTTTGAAAGTTGTATGGTGACGCTAGCTACCCGGTCAGAGACGGCTTTGAAGCCAGTTACATTGTCTTTCAGGTTCTTATTGATGAGAAAGCCAACTCCACTTTGTTTTACTTTCTCTTTACCGTAGCTGTAAAGAAGATGCTTGCTTCTCAGTTCGATTAGTTCTTCTCCGGGTCTTCTTACCTCACTAATGCCTATGATGTCCCATTTGACATTTCTGATTTCACTTTCTAGATCAGTTAGGTGCATGTCAGTTGACAGTGTTCTGACGTTGTATGTGCCTATGTATAAATTTGTCTTCTCGTTGACAGTCTTAGAGTTCTGTTGAAATGGTCGTTGTTTGAGCGGTGACTCAGTAGGGACAGATGGTCCCTTGGTGAAGGATTTGGGTAGTCGCTTTCGGAGCACATCACCCCTACCCAAAGTAAGTGATGTGGCTGAGTCTTTTGGGGCCGATGACCCAGCAGGAACTGACGTACTCTTGGTGTAGTTTTTTGGTAGTCGCCCTTGGAGCATATCACCCCCACCCAAAGCAAGTGATATGGCTGGGCCTTTTGGTACCGAGGTCCCAGCAGGAACGGCCGATATAATATTTGGTGTGCAAATCATGGGGAGTAATGGGCTATGCCCTGCCACGCTGGCCCAGGACGTGTTGGCAGGGGGTCTAGTGGATTGTCCACTGCGGGTCAGTGGCAAAAGAGCTCCACCGGCTCTTGATACACATCCAAACTGTTCTTGTGAAACAAGAGTGGATGTTCGGAGCACCGAGGTTTAAAAAAAAAAAAAAAAGAAAAAAAAGTTGGATGCAGATTCCGGTGGGGACAACTTGGAGGATACCTCTCCCTTATATATTAAGTTTTTAACTTATAAAGTCCACAGAGGTTTAAGTTTATAAACACAGTTGCATCAGCATAGTTAGTCTGGGGACTTCATTTTAGCAGTTGAAAAAATTTCAATTTTTTTCATCGTTCCTTGCTAAATAATTCGTGCCCGTCTCCCAGCAAGAATTTACTACTGACAATAGATACGGCCTTGGTATATCCAACACTACATTCGTTTGTTTTTTATGGCAAGTCAAAGTTAGGTCGAGGTAGTGGGGGAGGGGGGGAGGGGGTCAGTTTAGCCTTTAGATATTTAGATTTCGGCATTTGGGGGAGGGTTCTTTCTTTTTTTTCCTTTGTAGATTTATGGTTAATTTCGGGGGGGGGGATTTAGGGTTCTTTGGAATATACGGAATTGGTGCACATTCAGAGATTTTTTTTTTTTTTTGCTATTTGACCAACGATTCGACGCATAGGACATTTACAAGCATGTAATATAGAGTTGGATGAATAGGCAGGCATTAAAGATTATCACAGAACAATGAGGAAGTGAATAATAAATCAAGAAAATTATGTACTCATCTAAATTTGCTGCAATTTTAGTTAGTCTGGGGACTTCATTTTAGCAGTTGAAAAAGTTTCAATTTTTTTCATCGTTCCTTGCTAAATAATTCGTGCCCGTCTCCCAGCAAGAATTTACTACTGACAATCAGATTAGTATTACTGACAGATAAAATTTAACTATTATATGTACACATTTTTTTTTTTTTTTTTGGATTTTTTATCATCATCTCAGCTTGTGGATTGAGTTTATGTTGACTGTTTTCTGAATTACCTCGAAGATAACATTACTCTGCTCCCACGTATGTATATCCATCACTCATCGGATAACATATTATATCAAATTGTATATCTGTTTTGTACTATGTATGTATGTATGTACATTTGTATGCATATATGTATGTATATATATGTACATATATATATATATGTATGCATATATATGTACTTGTATATATGTATGAATATATATGTATATATATATATGTATGTATGTATATATACATGTATGTATATATACATACGTATATATGTGTATATATGTATGGATATATATGTATATATATATGTATGTATATATACATGTATGTATATATACATATGTATATATGTGTATATATGTATGGATATATATGTATATATATATATGTATGTATATATACATGTATGTATATATACATACGTATATATGTACATATGTTTATATGTGTGTATATATATACGTATATATATATGTACATATGTATGCATATATGTATGTATATATATGTACATATGTATGTATGTATATATGTATATATACATATGTGTATATGTATGTATATGTATATATGTACATATATGTATGTATATGCACATATGTATGTATGTATATATATATATATATATATATATGTATATGCATACATATCTATATATGCGTGTGTATATATATATATATATATGTATATGCATGTATATATATATATATATATATATATATATATATATATATATATATATATATATATATATATATATAACAAATGTCCAAGTTTACTGATGGAATAACTCATTCAGGTGTCACTACCGGTCAGAATATTGCCTGGTTTCGTCTCAACTGTACAAACAAGGCAAATTTCTCTAATAATTTATGATATTGATGGAAGTAAGGTGGTATACAATGTGGAAAAATCAAATCTATGTTTAATGGAGAAATGTTAAATTCCTTTGTTGAATATGTTGGTAAAAAAAACAACTCGAAGAGGTTTTTCTGTGTAACTAAAGTTCTCAATGATGTTATCAAAAGTTGGTTTGCATGCAGCCCGGTATTAAAATCGACACAACGGATTTAATATTCACGTGGGTGAAACACTCAATACAAGTGACACGAAAAACGAATCACGTCTGTTGATATACTTATTGATCCCTCATCGTTAAATATTCTCTTTGGGTAGCCTACATAAGTAAGCTCTTCGTTTGGAAAAAATATGTTTAGTATAAAATAACATCCATATACAATATATCATAATAGTAACCTATAAAAAAAACTACACGTTGTATGACATAAGCTAGATATTAAAATAATAACACCTAATTTGAAAAAGTACATGTATGATAAAAACTATGTATCAAAATCATAGCTGAAAGAGGGGTGGTGTTTGATCAACATTGCAAGGGAGCCATGTTAATATAACTGTTGTGTTTTTAAATGAAAAAGGAAAATTCAAACATTGTCCCATGAAAACTAATTCCGTGTAGAACATAAAATCCAGAAGAAAATCTCATAGATTAACAGTGTCGGAAAATCAGATGCAACAGTCACGCTCATAATTAACTTGCCCGTTTTTTTGGCCATTTCTTTCAATCATTTTAGGCATCAGCATCACCCTTCTCCATCTAATCCCTTCCTCCTCTTCCTCATCGTCATAATTAACAACGGCAACAACCTTCTCCTCATTATTATTCATTTTCACAGCAGAACATTAATATCACAGCGTGATATCCATCATGCAGAGCCATCTTGAGAATATGTGAAACCTCTGATAAAAGTAATGTCCTGGGGCCCCTAATTCCCACCTCGCACTAACCACAAAGTGAATTCTGTGGCCCTTAAAATCACGCCCCACCCCCGGCAACTGTCTAGTGTGCCCATGCGGTAAGACGACTCAGGCCTCACGGTAAATCGCAAAGGGTAAAGAACCTGAGTTCGAACTCAGCCAGCTCATCACATTAATATTTTCTATTTAATGAAATCATTGGAATGCCTTTTTAGTGGTAACAAGAACCACAAGTTCAACGATGCATCCACCGTCTGTGATTTCTGATTTAGCTGATTTCGAAAGGATTCTAGAGGAAGTAGCTGTAGCACCAGTAGTTGTGACAGTAGTAGCAGGGGGAGGAGAATGAGGAAGGCGAGGGTCGTTCACCCGGATAAATCTGGCGTTTTTAGCCATAAAGTTTGCAGGAAAGTGTAAAGAACTCACGCTTGATATTCATCTATTAATGACATCACACCTCTTATGACATAAAAACAGTTCGTAAATTAAACATCCCCTCCGTCCTCTTCCTGTTGTTCAACATAACGTCGACATACCAACAGACTGACAGACCGACCGACCGACCGACTGAAAAGCGTCTTATAGAGATGTGTGTACACATCAAAAAACTTCAAAAGTAAAGAAGTGATCCTTTATTATCCACGTTTATAGCTCAGGTAGAAGATCAAGTAGTATTTCTTTGAATCAATTGATTCTGATACTTGAAAACTATTCTGCAAGAATTATTTCCAATATAAATCGTAAATGGCCATTTTGGGGCTTTTGTGCAGATGTTGGATATTCTATTATGATATCATTAGCGGCTGGTAAAAAATGATCGGAATAGATGTCACACCTTTTGATAACATTATGCCATTTAATGAAATCATCCCCTTCAATGACATATCATCATCATCATCATCATCAGTTTTCTTAACGTCCGTCGTTGGACGTAAACCTTCCCTAGGATTGACCACACTTCTCTATCATGGGCGTCGCGGAGCCATTATTTCCTGAATCTGTCTAGTTCATCTCTCCATCTGGTGTTCTGTCGGCCTGAGTTTCGCATGTGATCTTTGGGGATCCATTTCCCGAGTTTCATCGGTTGTCTGCCATTCTTGCAACATCACCAGCCCATTGCCATTTGAGTTTTCTAATGGATTCTATGATGTCTCTGATCCCCGTTTTCTTCCTGATATATTGTGCTGTCTTGTGATCTCAATGACATCACACCCCTCTCTTATTTCTGTTGTCTAATATAACTGGGCTTGGACTAACTGACTGACCTATTGGCATACGGACAGAAACATGTCTTATATAGATTTGTGGAGAAGTCTAAAAATAAAAAAAATAAAAAAATAAAACTGAAATAATTGTATTAATGACCATCTTATTGACTAACGTATTGAACATTTCCTTCACTTAGATGGGTTTTTATCTGCTTCCAATCCGATAGTACTTTCCTTACTAGCTACTATACTATACGCAGTGTTGAAGCGCTAAAAACAGGAGTATAGTTACACAGGATTACCTCTCTAGAATCCCCCACCTTCACTCGAAGGGAAATCTATTGGAATTTCAGTAGGGTCGGAGATGTTATGAGGCCATATGGGATAATGGCTAATTTCCTTATCAGTGAATTGTTCGAATAGACAATTTTAGACGTACCATGATACCTCTGATAGCAAAGCACTCTTACTCTTATGTAGGACTCTGATAACGAAATTTCCCTTACCGAGAGATCCCAATCGCCAAGAAAAAATCGCTTAGAGAAATACTTTCAGTCAGCATGAAATGAATACTAAGAAATGTCTTAAAATTATCCAGAATCATCTAGATTTGATCTATTTCTATCAATATTTATATCTAGTATCTAGGTACTTATTTCAGAGGGATAGACGAACAGACATTCGTTGAATTTTAATAAGATTATTTATCTATTCATTACATCATTTGCATGTTTATTCGTATTTATACATAATTTAGAAAGTAGTTAGTATATTACGAATTATCTATGAGGTTATTATTTAGGTTAAAAACTTCCGATACTTTTTATCTGGAACAATTTATCAAAATCGCAGAGGTTCAATTTTTCACTAAACGATTTTTCATTTAACGGAACAGATTGCTCTCGTTAAGAGAGGTATTGTATAGAGATATAGATGGAACGCTGTTTCTCTTTCTACAAAAGTAAGGGGACGTCGTTCCCACGCGTTCCCGCAGAACTGTACCACTGATAATTGGTAGGTGCGAGGGTGATAGATAACAGTGCTCCCTATAGATAAATTTATGTCATTCCATGAGGGTTGCGAATGTGTAATTTCAACTGCTGCTTGAGAGAGGGGCTATTAATGGATTCGTTACTGGGGATCAGGAGAAGAAAGGAAGCTGTTCAGATGGAGATAACGTTTGAGAGACGATGGAAAACGAGTTAAAATTAGACTGACCTCTTTCTATTAGTTCTATGGAGTACTGGAGCGAGCGATGAATAAAGTAGGTGGGGCGATGAAGGAGCTTGTAGCGTAGATTTTATCTAATTCTTAGTGCATAATTATCTACCTTTTCAGCAGTGGCGAATAGGGACGAGGTTGTTACGCAGGAATACAGGGTAGACCTACTTCTTAATTTCCAGGGTTTTTTTTTTGTATGTTCAATATCTATGAATTAAGACACTAGTTCCCAAAACCCAGCCTTGTTGTATCTTCATCATCAGTCTTTCAACGTCCGTCGTTGGACGTACACCTTCCCCAGGATTAGCCACACTTCTCTATCATGGGCGTCGCGGAGCCAGTATTTTCTGAATTTGTCTAACTCTCCATCTTATATATAAGATGTCTCTCCATCTTATATTCTGCCGGCCACGGTTCCGTATGTGATCTCAGGGGATCCATGTCGTGAGTCATGATGTCCATTGGTTGTCCACCATTCTTGCAATATGGACAGCCCATTGCCATTTGAGATTTTAAATGGATTCCATGATGTTCCTGACTCTTGTCTTTTCCCGGATGTACTGTGCTGTCTTGTGGTCTCTCCATATGAGGCCCAGCATAATTTTTTTCATGTGCACCTTGCATAGTTCTCAATTTGCGGATCTGTCTCTTGGTTGTCGTATACCTAGTTTCAAAAATCCAGCTTTACCGTATACTTAGTTCACCCAAACCCGTTCCCATTACTGATTTCCTGTTGGAGTTCTCTCCTCTCTTTCCCAGGTTTTCTCCATTTTTGTTCCGTTTTTGTTTCTTCCTTCCTCTCTTTTTATACTTTTTTTTTTTCTTCTAAATCACCATATCTGATGGCACATAAAACCCTCCCTTATTTCAGCCGGGGATATTAGACTGTCATCTTGGTGCAAAAATAATCGCAGTTTTTTTTTTTATCTTAAACCTTGATGCTTATTTTAGAATTAACAATTATTTACCTATGTTCATGGAATATAACTTTTTAAAGCGTGAATTCAATCTTTTAAATGAAGACGGGAGGGAGCTTTGACGATGTACACATCCTCCTGTGATTGACATCCAATTGAAAACCATTACTGAGGTGGACCACGCAAGACAACCCGAGAGACCAAAGAGGAACTAGACGTTTATCATTCAACAGTTATTCGATATTTGCACCAAACTGGAAAAGCAAAAAAGAAAAAAAAAACAAATAAACTCTATGTGTCACGCGAATGACCCTACAGAAACTGAACAAACTAGGCTACGAAACTCTACTTCACCCATTTTAGTCATAAGATCTCTCTACCGTGAAGTGAAATTATGATCAAATGATTTGTAGGCGGCTCTTCTGCCGACTGAGTAAAATTGACAAATCTTACGTAATTACGAAAATTTATGTCAGAAATAAACTAAGGTTCGTTACATTCTAATTAATAAATACATTTATTAAATTGACATTTCACTATCGTGATTTGAAATCACGTCCAATTAATTGGTAGCTGGGACCCTTACCGACTAAGCTAAACTGACCAGTTTTACATATTTACGAAAATTTATCTTCCAGATACACAATGGCTTATTTCATTCTGATAAATAAATTTATGCTAAAAACACGCATATCTCTATATATTTTTTGTTTATCATACATATATCACAAAAGGTGCTGTAATCATCATTAGTCAGAATAGAAGTTGGAGTTGAGTTTGACCCTGCAGCAGTCACGCTTGTATTATCTCTTCTTCTCCTTCTTTTCTTCAGTCAAAAGTTGATTGTATTTTTCTACCATGGCAAGAACAAGAATAAGCCTCATCAAAATCAGGGGTCTAAACTGGAATGTGAAATTCACATTCTCCAACCACAATTCGAACTCATAACTAACTGATTACCAGAGAACAGCCTCTCTAACAATCTAAAATCTTATATATAACAATGAGTATTTATCAGAGAGATATACGAGAGCACATTTCATTCTGATAAATAGATATGTTTATACAAACTATGTATAAGAATATATATTTGCTTTTCTCTTCGGTGATATTATTAGTGATATTTTGGCTTTGGTGGTCAAAGCGAAAAAAAAAAAACAAACTGAAATAGGAATGTTACAAAATTCCTTGTTAAGAATTGTTTTATCATTCTTTTCATGAGCGAAAGCCAAGATTGCGTTGTTACCAAGTTCCAGTGATCTGATCGATTCACGATTGTTTTACTTGAAAAATTCTGATTGTATTTCAAGTGCTTGATTGTCAGTAAAACAGTTGAAAATCTGTTTTCACAAATTTTGATTCATTATATGTACAATAAAAAAGTCGTAAGTAATCATCTTCAGTCAGAATAGAAGTAGGTGCTGAGTTTGACCCTGATGCAGCCAGTCTTGTCTTTTTTTCTCTTTCCCGTTCCCCCTTTTCTACATTTTCTGGTTTCTTTTCGTTTATATTTTTTCTTCCTTACGAACGATTACCGAATTTAAGCAACGTCAAGCCTGGTCTATGCCGAGATGGGTTAACGTCTGCTTCATACCAGTTGACATAATCAACTGGGGATCATGAACAGAGCCTTCTGTGTCATCCCGTTAAACCTCCTAAGAAGGGGACCAATCTCTACACTACGGTCGATGATGCAATCTTAAGCTTACCCAGCCTCTGAACTCTTCGACTGGCATGGCTGCAAGCGACAAGAAATAAATGTATGAATCTTCTTACACAGCATTTTGTTTCTTCCCAATCTTTCTCTACATCCACTGTTATTGTTGTTGCTCTTCTTCTTCTTCTTCCAGCTCTTTTTTCATCCCCTTTCTCTTTCGCCTCCTCCTCTCCCTCTCTTTCCTCTGAATTTTTATTCTCCTCCTGTCTCTTTCCCAACTTCTCAATCTTTCCCTCCCTCTCCTTTTTCTCCAATAACCATTCTCCCTCCCTCGTCCTCCTAACTTCCTCCTCCTCCTCCTCCTCCTTCTTCTTCTTCTTCCATTTTTTTTTCAAAAAAATCCCACCCCCACTTTTTGTCGGAACCATCCCCAGCTGCAATACCTCGCGGCATCTGCCATTATCATCGTGCGTGATACCTTAGCCAATTATCATTGCATAACATTTAAATCATTGCCCCTGTCCGACGGAAAGGAAGTAGTCGGTGTCAAGCAGTGCAAGCAGTGGCAGAAGGTAAAAGGTCCGCAACATTTCAAACTGAACGAGCCACACAGGTGCACATTGTCAGAGTTGAGATAATACTGCAAGAAAATCAAAGTGCAGACCCTCAGCAGATGAAGAGGGACAACAAAGGAAGGGGGAAAAAAAGAGAAACCCCAGAAAACACGAAACAGAAGGAGATATAAAAGACAGGATTAGGAATACAAGATTTGTCCGGAAAGTATCCGGTTATTTAATATCATGAAAAAATATGCTCAACATCACATGAAAAGATCACAAGACAGCGCAGTATATTAGAAAAAAAACAGATGTCAGGGGTACCAGAGAATCTGTTATAAAATGGTCATGGGTAGAATGTATTGGTTCTGCGATGCTCATGATAGAGAAGTGTTTCGAATCTTGAGGAAACTTTGTCCGAAGACGGTCGTTTAGAGGCTGCTGCTACTGATGATGATAATGATGATCACCACATCAAATTACACCCCTTGAGGCCTCAAACACCCGTCTTAGCACCCCTTCAATTGTTTCTAAATATTTTGCAAAGTCCTTTTCCAGGATCGTCATCAGCAACCTCGTAGCTTTCTCCTTAATCTCTTCCTACTTTTCTCTAATATACTGTGCTATCGTGATCTCTCCATGTTACGTTGAGCACAATTATATCCTGTGCACGTTGCATGATTCACAGTTCGAAGGTCTTTCAGTTAGGTTCCATGTTTCAGCTCCGTAGGTGACAATCGGGAGGATGCATTGGTTGTATACACTTTTTTTTGGGGGGGGGGGAATAATGGGATTTTCTTGTTCTACGTGGTTGAGCTTACTCTATCAAAAACTTCCCAACCCAGAGGAATTCTTCGCTGTATCTCAAACAGGCTATCAGATGGTGTTCTACCATTGGGAGATTATGAGCTATGGTCAAATCACGTTGGAAACACCTGTTCTAGAATGATGAACCTGCAAAGATCGGTAACCACGTGGGAACAGCACGTACTGTGAGAAACCCGAGGCCTGTATGCCAGACTAAACAAAGCATAGCAGGTTGCGTATATCAAAGCACCGAAATGTTGCCATGTATCGCCTTTCGAGCAAAATTCAGAGCGCTTCTTGCTTTGGCAGAGCAAGATAAAAAAAAGGCTAAATTTGTGCGTTTGTCGTGTTTTTGACTATATTTAGCATCTTTTCGTTTGCTTTGGCCATTTTTGGCGACTTTTTGGCTATTTTGGGAAAAATAGTGTTCTCCGGCTGTCAAACTAGCGCGAAAATATTTTCTAAGTTGGTTACACTGTCAAAGACGCAATATTTCTTCCTCTGATTAAGTCTGGGAAATTCGACCAGTGTTCAACAAACAGACGGTTATTTTTTCCATAGACAAATCCTATTTTTTTCTTCTTTAATTTCAAAGTCAAAATTAGGGTGCGTCTTTGATGCCGGAGCATCGTGTACTTCGGTAAATACTACTATCATGAGATTATGAAGATGTGCTTATCAAATCATTATCGTGTTGCATTTTATTGTACCTGTCGATTGATATATTTTACAGTATATTTATCAAGATACCTGATCAGCAGGCCTTTGTGTTGGATTAAAAAAATACAGGTCTGGTTAGTCACTCAGTAGATACTGTAGTGTGACCAATATCCCTTGGCAGCATGCCGTGTTATGGGAGATCAACTGAAAAATTGGGAAGAAGGGTGATCAATAAAAAAGTTACTTCTCTCGCTCAAAAAACATTAATCATGTCGGATACAAGCTAAAGGGCCAGTTTAGCATGAAGTTATATTGCAAATTGAATCTCCCGCTAAAAACCTATGCAGATAGGGAATTTCCAAAAAATTAAAGAAAAATTTTCTTTCTAGACATATTGAGGAGTGTATGTTTAAATTTTCAGCTATTGATGCCGCCTAGACCAACTTGAAAACTGAAGAAACCCACGTCAACAGTTTTGGTGACAGTTTTGATTGACAGTTTCTAATAGTGTTGTATAGAGTTTACTTTCGTTGCCTGGCTAACAACTGCGCCCCTGTAAAGCTTACTGGCTTCTATGACTGCAAAAATAGCCCTATTCCCCACGGGGAATCTGCAGGGAAAATAAACACATAGTGTTTGTTTAATGTACTGTACTGTAAGGAAGAAAACGGGAGCCCAAGACATCATAGAAACTATTGGAAAACTAAAATGGCAATGGGCAGGCCATGTTACAAGAATGAAGGACAACCGACGGACATCCTGACTCACAACATAGATCCCCAGAGATCACGCGAGAAACCGAGGCCGACAGAACACAAGATGGAGAGATTAACTAGACAAATTCAGGAAATACTGGCTCTGCGACGCCCATGATAGAGAATAGTGGCGAATCCTGAGGAAAGTCTATGTCCAACGACGGACGTTAAAAGAATGATGATGATGATGATGATGATGATGATTTGTTTAATTATATTGGAATTCCATTATCATTGATATTGAATAAATTTACCAAACAAGTTTTAGTAATTTGTCTGGTATTATTATCAGACTGAAGCGAATATCTACTCACAAAACCTATTTGGCAATGGTTCTTTACCAAGTTACCTTGGTAGTTCGATTGAGCTGGTGACTGTCTAATCTAACTAATGCTGATCTGTCTGTACATTGAGCCAGATAACGAAACCCAAGGATTGAACTCTCGACTTCCAGGGAACCAGATTAGCTTTACAATAGAAATCCAATGCTAATCAGCAAAAATGGATTGTCAGTGGTCAGGAATTAATGTAATGAGTTGCTGATAGAATAGGGTTATTATACTGGATGCATAATTCCCTTCACTCGACATTCAGTTGACATTTTGTTCATCAAACTAACAACATGAGTTGATTTCCCTTGTATTAACTAACTCTAGGCACAAGAAAATAATGGTTTCCTTTGCATTCCCAAAAAAAAAAGTAACGAAAGTATTGGTCACCACCAGCAAATAAAGGACTGTCCTCAGTGTTGCGAATTTAGCACGAGAAGCGCTAAATCTCGCACCTTTCTTATTTTTGCATCGTGAAAATTCAACATAGAGTGCAATTTTTAGCCAATATTTAGCACTACTTTGCCAAATTTTATCGAAAATGGCCATAAAAAGAGTTAACAGTTTTTGAGCGCGTTTTGGCGTTTTCTGACGCTTTTGAAGTTGATTCAACGCGAAAAAATATTGAGTTAGTAGCACTGGTTGTCCCTCCATATATTTCCAATGAGACAACTAATAATTCCTATACTAATTTTGGGGATGAGGGGTGATCAATGTACATAGATTTTTTCGACTGTTGTACCCTACGGCCTTCTTCAGGTTGGTATCGTAGGTTGGGGAATGGAATGATGGGATGATGACTCCTTTCTTACAGAGACATTGGAATAAGGACATTCTACTCTTACGCCTCACGCTGTACCATTATTCCCAACCCCTTATGACCAGAGAAAGCCGTAGGGTACAATGACTGGAGCCCCTCCCCCCCCCAAAAAATGCATAAGGAATTGAGCTCGAAAAAATTATGTATAAGGAAATAATTCATTACTACTTCTTTTTTGTTCGAATAATCACGTGAAGTTTTCAAGAACTTCAAATAGACTCATTGAAACATTGGCATAGAGGGTGGATTTTAGAACAGCCTTTCCTTGCAGACTGAATGGGGGACAAACTTGAGATTGGAGGCCGCAGGGTAAAACAACCCAAATGTTGTGAACAGCCTGGGAGGTTATTTTTTTCAAGGAACTCAAATGCCAGTCAAGCTAGAGAGAGTATCATCATCATCATCATCCTCATCAGTTTTTTAACGTCTGTCGTTGGATATAGACCAAGATCTGCCACATTTCTCTATCATGGGCGTCGCAGAGCTCGTATTTTCTCAATTTGTCCTCTTCATCTCTCCACATTGTATTCTGTCGGCCTCAGTTTTGCATGTGATCTCTAGGGATCCATGTTGTGAGCCGTGATGTCCATCGGTAGTCTGCCATTCTTGCAACATTGTCTGCCCATTGTCATTTGAGTTTTTAAATAGATTCTTTGATGTCTCTGGCTCCCCTTTTCTTGTATGCTTCTCAGTTTGTTGGTCTGTCTTTTGGTTAAATTCCATGGTTCAGCTCCATAAGTGACAATTGAGAGGATGCATTGGTTGTATACCCTTCTTTTAAGGATTATTGGGATCGTCTTGTTTTAGAAGGTTGAGCTTGCTCGGTCGAAGGCTTGCCATCCTTGGGTGATTCCGACCAAAATACTTATGCAAAGAATATTGACTCATGCTTAAAAAATAAGAATCATATAAAATGTAATGAACTATGATGACTTTGATCCTAGTGTTTTAACTTTGCTATCCCAAAGTGAACAACTTGTTGGGTTATGTAGAGGAATATATTAACATTGTCGTCTTTGAAATTAGTACAACAAATATATTGGGGTCTTCATTTCCGATCAGTCCACCTCTGATAATGATTCACTTGAATATCAAAAATAAATAAATTCATTTTAAAATGTGATAAAATATCTTATTTTTCAACTTGACCAGCGGTGAAGAAAGCTAAGAAACTTACGCGCCCGAGATAGAGAGAGAGTTGACTTGATTGAGTCGAGCAGTCAAGTTAAATCTTACACAGTGTGAACAAGTAACAAAAATGATAAGTACAATAGTTCAAATAAATCTATGTATAATGATAATTATCAGAAATCGACACACAGTCACCAAATAGAGCATTCACAAACCCCATCATATGTGAACATCTAAAAATAAAAAGTATATCTCTATAAGATGCTTTTCGGTTGGTCTGTCTGTCGGTCCTAGTTACGTTAAATAACGAAAATAGGAAGGACATTAAAAGAGTGACATCACTGAGAAACCAAATATTATGATGTCATCATATAGTTACAAATTCGGCATTTTTGTATCAAAAAGCCCCTTAAAAATGGCTATTTACAACTTTTATTGAATATAATACCCTCGGAATATATTTCCATATTGCGATATTTTAAAATATTTTATTGACTCAAATAAAGACTACACCCATCTCTCTCCCCTCGAGACTAAACCCACAGTTGTAGGACGCATCGTTGAACTTAAGATTCTTGTTTCCTGCTGTAATAGTTTAAATCTTAATTTCCATGCAAGAAAAATGTCTCGTGAAAATTTTGCAGTTACAAAATCTTTTATTTTACAAATATAATTTTTGAAAACGTGAATTACCAAAGCTGTATATGATAAAGTCAAAAAAAGCAATAGTTACCATTTTATGTGCATTATTGAGTTTCAAGTTTTCACACCAGCAGTAGCTGCTTGCTTTCACTGGAGATCAAGAGACAACAAGTCTCCTTAATGCTCCAAGACTCTTCTCCGTAATAGTTACATTTTACGCTGATTGAGGCAAATGACCTTTTCAGATAGAAAACTATAATTTTATAATGTTCAATGTATTTTGTTGTATCCATAGTTAAGTCTTCCAGTTACGTAAAAATTTAAGATGACATGCACAACGTAGTGTTCTTTACTTCAATGGATTCTAACGATTCTTGCTTAGGATTTTCCGTCAAGTGCAGAGTCGACAAAAAGAAACTCCCTACTGGAATTCGGTTAAAATTTTATCATTTATTGGTCGATGTAGTCGTACTAGCTTTGTTTTGGACCAAACAATAATAGCATTTGCCTGCTTGTATTAATTCAACCTAGACATCAATTTGTGTAAGCATTTGTGTGAATGGCCATGATAGTCCCCTGCAGAGAGTCCAGTGGTATGTTGGCCATGAAATGTCAAATGGACCCCTCCAGTTGATCCAGAGTTTGTGGTTTGGTGCAGCACACCTCCTCCTCCAGGAATGAGTCACAGGGCGTGAGGTTAGGGTTTCATGCAGGCCATAATTTCAAATAAGGAGTTCATTCTCATCCATCCTTTATATAAAATTCGTTGTACGGTTTTTAAGCGAAGTAACTGGTTCCGTTATCTCATTTTTTTTTCAATTTCTTAACAGATGAAGTATTGTAACCATTATCATTGATTTTTCGACTACTGTTTTCCCCCATCTTAATTTTTTGTCGCATTTTATAACAACTTGACTGAGACCAACGACTTATGGCAGTGAGTGAACCGTGCAGGTAAGAAATAAAGAAAATGCACTTGTAAGATTCGAACTTTCGTCCCTTCTGCCACAGGAAAAGGCACCAGCAGCACTAACCGTCTGAGCCATGAGAACACAACGGCTTGGCAGCTGATGAAATCCAACACTCAAACACCGTCTCCACTGCGATCCCTGCGGCGCTTCGTCTTTGTTTTTGTACTGGTAGTATTAGTCAAGCAATTATTTCATACAATATAACATACCTATTCCTTTGATAACAGAATACCTCAGGGTGGAATTCTCGAGCACTGCAATATCTGAAAAACTCATTGGACTTGCCTGGAGGGAACATCCTCAGTTCTTACCAAATCTTCTGCTCATAGACACTCGAAAGCGAGTTCAGTTCCATTTCATTTTACTTTTTCACCTTTTCTTCTTTGCTTAGCAATTGAAGTCAGTCGTTCTCTTTTTAACGATCATCTTCATGTTTCACCCTCTCTCCTTTTGTGCGCATGATGTCCTCTCTTGCTCTCCGCTCTTTTCCGAGGTTTTTACGTCCCGATTGAATTCTCCGAACCCTTCTCTGTTCCCACCACTTTTTATTGTTTATTAAAACATGGATTTTTTTTCAAGAAACTATAAATTAAAATGAAAGAAAATTGTAGTAAAAAAATTAATTATAATGGTCAACTGATTCTGTAGGTCAAAGGTAGTATACGTTAAAAGCCTAATGAAGCTGATCAATCCACTGCATTTTTCCATTCTCACTGACTGTCCATGTAAGGCAAACTAACATTGTCGTAAATACTAACTTTCGACGAACTAGGGTTACGGAATGTCATCGGCCGCTTGGCCGATGGGTATTGCAAAGGCGTTGGCTCTGGAAGATTCTCCATATCCTGAAGCCATTGACGACGTGGGTAGGTACCCATCATTGGCATATTGTCGGCATCGTCGTAGTCGTCATCTTCAACCTCAACTGTGCTTGTTTGTTGAGTGCCACTACTGACACTAGTAGAAGCGATGGTTGAAGAAGCAGAGGTAGCGTAGTCTTGAGACTTGGCAATGCTCGATGTGTCCAATTGTGGCTGCTTCGGTTCCACAATGACCGGTGGTCTTTGCATTGGTTGGTGAAGCTGTTGCTGAAGGAATTGTTGTTGTTGCTGTTGCATCTGCTGTTGTTGTTTTTGTTGTTGTTGAATTAAAGTCTGATAGTGTTGTTGTTGTTGTTGGTGAGCTAAGCTTCCATCAGCCGGGCTACGGGGTATAGGGGTACTTGTATATGGAACACCTCCTCTAGCACCGTTTATCGTGAAGGTCTCCACTAGGATTGGTTTATGCGGGGTTCCAACAGTTACCCGAGGCGCACTTGCTCCTGTCGGGGGCAGGTGGCTATGAGTAGGACCAGGAACAGTACTAGGAACAGGGCCAGGAACTATACTAGGAACAGGGCCAGGAACTGTAGTAGGGCCAGGAACTGTAGTAGGGCCAGGACCAGGCACTGTAGTAGGGCCAGGACCAGGCACAGTAGTAGGACCAGGACCAGGCACAGTACTTAGAACAGGACCAGGCACTGTACTTGGAACAGGAATAGGACCAGAAACTGGCTCCGTAATGAGTTGTGGCGGCTTGGACTGAATTTCGTCGCGTCCAGTTACAAGTTCATAGTCTGCATACCCAGGTGGCTGGGGTTGGTCTGGTTTCGGTGGGCGTCCGGCGGTTATTATTTGAGTTGGTTGGTAATGATGATGTTGGTATTGCTGTTGTAGCTGATGCTGTTGTAATTGTTGTTGTTGTTGAAGTTGCTGTTGGAGTTGTTGTTGTTGTTGTTGCTGCTGCAATTGCAACTGTTTCTGTTGCTCTTGCAATTGTTTTTGTTGCAATTCCTGTTGTTGCTGCTGCTCGAATAATTGTTGTTGCTGCTGTTGCTGTTGTTGCTGCTGCTGCTGTTGTAGCTGCTGCTGCTGCTGTAGCTGCTGCTGCTGTAACTGCTGCTGCTGCTGCTGCTGCTGTTGACTTGGTGATAGTGACTCTGATGTAACTGCAACGGCCGTTGCCTTTATGGTCGATTTGGGTGTTTCTTCGGACGAGGTAATGATCGTCGGAACAATTCTCTCCTTGCCCGAAGGTCCATCATCGATCATCTGGGTAGTCGGCGAGATTCGAACTCGCTTCGGGGAGGGTTGCGGCGTGAGTTTATTCTTATCGTAAGTCTTGGTCGGATAACCACCGTCAACCATCTCTAGGTCGAATATCGCCGGGGCGACATCGCCTACCTTCGTTTCAATCTCAGGGACACTCTTACTGGCATCTTCATCCTGTCAAGGAGATGAAAAGAAAAGTCAGGTTTTAGATTGTTTTATATAGATTGTTATGTATAAATGTGTACTGCGTATATATTGTAAATAACCGATGATTCCAACAAAAGAAATGCACATAGTAACAAAATATCAAAGTCCGTGCACAACATTAAAGACCACAGGAGAAAATTACATAAATTTCATATGAATTGGGGAATAATTGACTGAAATGACATTCAACTTTCGAGAAAAAGATTTTTAAGTATAATGTTCAAAGCAGTGAAGCTTTTGGAACTCTTTCCCTGTCTACCAGTCTCTCTCAGTCCGTCTCTTTCTCTCTCTCTCTCTCTCTCTCTATATATATATATATATATATATATGTGTGTGTGTGTGTGTGTGTGTGTCTGTTTGTTGTGTGGATGTGAGGTGATCCGACAGAATGTTGGTCATTTGACAATTAGAAGGTGAAAAGAAATTCAAAAGAAAAACAGGAGTTAGTTCAATCTAAAAAAAACTTTTATCATCACGTCGATATGTTTTTGATGCATTTCGATGGTTGCTAACCACCTTTAAAAAAAAACTTACAACGGTTGCAGAGAAGACTGTATGCTGCTCAATGTTCTCATTCCAGATCAACCTGATTCTCACCAATACATACAACGATGCAAACACCTTCTTCTACTCCTACTTCACAACCACAATCACACGTGTCCTAATTTTATTCTTCAAATCTCAAACATGCCAACAGCGTATAGTTTTTTCAGCAACCGCAGCGAAGTTTTTTTAAAAAAGGCGGTTGGCAACCGTCGAAATGAATCAAAATCACGTCCACGTGTTTTGTAAAATTTTTGGACATGCAACACCTGTTTTTTCTCTTGAATGTCTTTTCACCACTGATTGTCAATCCATCAACTAATATATATGTATAAATTCAGATATAAAACAAATATATACAAAAGTATATTCAAGTATAAAGCAATCAATAACATGATACGGATTAATTAGATATTGAACGGCTTAGCTTTGCAAGCAATTTTGGAAAAATTGAGGAATAATCTCGCTGCTTCCACCACTGCTATAAAGATCATTAGAAGACTTTTATGTTTTATGTTTTATGTTTTATGTAAGATTTTATTCGGACGCAAAAATATCTAAAAGGCGCTGGAGACAATGGTCGTTGAATTAAGCTGTTGAATCCATGGTGGCCAGATAGTGGGGGATATTCCTAATCAAAAGTACGAAGAAACTGCCAAAATTGGTTAAATGCCCGGGTTTTTCATAAAAATTATTATTTCATTATTCAATTTCATTAAATGAAATATTGTTAATCTTGATCATTAATTATTCAAAAATATATTGAGTTTTCATCTCATAATTATAAAACCTTCATCTTAATTTTCCAGTTGCATTTTTTTTGCAACTTCAAGTTGTGGGCTCGAGTAACATTGCTATTACAAGCAACTAAAATGCTCTTCAAGAAAGCTTAATTTTTCAGTTGCAATCTCATGGCAACTTCAAGTCAGGACTCGAGTTACATTGCTATCACTAGCGACTAAAATGCTCTTCAAGAGGTCCAGATCTATCAATTTGGGCCAGAATATTGCTAAAATGGCGACCCTGGTTGAATTTGATTCAATTATACGAAATGGATTTTGTTGCTGCACTCAGATGTCTTCAGATGAGGTTAAATGAGTTTATCTTTCGAATATACCATCAAATCAGAATGACAGAGACGAGAGATAAGGCTAGCCAGATGTTGACGCCCGGAGGAAATTGAAACCGATAAATCCTTAACAGTGGTGAACTTTGATCTCTTCTATTTCTGTCGTCAGGATACAGATTCCAGGTGACTTAACCGTGGCTTGTGTGTGTGTGTGTATATGTGTGTGTGTGTGTGTGTGTTTGTGTGTGAGTATGTGCGTGCGTGTGTATCTGTGTACACTCAAGAAGAATTCTATAGCTACAGCCCTAACGCCGACACCATTGAATGTGAGTGAGTGCATGTATTTGCGTAGATGTGAGCGTACGTGTGCGTCTATGATCGCATAGTTGATAGCGTGTGGTATAAAGGAATTACGGTTGCGAAATTCAAAATGTAGCCACATCAAAATACGAAATCTTTCATAAATCGTTACTCAATCTCTCCACAGTCAGGTGTGGCAGGTGGCCTAACGGTGAATGAAGTGGCGAACTGAGTTCGAACTCCGGTTTTGGCAGTTGGTATTCACTTTGCACTAACACCTTGCGTGTCGAGATGTCCGTCGGTTATCTAACATTCTTGCAACATGGCCTCAGCATTGCCATTTGAGTTTTCTATTGGTTTCTAAGATATCTCTGACCTTTGTTATATGAAGTCAACCAAAATTGCCACTAAAACTGTCAAAGTTTCTTCAGTTTCCAAGGTGGTCTAGTTGGCTGATACGTATGTATCAAGTATACAGGTCGCACAAATGATGCTAGAGAGCTTATTGATCACCCTTTTTTCGAATTTTCTATCACTCCCGAATCATCTATCGAATCACTATTGAATCAATCACACCCAACATGGTATGCTTCCAAAAGACGCCGGTCATATGATGGTTTCTATTGAGTGACCATCCAGATGCGTTATTTATCTTATATACTATGTTGTCTTGTGATCTTTTCACGTGATTTTAGGCATGGTTTTCTCCAGTGCACATTGGCATGGTTCTCTTTTGGTTAGGTTCCAGGTTTCAGCTTCATAGGTGACTACCAGGGCATCTATCCTTAAGAAAGTTTCGCAATTACCTTTTCCTTTTGATGGTTGACCCATTAAACACTGAAGGTGGCAAGTGTTATATCTATCTGTACACGATATGTTGCCAGTGTTACAGGACACAAAGCGAGGGGTTGTACTTTCCCATGAATACTCTTATGCTGCAGCTAATTCCCACAATTCAGCTATAAAGATTAGGTCATATTAAACTATTCGGAGAGACATATCACAAGGGGGGCTTGTGGGTCTTGTCATTCACAGAATGATTGACAGCGTCCATACATCATCCATCATTAGTCTCTTATCGTCCCCAGGATTCGCCAAACATCTCTATCACGGGTGTCACAGAGCCAATATTTTCTGAACCAGTTTAGTTCGACATCTCATATTCTGCCAGTCTTAGGTCCGTATTTGATCTTTGGGGATCCATGTCGTGAGCCGTGAAGTCCATCAGTTGTCTGCCCTTCTTGCGACATAACCAGCCCATGGCCATTTGAATTTTCTAATGGTTTCTATTGAGTCTCAGACCTTTGTTTTCCTCCTAATATACTTTGCTCTCTTATGATCTCTCCATGTGATGTTGAACACGATTATCTCATGGGCACGTTACATGCTTCTCAGTCTCTTGGTTATTTTCCATGTTTTAGCTCCATAGGTGACTATTGCGATGATGTATAGGTTATATATCTCTCTTTCGGGACATATGAATGCAAGACATGACATTGCCAATAATGGTCTCCTCGAGGTAGCCGCCATTTTCAAACATACGCAGTTCGTACGTATGGTAGACAACAACGATCGAAGCCAAAAAACAATGCAAAGTGCAGGTTCCACTCATAATTCAATCCATACTTTTAGCTGGACATCATGGTAGGTCGAGATATTCCTCAAATATTAGTTAATTCTGAAGAAACATTTTTTCTTTCAGAATTGTGGCTAGAATAGGGACTTTCACCAAACGTAATCCCGATGATTAGCAGATCTCACCAACTGTGTATCATAGTTGCAGATGATGAAGGCAAAGTGTGATATTTCATAAAGAATGTTTCGATGCGCATGTCCAGTTCAAGGTTGAGGAAATAACAGCTGTTCATACGAGCATAGCCCAAGAATTGCCGTGTTTGTTCGTTTCTCTGAGATAAAAACCAAGCTCTAAGTACAAAGGAGAAAAATTATCAATTCATCAGAATTTGAAAGTCTACTTACTGATCTAAATTAAACAGAGGATAGCTCTGAAGCAACCGTGACCGCGGCTTATCTCAAAGATGTTTCCCCAATGTTTGCAATAGCATCAGTCATAAGAGAAGGTAAGATAGCTGAACCACATCTCATTCAACCACCAAAATTACGCAAGATATTGTAGATATCAACGTGCTTAATTGCCTTTGTTACAACAGCGAAGGCAGGGCGTCTAGCGTACGAAGAACTGGGAGTAAAAGGTTCTGAAGAAAGTAGCGTAGATAGGAAATTAACGTCGATAAATGGAGAATTAATGCTACATTGGAGTTACCATTAAGCAATTATGAATGAAAATGGTACGAAAAGCAAAAAAATGTACCAGTACTATTCTTGGGAACTCTATTTCCATCGTTGTTGATCAACAAGAGCATGATGAGTAAAATAGGTGACTTGATTAATTACGATGATGCAGTTATAAAAACAGAGAAGTGTGAGAGGAGAAGAGTCAGGAGCCCTGTAGTATCAAAGATAAAAGTTAAAGAAAGTGCTAATAACAGAGAATTCCAAGTATCTGGAAATGAATCAGAAAATTCAGCTGGAATTCATTATTATGTAACAGCTATTAGCATTTAATCTAAGAGTGATTGGAAGGTTCCCGACTTTCTTTACGGTGAAGACCAATTATTAATTATTCATTAACGGATCTCTTGAATTTTTACTGGTGATTTGATTAAACATTCATTATATAATGGTCATTTCATTGTCACTTTCAAGAAAATGAACCTTCGACACTATATAACTCTTTGTTAACAACTTTTCAAATTTTCAAGCATTAACATTGACAGAAAAGAATATTGTTTACTATCAAAATAATTGAATCTACAGAAAAATGATGAAGTCTGAGTGTAAAAAAAAATTCTGTCAATAATTTCTCAAAATGTTATTTGATAGATCCCACTTAATTCTATTTATATATACAGTCTTTATCTAAATTGTGAATCATATGTCCGGAGACATAAACATTTAGAAGAAAATTTGGGCTTTTTTGGTGATGGTATTAATCATGAAACGTTAGATTATTTCTCGAAATCTTGTCTGGTCTCAAATTCATGGCATGGAGTACTTATTTCAACTTCAAAAAGTTCGGTTAGTCAGTTGCTTAGATGGTTGATCTATTTATGCTGTCTATGAAGAGGTTAATTTGACAATTTATTGCTCATGAGTTTCTCGTACCTCCCTGGGTGTTCAACAGTTTGTGACGTGCCCCGAAAATAATCAAAGTTCAGCAAATGTCTCTTTCCTACACACGTACATTTCTTTCTCTCTTCTTCAACATTCTCCCCCCCCCCCACACACACACACTGTTCATTCAACGCCAATGGAAAGAAAGTCAGAAACCTTCCAATTACTCTGAGATTCAATGCAAAACGTTGTTACGTAGTCAAACTCCATAGAGTTACATGGACTGCCTTACAATTCTAAAGGACGTCAACTGCTTTCCTATTTACTTATAGCTAAGGGGCGAAGTAGATTCATGCCTTTCCCGAAGATATTAACGCAAAGTGAACGCAGACTGTCCTAGTCGCTTCGCAGTGCTGTTAACCGTGAGACCGCCTGCACCCCAAACACACACACACACACACACACATATATATATGTGTGTGTGTATATATATATATATATATATATATATATATATATATATATATATATATATATGTGTGTGTGTGTGTGTGTATATCAGAAAATAAGCATATGTGTATCGGAAAATAAGCATATGTTTCATGTTGGGTCTCAAAATAAATCTACAGATCTCTTCTGATCCACCAACACCTGTAGTTTCACATAAAAAGCTCAATTAGGCAAAGAAATTGAAAGAAGAAAAAATAATAGATGTATCTTTCTTTTATCACGAAGTTATGCAGAGAATGTTCCTCCTCGACTGTAACCTTCTCCCACCAAGCATCTATTCTATTTTTTTTATCCTCTTTCCCTTTCTTTCGATCTATTAAATGATACACATCAACATCTTACAAATACCCCTTCTTGCCATAATAACAGATGGGAAGGTGTTGCCTAAGGGAAAACAAAAATGTGACGATCACCTCCCCCGTCTCTCTCCCTCCATATATATATATATATATATATATATATATAATGTATATATATATATATATATATATATATAGCACCTTTAATTATTATCCTTTCTAAAAGCTTCCAGTGGAATTTGGACTATTTTGCTCATTCTCAGATATCCGGGAAGGTGCCATAGTGGAGAAAAGCTACTCAAAACATGACGCCAAAGAAGAATTTTTTGCATAACAAGAAGAGATTACTTTTCAGTGTGGTTTATTGAGCATTCAGTAGTTTATTTTATGTCACGGTCTGTCAATCTTTCTGTCTATCATTATTAGAAACTGTCAACCAAAACTGTCACCAGAACTATCGACATAGATTTCTCTCAGTTTTCAAGCAGGTCTGGCTAGCTATGTATGCATCACATGTACAGGCCGCATCAATGTAGTTAGAGGACTGAAAATTTGAACATTTACTCCTTATTATGTTAACAACATTTGTTTTTAATCCGTCAAGCTCTTTATTGGGGGCGGGAAATGCAATAAAGGTTAATGCTTACTTTGTATCCTCTTGATTTCGAAAAGTGAAAAGTAACTTATTCATTGATCACTTTTTTCAGTTCACCTATTCATTTCACTTGTTTTCAATTAATCACCCCAACACGGTATGCCCAATGCTATTATCATAATCGATATTATTATTATCATTATCATCATCAAAACAAAAACAAACAAGACTGTTTTGAATTTTTCAATATATGATATAATAAAGATAATAAAACAGTACTGAGAACGTTAATATTACGTTCCGCGAAGAAAAACAAAATAAGATTCGAACGTCTCACATTACTGTAACAATAACGTGTTGCTTTTTAGAATTATTTCTTCAGAAATTTTTTTATCCCTTTGGAGGTCTCGTAGTCTTCGTTGCACACCGAATTCTGGCTTGAAACTTAGGGCAGGCAACCATGTTAGGATTTACTCGGCACTGGTATTTGATTTTTAATTTTTCAAATATTTTTCTATTACTATCATCATCATCATCATTATTATCTTTATCATCATCATCATCTCGTTGAATTTCCACACCAATATATTCTAAATTTCACTAATAATGCATCACTTCACACCAACAAAATTCTTTCAATAATGACACAGATATATAAATCTGTCAGTGTCATTTCTGTGCATTCCACTTATTACAATTTGTACTCGTTGAGTTTTCGCACCAGTCAGAACCAGTGGCTAAAATTGAAGATCAAGTGACAGCCATTCTCCTCAGTACTCCAGGACTCTCCGCAGTATCATAGCTGATTTGAGCATAGCGGTCGTCTGAGTGGTCACAGTTAATTCCCGGATTTCCAGTTTCTCTAAACTATTAGAATCATCGGATCCGTTCCAAGGGCTCCAACCGCAATTTGTTTCACTATTACCTTATTTCCATAATGTTTTCGATTTTCAGGTGAAGTTAGGGTACTTATTTTGCCTTTGGTTCTCTTTCAGCTATGACATGATTACAGTTTTGAAATCTACATAAAAAAAATTAGCCCAAGTCACGAAGTTTCAAAGCAATACATGCGGTATCAAAGGGGCTATAAATGTTGGACTTCGGACAAAAAAGCTCGTTCGGCAAAATGTATGAAAGTGAGTAAAAATTCGAAGATTCTTAGTTTCATAACTATCACAGATACAGACCTAATACTTTGAATTTCTCCATAAGTTTGGAAGAGGAGCACCTGTAATTTTTTTCATCAGAATCTGAGAAGGTGACCTCGGGAGCATTGAGTGAATTGATATGGAATGAATCATAGTTTGTATGATCAAAACACAGTCGCTTGCACAGTTCCGAATGATTCAACTTCCTTTTCTCATTTATGCTTTATACTCCTTCTTTTGACTACATTCACTTACTATTCGGTTGTTTGTCAAATCTTTATCTCTGCATAGTCTACATTTGCTATTTTCTCATGTCTAATATACCCCAGTCTTTATTGAGAGTGTTTACAAGAGAAGTAGAGTTATATATTAAAGCAAAACTATTCAAGATATTGACATTTACGATGCACAGTTTTGTAGAGAAAGACTTGAAGTTTCATTACAGCAACGTCACACTAGCGTCGTATGTTTGGCAGTGAGCCGATAAGGCTTTCAACAGCACCGGATTCTTCATTTTTTATCTCAAGATGTTGCAGAACTAGTTGATGCCTCAATTGCACGAAGACAGTGACGACTTCATTTTCTAACAGAATGAAGCACCGCCCTATTGGCACAGACAAGTTCGCGGTTACCTCGACGCAAATTTCCGCAGTTCTGGACCGGCCGGCCCACAGCCGACAACGCCATTCATATCTCAGCCAGCACGAAATCCAGATCTTACAGCTTGCGACCATTTCTTATGGGGATATGTCAAAGAAAGACAAGGTATTTGTCCCTCCCTTTCCTATTTATTTAGATGATCTAAAATGGTGTATCAGAAAACAACAGCTGTTGTTGCTGTAGATGAAGATATGTCAATGTATCTTAGGCAAGAAATTGACTACCGCCTTAGTATATGCCGTGTGACTACGAGTACGCACATTAATCAAGTGTAAGTTTCATTTATGAACTACAAGTTTTCTACCCAAAACAATGCATTATGAGTGTCAATAGTTAGAATAGTTTTGCTTCAATACAATTTTGAAACCGTCTTTTTCTTTTGTAAACACATAGTTCGATTGGTTCTAATAGCCTTGTTCAGGGCAACTGTTTTGTTTACGTTTATCAGTTTAGATTTCCTCAGCGTATCCATGCTCATATTGATTCATCTGTAATTTCTTTGGATTTGTCATCTGACTTGCTCTTACAGTTGGTTTTCTCTCCACTTTTGGATTCTCATTTTTTTGTTTCCCGGTTCTCTAGTCGTCTTCTCATTAGTTATATTTCGGCCTTTGGCAGTTGTAATTTGTATTCCCCCAAACCGTCTTGTGCAATCTCCCAGTCTTTTATTCCAACGTCAACAGTACTCTCGATAATGATGTGACCTCCTCCACTTCCCTCCCTTTTTGATATTCTATTTACATATAATCTGTTGACATTGTCTCTCGGGTAAAAGGCTTTATACCTTGTCATCTTTTTCATTGTTTCGCTTTCAAGGTTTCGAAGCCTGTTTCGTCCAGTCTATCAAGGTTCTCAGAGTATCGTACAGTAGAGCTTACCCAGATATTTATAGCTTTGATCAAGCATTTACTATTAAGTTCGGTTTCTGATATTTTCTTGTTCACTTGGGGTATTTTTTGTCTAATTTTCCTGGTTGGGTAATGTGATTCCTTCTGTTCGTACTCCTGTACTCTCGTTCGTTCCTAGCAATGAAATATTCTTGAAGCCAAAGATTTTACGTATCAATTCTTCAAAGCAACAAGTTTGTGCAAATATAATTGGTTTGTATCAAGGAAATCTTAACCTGAGTGATATCGCCCACCAATGGACGATTTCAACTTTAAAGTGGGCAGTGAACAACTGGGCCGAAAGTGGTGGCGTTTTGAAATTTTAGTAGGCGGTAAAGGATTTTGAGAATTAAAGTCTTTAATTAACTATGTAAAATGAGTCAGTAGTAACATTTTTTTTTATTTGAAATTTAAAAGCAACATTGTGATCTCACACATTATGTAGATGTGTAAACAAATACGTAAACTTTTGTATAGGTTTGCGTACACTTGTACTCCATTCAGTGTAGCTAGGTACATGGTACATATATACGTGCAACACGCTTGAAAGATTACCAGATACGAGATACGGTATTGCATGGATAATATCTAAAAGCCGTATGAGTGCCAAACGACTGATTTACATCACTTTACTAAAAGATTTTTGTAATGCGAAAGCTGTTCATTTTTATTGTTTTGTGGGAGTTATAAATGTTCTGGTATCATTTTAAATATTTATTCAACAGATGTGTAGAGGAGAAAATGTCCATGAGAAAGTTGGCGGTGATGCCAAAAAGGTTGAGAACCCCTGGTTTGTATTGTCAAAACGCAGTCATCGCCTTCCTTCCTTAGTCTGTCACCTTCCTTCCCTAGTCTGTTTCTGTACTCCTTCTAGGCTAATTTACTACATCGTGTACGCTATGGTTTATAGTCACATCTTATATTTGCATTTTATACATTCATTATTCTCCTATCTCCGATCCATCCTGGCCTTTATATAAAAAAATAATAATCAGAGGTTTCGAAACTGGAGTCTGTGTAATGCTGGGGGTCTGCAGCAGTGATGTCTCAGCACTTGACATAGCAAATCTTGAGAGATCATTCATTGGACGACTATCAAAAAACAGGTCCTGCATCATGTATTAGAATTTTGATAAATATAACCCATTGAAAATAAGAAAAAATAATTTTTAAAGATCAATTTTTTGGGCTGTAATTCATAAATTAGTCTAGAACCTGAATGCTAAAAATAGTGGTTCACCGGAATATTTCTTTCATAGAATGAGTCCTTGGGTTTTCAAAGTTTTGAAACCACGGATATAATTGGTTCTAATTGTCTCTGTTCTTGGCCACTGTATGGAGCAACTCTGTTTTTTGTTTCAGGCTCCCCCTGCGTAACCATGTCCACGTCAATTCATACTTTTAGAAACCAGAAACCAAAACTGTCACCAAGATTGTCAACATAAGTTTCTCCCAGATTTCAAGTTGATCCAGCTGGCTGGATATGTGTGAAACACATGTACAGGCTCCACAAATGGAGCAAGGGGGTTGAAAACTTCAACAGGTACTCTTCATTATGTCAACAAAAATGTTTTTGTTGTTTTTAATAGGCTGTTCAGTTTGCAGCGTTAGTTTATGCTAAATTGGTTCGTAGTTTGTGCCTGCTTGTATGTTTTTGAAAAAATTCTCTTTTTACTGACCCTGCACCAAAAAGCAAGAGAATTTACTTATTCATTGATCACCCCTTCTTCCAATGGTTTAATTGATCACCCCCAACATGGCATGTCATTTTCATAACAGTTTTCATTTTCTCTCTAGCAAAACCCTTTGGGTCATTCATGTACATAAGTGATTCACCTTTTCCTGTTATTTTGTACATATAAATATATCCTCCGTAACAGTTTTACAGTACATAGCTCAGCAGTATCAATGATATGAGATTTAGTAGTGGGGATTGTGAGTCACCTTGAAAGATACCTTTTTTTATTTTGACCCCGATTAGGTACTGTCTTCCTGAGGGAATGCATATTTCAGAACTATTCATGGATTTACGTGTTTAAGCTGTAAGTTACCAATATATCTTGGCATTTTCTCGGTCTGTATTTCTTTCTCTATATCTTCGCGAACTGATATCTCTCTCCCCTATCCCCTTCTCTCCCTCTATCTATATATATGTAGAGAGAGAGAGAGAGAGAGAGAGAGAGAGAGAGAGAGAGAGAGAGAAAGAAGGGGAGAGACAGACAGAGGTAGAGATACCAAATGGCAAAGAAAGAGAGAAGGATGAACAGACTATGATCTTTTGCAAAATCACTTACATATGTTTTATGTTTTAAAATATGCATATTAAGCATCATTTATGGTAACCTATCTATCTATCTATTTATCTATCTATCAGTCAAAGATCGGCCAAGAGTATTGAGATAAAAAGCAACAATGATAAGATAGAGTGAAACTAGAAAATAGTAATAAAAAATAATGAAAATGCTTCATATAAAAATTTAAATACCAATTCTATACATATTTCAACACATATAGAGCTTTTGCATTCTCTCTCTTTACACACATGCAGGCATAGACATAGATAGATAGATAGATGGATAGATAGATTGATATGTTGTGACTTCTTTTTTTATTTTTTTCATTTCTATTCAATGTTTTCTCGTTGGCGAATGGCCAGGGCTAAAATCTACGTAACACTTGAAATTTGGGAAGTGGCCAAGAATTTAGGCATGTCTACGAGTCTTTTGAGTTACTATCTTTATCTTCCGGGCAAGCAGAGAGAAAAAGAAATATTTCTTATTTTTCCATTCTCTCGGCTCTCATCTCTTCTCACGCCTCAAAGACCGTCTGGAAATGTGAAAATTCTAATTTCCTCTCCACTTTCTTTCTTTCTTTCTTTCTTTCTTTCTTTCTTACTTTCTATTGCTCTGTCCTTAGTCCTTTTTTCCTGTTCTTTCTTTTTTTATCAACTTCTTTATTTCTTTCCTTCCTTCTTTCCTTCCATCCTCTGTTTCTTACTTTCTTTCTCTCTCTCTCTCTCTTTCTCTTTTTTCTTTCTTTCTTCCATCCTTCCTTCCCTCCTTCTTTTCTACCTTTCTATCTTTCTTTCACTTTATTTTCCTTTTCATCACCTTCTGTCGCTTTTTCTATAAATACATTGATTAACCTTTTTTAATTTCTTCCCCTCTTCCTTTCTTTCCTTCTTTCATTCTATTTTCTTTTTCTTCTACTCCGTTCCCCTTTTCTAAAATGCACTTTTCACACTCTTTACTTCCTTCCTTCCTTTCTTTTTTCCTTCCTTTCTTTTTTCCTTCCTTTCTTTCTTTATTCACCAAAAATGGTGTTTCTTACTTGTACAAATACTTTTATTTTATGTGGAAAAAATGTGTAAGGAGATACCCAAAAATTCCAGAAGAGCCGGAGACCTGTTACATGACTTAAAGCCACCCATATCAACACCGTCGTTAACATAACATCATTTCAAGAATTGCAACTATTTTCATCAGTGATATTCATTAAGTTTACATTAGTAAAGCACAAAACCCAAATGATGAATTTTCGATATTTGTGTTGTGCCTATGTTTCAATTGAGTTGGACTTCGAAATCAATATTCAAAATGATAAACTGCATGGTTGTTGTCGTTGCTGTTGTTGTTATTATGTGCTCACGCTAGACGTTTGGTGGTCATCGCTGGAGACTGAGTGACAGCAAGTCTCTGCAGGTATCCAGTTCTTCTTCCAGCGTTCTTGTAATTTACAGCAATGTCCAAATCACTATTAATATTATTATTTGCATTTTCATACCAGTTGCCTGGTGGTCACTGCTGAAGACTGAGTGACAGCAAGTCTCCTCAGTTTTGAGCCCTCCTTTTCACACTCTTACAGTCCACAGCAGGGCTAGGTTCACAGTTTCACATCAGGAGCTTTGTGGTTGTTTCTGAAAGGTAAGTGACAGTAAGTCTACTCAGGTCTCCAGCCCTCATCCGACATCGTCCTCACCTATCACAGCAGTTTTGTGGTTTGTGCTGTCCCCACCATGCTCTTTTCCTGGCTGTTAGGCCATTGCTAACGACTGGGGGTCGTAATCTCCAATACTCTCCTCAGTATTCGAGCAGCCCCCAGTAGTGCTGTGGTCTGCATAATCTCAATTCTTCCTCTTATCCCCAGTTCTTCCAATATAGTTTTCAATGTGTTTGATACATCCTTAGTTCACTTATTACCACTCGTACCACAATGATTTTCATGCTCCACACTCTCTTCAGTTCCCTCGTCGGTCCTGGTATTTCCCCAAGCTCTTCACTCTCTTTTGTGTTTACTCTGTAGTCCACAAGTACAACATAGTCTATCATTTCGCAGGTTCTCCTCCCCTTGTCCAAGATTACTTGGTCCGGTATTCTCGCTTGGATGGGATAGTCAGTTTGCTTATTAGTGTCCCACAGTAATTAGCGGTTTCTATTTCCCAGGGTTGTCCTTGGTTTGTGTTGATACCATCTGCTCTAGGAGTAATAGTAATCTCCTTCTTCTTCTTCTTCTTCTTCTTCTTCTTCTTCTTCTTCTTCTTCTTCTTCTTCTTCTTCTTCTTCTTCTTCTTCTTCTCACTGGATATGTTGTGGTATAGATGGAGATTGAATGACAGCACCCTACTCAGTATTATTTCACATCTCCGCAACGCCATGATACACATTGTTTCAACTCATCCTCGTATTTCTATTTCGCCTGGACTTACTTTTTATATTTTTGGAATGTTTCCGGGTCTGTAATTATTACAGGCTCCTCCTTTGGTTCGATAGGAGGGGGTCCCTTGTATTTTCCATATTTTTCGCTTTCATTCATTTCCACAATAGTGCCCCGACATTCACAATCTTGTTAGGTACCCTTTTGCTTGTTTGTGACTAACAAATCTATTCTTCGCGCTCGGATGGGCGGTCTGGTTTAATTTCTTAAATCAATTCTTCCAAACAGTTGGATATCTAATGACCTCTCCTCTAGATCTTCGGTCATTCACCAGCTTGCTCTGAGAGTCCGTAGACAACAGACGCAGACAGAATTACCGGGAATTCCAACCGAGCCACTTACTTATCAAGAATTCCTGCAACGATGCCAAATTCAGAAGTGCCTAATGCCGAAAGAACCGAAGTCAGCATTGTGTTCCCAATCTGGCCATTTATTTCTTTCATTTCATTTCTTCTTTTCACATCTCTTCCTCTCAATTCAAAAATAGACATACTGTTTTCAAACAGAACTTTCGGCCAGCTATTAAGGAATCTGGATACTCATGTACGTTACTCCTTATAAGTATTTGAACAAACAGTCAATTTGCTTATACAGCTTTATCTTGAGAGTCAGAAATTGGGACTTTACTCAGAAAGAATCAAATTTTATTCCAGCCAGCAATGGATTGTTTATTTAAAAACTACTGCTCATACATATTTGAACTGGCCTATGATTTCATTCTCTCCCAAATGTGCATTGTTCTGATTGATACCTATTTAACCAGCTAGTTGGGCAACTTTTCCAAAAAGACATCGTAGGCAGAATTTTCAATCTCACTGATCGATAAAGAACAAGATTTTTGCAGGATAAAAAAAATTCTTGATACTCTGATTCATTCAACTATTCAATTGGATAGAAAGACATTTTCCTGGAGTTTAGCATCCAGAAACACAAAACCTGAGTTGGAATAAAATTTGCTTCTTGTGAAGTTCGTGTTTTCGCTCTCAAAACCAAGCCACACAAACGACATTTCTGATTGGTTCAGGTGCAACATCATTAAGGCTAAATAAACACAAACTGACGCAGCCAGAGTTTGAACTCGAACCACAGACCCCATTCCCCATGATTTTAATCACTCATTTACTGTTCACTAAAAAAGTATGATTTTGGAAACTCCATTCATTCATCGTGGTGTTTGGAATGCGAGGTCTAAATAGATAAGTGCGTGCGTGCAAGCCCATGTGTGGGTGCACTTTTCTTTTTCTTGAAAGGATGGGTAACCTTTTATTCACATCTGATTTCCGGAACCCCAAGACATATTACTTGCTTTTTCCATTTTGTTCGTCTCAACGATTAAAAATGAGAACACAGAACTGAGGGAAGTAGACCACAGCATTTAGCAAGGACAATGCACCTTCATGGAATCCCCCAAAAGGAAAAGAAATCAAGTGTAGTATCACTCTAAGTTGGCAAGCTTTAGATAGAGCCAGCTCAAGCTTCAAGAACAAGGAAATCCCATTAGTCCTAAAAGAAGAGTACAAAGCCAATGCATCCTTGCGACAGTCACCTATGGTGCTGTAACATGGAACTTAAATAAAAGATTGACCCTTTGAGAAATGCAACGTGCGCGGGAGGAAATCATGCTCAACATTACATGAAGAGATCACAAGACAGCACAATATTTTAGAGAAGAACAGGAATCAGAGATATCGTAGAATCAATGAGAAAACTCAAATGGCAATGGGCTGATCATGTTGCAAGAATGTAAGACAACTGATGGACATCACGGCTCACAATATGGATTACATGCACAACTGAAGCTGGCAGATTATTTGATGGAGAGATGAGCTAGACAAATTCAAGAAGCACTGGCTCCGCGACACCCACCATAGAGAAGTGTGGCGAATCCTGTTGAAGGTTGAGATCAAAGGGCAGACGTTAAAAGGCTGATGATGATGGTTATAATGATATAGGAGAATCCATTAGAAGACACAAATGGCAATGGGCTGGTCATGTTGCGAGAATGTCAGACAACCGATGGACATTACGACACTCAACGAGGATCCCCATAGGTGATATGCAAAACTGTGACCGGCAGAAAATGAAATACGCAAGTTCAGAAAGTACTGACTTGAGGACACCCATGATTGAAAGGTGTGGTGAATCTTGAGGAGGGTCTTCGTTACTTACCCATGTCTGTGTTTCTTCATCTACGACGTACCACACAAAATGTGCATAGAGACACAAGAGGAGGCAGATACTCAGGAAGCAGACACCAACGCCCAATAGAGCTTTACCGGCTGAATAGAGCCCACTAGAAAGACAAAAAAAATGAAAAATAGAATTAATAATCGCAAGCAGCAAAGTTCGTTATTTTTAAAGAGCAAAACATAACAATAATTCATTCAAGCCAAACCCTCCAAGAGGATTTGTTTGCAGCAAACGCATCGGACCAGGGCCCAGAGGTCTGGATGGACCAGAGATAATCAAAGAAACCCTGAGAGCAATGACAGACACAGCTAACTAAAAAGTTAAATTGATAAACCAAAGATGACCGTTAACGGCGAGCTTCTATCATATAACTTTAGCCTAGTTCATTTGGGGTGGGGGAGTCTGAAACCTTTCAAAACAGAGAGCTGAAATTGTAATATGTTGCAGCTTTGACATAGAGATTTCCAAAAATGCATAGCTAGCCCACATCAGATGATCATCAAGTTTTATATAAATAATCAAATGAAGAAATGAAATCAAACATAAGTTTACATTCAGCATGCAATTTATTTAAAGATATATGTTAAAGTGGCATAATATTGAAATTTCTTTTTTCAAGTTTCTTAAAACAGAAAATCGATTGGAGTTGAATTCATATAATAGAAGTGATTAGCGGTTAGTAGTTATCTTTGCTTCCGCTAAAGTTTTAGCAGTTTACCAGCTCAGTGGGTTTTTTTTTCGTTGGTTGTGCCCACCTCTGCCCGATACTTAAACTTCTAAGTTGATATGACGTGTCTTTCAGTAGAATGAGCAAATATAGCATGGTGTGCTAAAAGGGTTATATAGAAGATGAAAGCAGGATGGCTAAAAGACGAGGTGTCTGAGCAGTATATGCGTATGTGTGACGGTACAAAAACAGCTTCACAGTGCTTTATAAAATTCTTCTCATAGACCCTGATTCCAGTTGTATTCCTCCAAGTTGATACGATGTGCTTATTGATAAAAAAGAATGAATATAGTATGGTTAAAGGGTTATATAGCAAATGAAAGTGGGATGGCTAAAGGACGAGGGAGCTGGAGTGGTTTATTCGGGGGTTACGAAAACAGCTTCGCAGCACTCTATAAAATTCCTCTCAGAGGCCCTGATTGTAGTTGTATTATACAAACTTTTTTATTGTCAGCAACTGAGTGAGGGGTAATATTAACCTGATTTGACTTTTACATGTGCCCACACAACTCTATTAGATGCTTTTTGGTCGGTAAGTTGGCCTGCTGATCGGTCGGTTGGTCTCACACGTATTAAACAAGGGAAATAGCGAGAAAGGAAGAGATGTGATATGATTAAAAGGACGAAATCATTAATGCTATGATGTAATGATAGAATGTACGAGTTCAACATTTTTGTATTTAAAAAGCTATTTCTGATTTCCTTTTGAAAATAATATTCTTGGAATATTTCCATACTGCAATATTTTACAAGCATGAGAATCGATTGACTCAAAGAAAGACTATTTGCAGTTTTTCCTCTTTCTCCAGTTTCTACCACCGATAGTAGACATATCCTTGAACTTGAAAACAGACTTGGAGCTGAAACTCCAATACGTTGTAAGTTAGACATAGAGCTTTAAATAAACTGTGTCTTGAATGCAAACAAATGTTTGATTTCATTTGTTCATTCAGTTATTTATGAACACTTTGATTAACATCTACTATTGACATGCTATACCTTCTTTGAATGTTCCATGTCTAAGTTAGAACGTATCATAATTTCAGCTCTCCATACCTGTTTTGAAGGATTTTCCGAGTGAAAAGACTGGATCGAATGTAAATTCATATAATAAAAGTCAGTGGTTATTTCTGCATCTGCTAACTTTTTTAGCGACTTATCAGCTTACCGCTTTCTTTAGCTGTGCCCACCACTGGTAATGGATAGTACTCTCCCTTATAATTAGCATTCACTACAAAAGAGGCGATGAAACAGTACTCCTCTCCCAAATAAGTCATTGTTGCACAACCATGTGGAATAAAAAGAACACGAAGTACAAAGAAGATATAGTGGTCGAAAACAGGTGGGTTCAAGATGCACAAAATGAGAAATGTGTTTAGGATGCGAACAACTCAACATCAGGTGATGATACATTTAAGGGAAACAGATGATATCATCTGATTACAGATGCGCTTGTCTTGTAAGAACTGGCTCAGAACGAGCGAATTCGGGGCTCATTTTCTAATTTGTAGGAAATAATTACCTCCTTTTCGCATGAAGTGATAAGAAAAAATGCCTTCGTGAACATTACGCCGTATGGCAGAGGTGTGAACACTGAAAATAAGAAGGCTTAGTAATTAGAAACACCTGCTTACAATAAGTCAGTGTCTTTAGACACACATACACACACACACACACACATATATATATATATGTGTGTGTATGTGTGTGTATATATATATATATATATATATATATATATATATGTGTGTGTGTGTGTGTGTGTATATAGCGTTTATACTTATATATGCAATGTTTAAAGCTATAAAGCTTTCTAGATTATATATACATATATGTAATGTCCAAACTACATTTTTTTCAATCGTCCTCGCGATCATCAATTTGGACAATTTTTACATCTACATTATAACTCACTATCAACAAAATACCATATAAATCTGGTGGAAGCATTTTAAAGCGCATATAGCGGTGTTCATGATTACATGACCAACAAGGAAACATACTTAAATCCATTCATTAGCAAACCTCTGTTCACAATTAGTCTAACACTGAATTCAAACCTTTTGATAATGACTAATGTTTGTTGAAAGCACTCAAGGGAAAACTGGTCGAATTTCGGACGGTTGTTGCACACGGCACAAACCCCTGTTAAGTGTCACATCAGCAAACAAGAAAAATGATAGGACAAAACGTATACACCCATATATATATATATATATATATATATATATATATATATATATATATATATATATATATATACGGGTGTTTTCCGGGTGGAACAGAATGGTCTAATCAAAAAAGTTTTACTCATTTTATAACCACTCTCCCGATGGTATCGAACACATTTTCGAAATAAAATATTATTAATACATATACACACGTTTTTTGTATGTTTATTATTTTCTACCAATATATATTTATATACACGTACTATTATTACCCCTAGAGGGATCCGCTAAATGAGATAAAGAAATAAGTATTATATTTATGTATATGAATATGTGTGCGTGTGTGAATGTGTGTGTTGTTTCTCTAGACGTTTTGGATGAGATTTTAAAAAAAAAAGCAATCTTTTGAAATTAAATCTTTCGAAAATCTCATTGAAACCGACCAGAAAATAATCTCTTCGAGCTGAAAAATACAACTCTGAACACATAATGATTCGAAAGTGAAAAGAAGAAAAAACTCAAGGGATGGGTGTTGCGCCTCAACTTTTTTTTCATTACTCTGCAGGCGTATTTCGATGCAATTCGACGGGGGCCAGTCACCTTTTTCAGAGAAAAATATTTGTGTTGGTTCACAGAAAAAAAAATCACATTCTCCTTTTCAGCATCAAACATGTTAACAGCAATTTTTTTCTCCGTAAACCACTGCAAATATTTTTTCTGGGAAAAAGATGGCTGCTTCTCACCGAAATGAGTCGAAATACTCCCACAGAATAAGAAAAATTGAGATGTAACATCTCCCGCTTGTGTTTTTTCTCTCTTCACTTTCAAATCGTCAATATCATCTACATTCTGTCGGATCACTTCACATTCACAATATAAATTATATATATATGTATATATATATATATATTGATGGATAGGTTATATCCCATCTAATGGCAAAAATCTTTAGGAAAATAAGGAACATTTAGATGGGATGAATAGGTGTTTATTGACCTCACGTCATCAGTGAGATGGAGGAAAATGAAATGGAAAATGTTGAGTCATTCCCTATGAAATGTCTGTGGATGAATATCAATTCACCCAACAATTCATTATGCATGCCATCTCATGACTTCAATAGTCTCACCCTCAAAAACATATTTTACTCGTTTAGCAATGCGACAGGGGACGTTGTCTTACATAAAAATAGCTGGCTGCCAGGGTGGGATATACTTGTAGTTGAGGGTTAGCAATGATAGATGAACTAAATGAGGAGAGCAAGAAAGTTGGCCTACACACGAACTTCAGCAAGACAAAGATCATGTGCAACAACCACATTGGAGATAAAAACACCAAGATCAAAATTGGGGACATAGAACTGGAGATAGTAGATCACTACATCTACCTAAGACAACGAATCTTCATGAGACCCTTAAAAGAGGAAGAAATCAAGCGAAGAATCACACTATGATGGCAAGCCTTTGGCAGAGCAAGCTCAACCTTCAAAAATAAGAAGACCCCATTAATCCTAAAAAGAAAGGTGTATAACCAATGCATCCTCCCATTAGTCACTTATGGAGCTGAAACATGGAACTTAACCAAGAGACAGATCCGCAAACTGAGAACCATGCAACCTGCACATGAAAGAATAATGTTCGGCCTCACATGGAGAGACCACAAAACAGCACAGTACACCCGGATAAAAGAAAAGAGTCAGACACATCATAGAATCCATTAAAAAACTCAAATGGCAGTGGGCTGTCCATATTGCAAGAATGGTGGACAACCGATGGACATCGCAACTCACGACATGGATCTCCTGAGACCACGTGCGGAACCGAGGCCGGCAGAATGATTAGATGGAGGTACGAGCTAGACAAATTCAGAAAATACTGGCTCCCCGATACCCATGATAGAGAAATGTTGCAGATCCTTGGGAAGGTGTATGTCCAACGACAGACGTTAAAAAACTGATGGTGATGATGATGATGATGATGATGATGATGATGATGATGACATTAGGATAAATCATTCTCTTATTTTGACCTATACTATATATATTATAGAAAGCTGCTTCTTTCCATATATATATATATATATATATATATATATATATATATATATGTCTATTAATATATTTATGGAGCAGCAGAACGACAACTTTCTGCATTGTTGAGTAGTTTTCAAATCTAAATAAAAACAGCTATTAATTGGAAGATTCCATGAAATAAATGCTCTTATCTTCATTCATATTATAGCCACGAACATAGATACATATTTACAAGTGTGATCACTCGTAGATAACAAGATGATTTATCACAGCTAATTAAGTATACATCGCATGCAGAAATTCCTCATTGCAGAAACACTCCCTAGGGCCAACAACAACAACAACATATTTCTCTATCCACATCAAGTGATATCCGAAGTTACCACCCCAGTTTGTTCCGGGCACTTATGAAATGATTATTGTTAAAAGATTGACAGCGTCCTTAGAAGCCAAGCTGTCACATTGATAGCTGGCTTGGAAATTATAAATAGCCACTCACGTATTTCTGAAGAAGTTAGCTCCGATTAACGGAACATGTGAAGTTGAACAAAAAAATCACATTCATCTGTGACTTTTCGTCATCATCATCATCATCATCATCATGATTTTAACGTCCCTCGTTGGACATAGACCTTCCCTAGGATTTGCCACACTTCTCTATCATGGGTATCGGGGAGCCAGTATTTTCTGAATTTGTCTAGCTCATCTCTCCATCTAATATTCTACCGGCCTCGGTTTCGCATGTGATCTCGGGGGATCTATGTCGTGAGTCGTGGTGTCCATCGGTTGTCTGCCATTCTTGCAACATGGCCAGCCATTTGAGATTTCTAATGGATTCTATGATGTCCCTGACTCTTGTCTTTTCTCGAATGTACTGCGCTGTCTTGTGGTCTCTCCAAGTGATGCCCAGCATTATTCTTTCATGTGCACCTTGCATGGTTCTCAATTTACGGATCTGTCTCTTTGTTAGGTTCCATGTTTCAGCTCCGTAAGTGAGTATTGGGAGGATGCATTGGTTATACAATTGTCTTTTCAATATGATACTCTCAGAAAAATTTCAATCCATATCGACATACTCATTATATATGTGGATTCACCCTTTGGTTCCTTCCGCCAGGGTTGGTAGAGTAGTTATCGGAGGGTCGTTTGCTGATCCTCTCAGTCCATCAGGGTGGCATATCAGTGAGTGGTAATTTTGTCAATGGGAAAGAGAGCAGGGAGAATGAATCAATTCCTCTCCTAATAACACTGATAAGAAAGGGATCAGAAACAGCTTCAGCTGAAATTCCAATTGGGTTCATCAATTGTTTTTTTCGTCTCGGTAACCATTATGCTACAATATCTATCTATCTATCTATCTATCTATCTATCTATTTCTTCGAATATGAATGCGCACGTGTGTGTGTGTGTGTGTGTGTGTGTGAGTGTGATGACTTTATATGTGTATCAATGAATTTCTATAATTAGTGAAAGAAAAAAGAAAAAGCGAAAAAAGAAACACGAAGAGAGTAAGAGAGAGGGGAAGGGGAGAGAGGAGGAGGCCGAGAGTAAGAGTTAGTAAGAGATAAGGGGTGGGTGGGGAATCTACCACTGAAATTGTTTACAAAATAGCAATAAATAAACACATTTCATTCCGTCGCTTCTACCACCCTCCACCCGATGTGCCCTTTGAATGATGTCCGACCGAATTATTCCCGCGAACTTTGACTGGGGAACAAGCCCCATGCCTGTTTATTTCAGGGTAAATATAGGGGTAATCCTATGAACCCCGGGTAGATCGAGGAGGCAGATGGCTTCTGGCAAAGACTGATAAAATATTAGTAAAGTAGCACCTGGTTAATAAACAATCTCCAGAAGACCCAACTCCTAAGTGTCTCGGCAATTTGTATAAATTTCGTTCGCCTGCCGTTGGTTCCCCATACCCCCTATCGCTGGCACGAGCCTGTTTCTTGAAATAGAAATGGATTCGAGGGTTGGCGTACGCAAGAGCGAGCGCATTCCTAAAATAGTTGACTTGAATTTCCAGAATTTATTTAGTTTGGAAATTTAAAAAGAAATTTTTTAGCTGAAACCTAATAGACTAACCCCCTGATCAGCATCGTAGTTTGGTTCCGGAAAACACGACTCAAACTAAAACAACGTTAAGTGAAATCAATTTTACCTTAGACACACACACACACACATATACACACACACACACACACACACACACATATATATATATATATATATATATATATATATATATATATATATGGACTAATTTGTTCATTGTAGAGTGACTAACCAATGTCCAGTCAGAAAAATCACTTTCTTCGTAATTCTACCAGCCATATCTTACACTAGCAAATACCTGTAAAAATGACGGTTTCATTCATGCTCAGACCAACACTAACGAGTATATGGCTATCTTATTATGTAATTCATTTCCAGCAAGTCAGTGTTTTGAGGTCTCCACTCAACATTTTATTACAAACCTTTGTTTTTTAGCAGTATAAATCCATTTCATATGAACTAAGCCATCATCAGTCCTAGGTTATAAGAGGAATTGAACTGGGAATCATCATCATCATCAGTCTTTTAACGTCCGTCGTTGGACGTAGACCTTCCCCAGGATTCGCCACACATCTTTATCATGGGCGTCGCAGAGCCAGTAATTTCTGAATTTGTCTAGCTCGTCTCTCCATCTAATATTCTGCCAGCCATGCTTCCACATGTGATCTCGGGGGATCCACGTCGTGAGTCGTGATGTCCATCCGTTTTCCACCATTCGTGCAACATAGACAGCCCATTGCCATTGGAGATTTTTTAATGGATTCTATGATGTGTCTGACTCTTTTTTTTTTCCCCGGATGTACTCTGCTGTCTTGTGGTCTCTCCGTGTGAGGCCCAGCATAATTTTTCATGTGCACGTTGCATAGTTCTTAAATTGCAGATCTGTCTCTAAAATACAACCATACAATTACTCAATCAAACATTCAAATTTGTACGCATGACTTTTATAAGGATAAATAATCGTCTACGTATTTACATTTTCCCTTCTCGACGACATTACAACAAAACAACGTTAAATGATAAAGCGTTAATGGGTTAGGCAGTGTACTCTTAGGAATATACCTTTTAGCTGTGTACTTCCAGAGCCGGTGCTCGGTCCTACTTCACATCTTCTGCCACGTGCAAGACTTAATCCCCCCCAAACTACTTTATTAGATAGTATATTTCTTTTTCATTTTCTTTTTACAAACTTTCCAAGGTTCCAGTAGAGCTCTGCCCGCACCCTCACAGTTGTGAGGTTTGCACTTCGTACACGCTGCCTCTGATATCTCAAACAGTTGCCACTAGTCAGTGTTAGTGCCCTACGTAAAAGCTCAAATTTTGTTACCGATTTACAGGGCATACAGGCCCTTACAGATTAAAAAGTTGACACAAAACCTTGGAAAAGTTATCTAGTGGTATCGATTGGCCCGTTTTGACTCGTGAAGGAAGTTAGGGTGTTGAAGTGAGTTTTTCATCAATCTTGCTGGGGACCTTCGATTCTGCCTGACTGACCAAGTCAGACACAGAGAGAAAGGAAGAAAGAAAGGAGAGAGGAGAAGTGATAGGACAGCTACAACCGGGAACTGTGGTTTAGCAGTTGCTTTAGGACGTTGGAATTTTCTCTTTATCTGAAAATATATCTTATAAGATTTATAGTATGCACGTTGCAGAAGATGCAAATAGAAATGTCCTGCAAATCCGATTCAGTATTTTTCAGATAGAAAAAGTATCTTTGGAATTTATTTGGGACTTAGGATGAATAAAAAGGATCCTTCGTTTATGCAACACCTGTCTTGATGTCTTTATCAGTGCATGCAATTATGATTCTATCCCAAGTTGGCCTCACATGTCAGAACAGGTGGTGAAGCAAGAGGAAAGGTATGCCCTCCCATATCTCTCTGCCCCTCTCTCTATCCCTTTTCTCAGTTCTTTGGTTGAATTTCTATTTATTTTTTGTTTTTCATCTCTGATTAGCATCCCATGAGTCTAATTATGATGTTGCCTGAAACACAACGGCCTTTAAAAGATATGAGGTTAATATACAGCGGCAGTGCCACAAATATTATACTTTAAAGGTCGCCAAAGGTCAGCTTGCCCGGGAAGCTTAGAACCTAAGGCCTTGCTCTGATAATTTAAGAAGATAAAATTAACCAACAATCAATGAAATAATCATAAGACTGTTTCAAACACACCGGTTTGTTAATTCTTGGTCAAGCTGGTATGATATTTTCGAAAAGAAAGCAAGGAATCAGATTTATTGGTACGCTGACAATTAGAGAACGTGTACAACAGATTCCGATGATGGCTGCTACTGATACAACAAGTGTAGGAAACACGGTGGGAAGGGAAGCAGGGAAAGAAAGTTTGATATTTTGAGAAGAGGGTAGGGGGATCAATTTACTTAGCCCCACACATCTATCTATCTATCTATCTCAGTCTGTTCATATCTATCTATCTCAGTCCGTTCATATCTAACTATCCATCTGTTTGGCTTTGTCTATATATCTATATATCTATCGATCTATCTCTTTCTATGTATAATTATATGTGTGTGTAGTGACTTTATATATGTATGTATGCATTATATATATATATATATATATATAGAGAGAGAGAGAGAGAGAGAGATGAGGGGCAGACGGAAAAAACTACTACAGAGGTTGTTTACAAAATAACAATAAATAAACACATTTCATGCCATTGCTTCTACCACCCTCCATTCCGATGTGTTCTTTGAATGATGTCCGACCGAACTATTCCTGCGAACTTTGACTAGGAACAAACCCCATGTCTGTTTATTTCAGGGTAAATATAGAGGTAATCCTGTGAACCCCAGGTAGATTGAGGTGGCAGATGGCTTCTGGCAAAGACTAATAAAGATATTAGTAAAGTTTAATGAGAGGGTAGGTTGGGAGAGAGAGAGAGAATTAGAATCAGGTAGTTTAATAAGAGGGTAGGAAAGAAGAATAGAAAGTTAAGTAGTTTAAAAAGGGAGTAGGGAGAGATATTGGATAAAAGAAAGTCGCGCAGTCTAAGGGGTAGGAAATAAATTTAGATAATTTTATATGATAGAGGATGAAAAGTAAGTTAGGTAGTTTAATAAAAAGGTAGGAAGGGACTGTGGAGAATATAAAGTTATATAGTCAAATAATAGGGTAGGAAGGGGGAGGGCTGATGGCTGCAACTGATACTATGTGTGACAGACAAATCTGTTATTACGTATGGGATGTATTTGTGTTTCTATTCTTCTGAACAATCATATTATAACATAAAGTCGTTATTTACAGTGCCCAACGCTTGCAGATAGACCTCACAAAATCTATTTCGCAATGAGGTTTGCATCATATGCAATTTCTCCCAACGAAGTTCCCTCACAGATTGTCGGATTCAGTTGAAATTTGGTCCTGGAGACTTTTGGATCAAGGTGCAACTCTGGATCCATCGAACTATAAAAAGCGTCTTTACGCTGGTTATGGATTCTGCTGTTCCTGTAAAAAAAATGATCCATCATCATTTTAAGTGCAAAGTCTCTAAAATAGTCTAAACTGGTTTTAAGTACACTAAAATATTCAATTGTATTGGGATAATTGAATATTTCCTTTACGCTAACAGGATCAAGATAATTCATTTATGCAAATCAGTCAACTCCGTCCCTGTGTTATAAATGGAACTGTTATTACATAATGAAGTGTTTGGTGAATTCATTTAATTGTATTGTGAATAAAACCTGATTTTCATTGAAGGTTACGGCTTGCTTACTGATTTTGCGAACTGCGATACTACCACAAGGTAGAGCAAGAGTTGAGGATGCCAGGTGTATACGATATTTTTATTTTTATCTATTCATTTATTTATCTATTTATTTACCTATTGTTAAGACGTTTTTCGAATGCAGTGACATACGCTGCTTGTCAGTTGTAAGCGATTAGGAAAGGGTATTTCACTCTGTATGTGGCCAAGTTTTTTATATTATCTGTGAGGGAATTGTTATTAAATTATCAAACGGTGGGGCAAAAGTATTCAAACTTGCCCTTAGGAGACTGGGAAGCGTAAAAATAGATCTCGAACAAATGATGTCAGTCTGAGGTCATTCTTCCGAAGAATTTGTCTGCTTTGCTTATTTCGTGAAGAATGCCTCTCGATTCCATTCTTTTTCGGCAACATAACAATCAGCTACATATTTAACCTTTACATCGACATTGAAAATGGTATCAATAGCTAAAAGATTATTCATAATGAATAGAAGAAGAATATACTAAGAACACATCAGTAAAAAATGAAGCGGCTTCTTCTCACTTGATTAATAAACCTGTTAGAATAAGGTCCATAAAAAGTCAAAAGAGCTCTTTTTCGAAGGAAAAAAGTATTCTAGAAGGGGTTTAGTGGAGTTCTGATGCCAATTTTCAAGTTTACAGACAAAACGGTGGGAGTGTCAGGATCACTGGAACATACAAGCACACGCACGCATATAAAAAAGGGATAAAACCTTTGGTCACCTTTTTATAGTTGTTCAATAATCACACAGCTAGCAAGAAAAAAAAAATCTAAATGTCTTATATTTACGATCACACATCCGGGGAGGTGCAGGGTGGCCGAACGGATTTTGACTCAAAGGATGGATTTGGCGTCCAAGTTCAAACTCACTTCTTAAATCCATCTCTCTCCTTGATAAAGTAAAGTGACTGACACCACCTAGAGTTCTTGTTGCCTCAAGTCTATTTCGCATATCACTAACACAAGTGGAAATGTGACACATGGGGTCCAAACACAGACGGTTATAGCCAGCATAAGGCCACAAATAACTTTACATACCCAGCCCCCCTACCAAAAAAAAAAACATCTATATATTTACAGTTACTTATAGATATCCATCAGGGCATTTTCTTCAGTTGGAAATAAAACTACTGAACACTTTTCAGTGGAGGAGCTTATTGTTCCGAATGGTGGGTAGGCAATAAGTTTTACCAGCAGAATTGTAGCCTTTGAGTGGAAGTATTGATTCTCTGAGAAACAAAGATTATAGATCCATAAAAGTAGACGTGAAATTTGTAAATAATGAATTCAAACACACATATACACGTATGTATGTTTGTGTTTATGCATCTGATTGGTTAATTCAACCTTCCTATTTTGATATGATGACATTTTGACATGAAGATTACGTCATTGGAACTTCTGAGACTTCATCTCCGATTACCCTTTAGAACAGCTTTGATCGGGTTGAGACTTAGAGGAAAAATAGAAATTAAGAGACTTGGATTAGTAAAAGAATGAATCATCCAATCCATACATAAACAACCCCGTCATTTTCAGCGGGTATATGCTAATATATATATATATATATATATATATATATATATATATATATATATATATATATATATATATATATATATATAGAGAGAGAGAGAGAGAGAGAGAGAGAGAGAGAACAAAAGATAGGAGTAGACAGGTAAAGCACACATATATTACACCAAAGCAGTGTGATTTTTCCAAGATCTAATCCTAAATTAATTGAGTAGAAATCGTATTACATACAATGTGAACCGTTTCCCGGTGAACTGAAGCTGTAATCTGTATTAAAATGATCCGATTTCTATATATGTAGGTGTTTGTTCGTGTGTGTGTGTGTGTGTGTTTGTGTTATCGTAAAACAGCAAAAATGACCCCTCATATCAAAGGTTAGCGCTATACCATCAAAATGCTTTTATTTGTCCAATGGTAATAATTCGGGTTTTAATTTTAATACATCGTAATTCATATTTTTAGAATCACAAAGCGAAGTCTTTCATTTTTGCTAATCCTCGGGTCATTGACTTTCAATGCTCCGTTGGAATCTTCGAGTACAAAATCTCTTTTTCTGATGCAAAATCTTACATTTGTAGATCTTTTTTTTCTTTAATCATAAGAATTCCAGTAATGCCATGGTTATAGTGGCTACCATAATTATTGACTTTGAAGTTTTCGATTTTTTCCTTTGGAACATTTCGGTTCCAAAGTCTACGCATGGGCACCCAATACCACCTTTCTACTTTTCAAAGGATTGTGGGGGGGGGTATATCTATTCCAAACAGGGTGGGGGTGATATATCAGAAATGTATCCCAGGTGCAACCTAATACCGTTACGAAGAATAGAACCATCTTTGTATATGGATATATTAAGTTGGGGTAACATAAAACGATTGCACAGCGCTGTAATCCTTTATGGACTATGAAGTTCCAACATTCAAAACCCCTCGCCTTCAGCGAAAGGGTCTAATCCAGGGGGGGGGGTTGAATGCCCAGTTTGAGACCACCAAGCGTTGACGCCCATGTGTCTACGTATCAGGCGAAGTTTTCTAAAATTTGAGAAGTTTACAAGTTGATAGCTTGGAGGTAAGTGTATTACAAGTTGAGTTTTTTTTTCTCATGGAGTTGAATGTGTGGTTGCCAATTTAGATGTTTTTTGGGGGGGTTTCTTTTTCGAATTTGTGAGTCCAGTGTTGATAACATTTAGATTAAAAATTATTTTCGTGTTTCTAATTCCAGTGCTGCCAATTGAAATTTTTTTCATCTTTTTTCCGAATTTGACTTCTCATCCAGATAGATAAACCAAGAAATTTATATGTATTTATTCCATGAACAGTTCTCAACATTGCTTCAAATTCTATGTCACTATGTTCCTTATCCAAATCATTTATGCAATGAGCTGCCCTTTCGTAATTTTGAGCCATTTCTTTTGTAGGCTATGCCTTATCGATGGAATTCCTGGACACTGCATGATGCAAAAAACACCGGGGGAAATGGCAAGGAGAAGGGTAGGAGATGCGGATGAGGAAAGAACTGAACATCTCCAGATTGAGAGTAAACGGCCAATAAAGAGAGAGAATAAAAAAAGATGAGGAAAGACCTGGACGAGAAGATAATGTAAATTCTATTAATAGGATATTACTTAACATCAACTTTAACGGTAACCGAAAGAGGCCTTTAATCGAGTAAAATTAAAAAAGATATTTATCCTCAAATGCCAAGGAACTCGTCTAAGAGCAATGTAAACAAGGAAACAATACTCGATCACTAACGGAACTAGACACACTTTTTCTAATTAGCAGCGTTTGACTTGTTAACATCACTGGTAATCTCATCAGACAACATGAAGGCCAGGCTTATAATGTTAAACTCTGTAGCAGAGATATTCTAAAACACAGGGAACTCTTGTAACACTGTTACTCAAGTACCATATCTCATTCACCCGTGACTAAATTTCCTTACACTTTCGTTCATTTTTTTAAAGTCATCGCGCGTGATAAGTGCCCAACAGACCCTTTTCCAAAAAGTTGACAAAATTGGATTCAAAGTTTGACGAACCTTCGCTCGCAATGTATTTGCTGAATCGAGAGCTACGATGTTCATTCTTTTCTGGTGCATATTGCTATCAATCTTATGCAAATATGTCATGTTTTCCTCACAATAATTTGTGTGTATGCGTATGTGTGTGTGTGTGTGTGTGTGTGTGTGTGTGTGTGTGGAAATAACTCGAAGTTGATATCCGAAGTTGATCCGTGCACCAGACACTGCAGTATCAAGTTTGAAGTCGTTTGGATCAGCAGTTCTCGAAATGAAGTGCGTGTGTGTGTGCACGATTTAAGTTAAATATCTATACTTAATTGAATATATACTTTGTGTTAATAAGAAATGACAAGGTCATGGTGAAATATGTATCTTCAATGATTTCAAAGTAATATATATATATATATATATATATATATATATATATAGAGAGAGAGAGAGAGAGAGAGAGAGAGAGAGAGTGTGAGTGAGAGAGAGAGAGTGAGTGAGAGAGAAAGAGAGAGAGAAAGAGAGAGAGAAACTAGGGTTTTTTTCTGCCCAATTTTTTCATAGAACGAGACGAGTTTAAATCATAGTTAGATGACGGAACAGCATTTTTTATTCATTTCTGCTCTGATAGTTCTTACCATCAAAGACGATATTTTGATGTTTTTGATTCTGCTATTAACGACATCATGAATAGAGAACAGTGTCTCATTATTCCATGTTAAAACCTTCCGAAGATATTCATGAAACCAGATGCACGTTTTGAACGGCAGGGCACTAAATTTAACATAATTACTGATTTAGCTAAAACTCTCGTGAAAATCATGTGTCGTTTTTTGACCAAGCTTCACTCGCGATGCCATAGTTATTTTCTCGGGCTGGAATGTTCACTTTAGTTTTTTTTCGAGACTTTGAGGCTCAGCTTTTGATTTTAATATACATAACAGTGTTTTTGAAATATTTATAGCGTGGATAAGCAAAACATGAGAACTTCTGATTTCTTTCTTTTTTATAGAAAAAAGCAGAACTTTTGTTTGTTTGTTTGTTTGTTTGTTTGTTTGTTGTTTTGTTTTTTTTTTTACAAAACCTCATACTTCACGTATTGTAACTTCGTAAGTGGATAATATACATTAGTGTACTCTCGGGTGCCAAATGAACACCCAAGCCCACACATATTGATTTTTCCCGACCCCCGGGACCTTATTAGAATATCTAATCAAATGTTATCAAATATGGCTCAATATTTTTTTAATTTCTCAAATTGTTCTCCTAATGAACAAAATGTTTGTCAGTTGACTGATAGATGAATACAAGAAAAGAAATACAAATTTCAATACTAAATCATTAACCTTCGGAATATCTATGTACATCTACAGTGACAGTAGCTTACTGTTGATGGGGGGGATGCAAAGAGGAATAAAATCCAAGATATCCAAATCTGAAAATTTAGAGGTACTGCTGTATCTTGATTCATTAGGCTCATGTCATTTTCTGTCCACGACCTGACAGTTCATTAAACCACCCGCTTATTTTTTTCAATTTTTCTGACCCTCGCTTATAAAGACCTCCCGTTTTTTTGACACCAGAGGGTTATATGCACCAGAATCATGATGCAGAATATTCAAGCTTAATGAAAATATCGCGAGCAAAACTTCGATAAACGTTGAATCCAATTTCCTCAACTTTTTAAAATATGGCTCGTTGAACACTTATCATGCGCAGCCGATAAAATCAAAACCTGAGTGAATAGTCTTTCACAGTTTATGTTTCATTCACCCATCATTTACCCTTTTGATTTAACCCCCGAACAAATAATTTCATTCACCCTTGCGCGAATCATTCACCAATTTGAGAAATAGACCTTAGCATTCAGTCCGCTGGAGCGCCTATTAGATCTGCTAAACCCGTAACAGAACAACAAACCACAATCCACCAACATCACACTCGTCATAAATACCAATCAATCATAGGCTGCAAGCACGTAGAATAATCAAGTGGTAACCTGAACAAGGCAAGTGACTTTAACAAGTACTTAGAGAGAGAGAGAGAGAGAGAGAGAGAGAGAGAGAGAGAGAGGGGGGGGATATAATGAAAAACAATGCTGAAAAATAAGGAAAAATATGCCATGAAAAACAAGAATCAAGTTGTATAATAAGACAATGTGAAAACGGAGAAGTTGTCCGTTGATAACAATGGCTTAAAACTGATCAACAACAATAAAACTCAAAATTTATATCTTCGCCAACAACCAGTACTGTCTTTTTCCCCAGATTAGTAATCATCCGGACATACGGGTACTGCATTTGCAAGTTTTTCTGAGATGCAAAAGTGCTTCTGAAGATGCTGATAAAATACGGCGAAATGCACAAAGACTTAGAAGCCTTATCTCCAAGATTATAACACACTTTTGAGATGTAACACACTTTTTTCTCAAATCTTTCACTTCAACATTGTCAAATCACAACCACCATCCAGTAGAATTAACACACACACATATATATGTGTCCTCAATTGGTTGATTTAGAAAAAGAAAGAAATAGAAGTAACGTTGGAGCTTTTTGTTTTCATAATTAAAGGAAAACATATTAATGGTTGCTGATCAGTGCAGTAGGAACGAACTGCAATCATTTACCGGCTTTATATCCTTGTAATTCTTATACATTTATATACTGATCAATGGTAAGTCAACCTTCTATCTTTTCATATTCTTGTTTATAACTTTTTTAGCGAAGCGAAGCTGTAGCCGCAATACTCGCTTGTCAAGGAGATTTTCAGAAGCGACTCGAGTATAAATACTTAGCATGCCTATGTGCTATGGATAATTGGACAGATGCGTATATATATATATATATATATATATATATATATATATATATATATATATATATATATATATATATATAAACACCCATTCATACACTCACACACATGTATATACTATACAGAGAAAAGTCGTATAAAACATCATCAATTTTTACTCCTCCGTCTATCCCAGCATCTATACCTATATACATGTATCTATCTATAAATCTCTGTTCATATCAATTCAGCTATCTTGCTATCTCAATTAGTTTAAACCTATCCAATTCTTTTATATATATATATATATATATATATATATATATATATATATATATATATATATACATACACACACAGGAACTAAAAAATATTTCAGTTCACATCATCCATTTGGTTGATTTCTGCCTGTTTATTCTTTTGGTGTCTATTTACGTAAGCAGATTTATGCATTCACTCACACAAATCAATATCCCTCATTCTATTTTTGTGTCTTCCACGGAAAGCTGATTTGTTGTATTACAACTCTATAGACTATCGATCATACCGTCCTGTACCATGAGGTAGGATCGAAACCTTAGCTTCAGACCCAGAGGCTAGTACGGTCAGCAAGGTTGAATTTGTGCATATATTCCCCATCTACCAGAATGCTCCATTCCATGTTGGAAGAGCATTGCATAAGCTTACAATGAATGAGTCACCTCACTTAAGAAGTGTTCAACTCTGAATAGAAGAGCGTTATATATATATATATATATATATATATGTATATATATATATATATATATATATATATATATATATATATATATATATATGTATATATATATATATATATATATATATATATATATATATATATATATATATATATATATATATATATATATATATATATATATATATATATATATATATTGGGTGCAAAAAGTATTTATTTCAACATACAGCTTCTAAATTTGCCAGAATTTAGACTTAAAACGTTTGTATATAACGTTTAATGCTTGTGTATATCTGTGTGTACAGGATGGCCGAACGGTTAACGGTGCAGAGAATCGACTCGGCGAACCGAGTTCAAACACCGAAAGAAACAGTTTTTGTTCTCTGGGAAAGGCATTAATCCATCTCCCCCCAAGCTATGGGTAATAGTGCATAAATCAAGTGAAGTAACTAACGCCAATTCGGGTGTTTCCAGCCTCTGAGTCTATTTTGCAAATCGCAAATGGAACGAGTAAGTTGCAATGTGATACACTGAGCTCAAGCAAGGACTTTTGAAGCCTCAGCCAGCGTAAAAGCACTACTTAATTCATTTCCCATTCTCCTACAGATCCTATCCAACTTAATCCAAATATCTTTTACGTGAAGAAGATGTAACCCTCTGGGAAATATAATTACACTGTTGGTAAATGACTTCCGCTGACTGAGAAGCATTTGCAGGTGCTTATTTTAAAATAACGGCAAATGTAGGTTCCAGAAGGCGTGGAAAAAGATGCATATTATCCCAGAAATCTCTTAGAATGTATAAAAACTCGGCACACGTTAGAGCTATAGATAGATAATTGCCCTGTCTGTCTGGTTTCCCTCAAATGCCCTGTGCATGATCTTAGAGAATGGGTATTATTATAGTATACTTTTCAATAAACATACACAGGTCTTTCCATCATCAACGTTATTGCAATCATGATCATCATCGTAATCATTACGGAGATTTTCATCATCACCATTATGGGCATCGCAGCCATCATCATTGTCACCATCATCGTCATAATGATATCATCATTATCATCGGCATCATCATCATTACCATCCTCTTTAGAAATGCGTTGATGGACGCAGACAGTCTTTTGGTGAACGTAGGCCTCCCCCAAGATCTGTCAGTTTTTTCTGTCTTCCAACCGTCACAGAGCCAACACTAATTGAATTTGTCTAAATCATTACACAATCTTATTTTTGCCGGTAAAAACTTTGCATATGATCTCGGGGGGATTTTCAACGTATTGCAACAGAAAAGTTGTTGATAAGTATATTCTCATCGCAATTGATTTCGTACATGGAAATAAGGAATGACACTGCAGGAATTCGTAACACTGTCATTATGCAATGACGATGTCAGGTTGTTTAGATCCGGGATCACCAATCTTTTTTGTACCACACATCAGTTTGATTTGACAAAGTGTTATTCAAACGAACTAACAGCTAGTCAAGATTATTGTAACAATTTGTAATAAATCTCACTAAATCAAGAAAACAACCCTTTTCCCGGGTAGAATCCGGAAATGGTCAAGGCTATACTGCTCAGTGCTGCATATTTAGATTTTTTCCCCTCAATTTTTAGAATCAGGGAAATACTCACAAATTCAAAGTATAAAAAAAGTAAAAGTAAAAACATGCCTGGTGATTCATTCAATAGAGACAGTAACATAACCAACGTCATATCGCAACAACTCGTGTTTGGTGTTATCAATTGAAACAATTGAAACATGATCAATGAATAAGTTACTTCTCTCGCCTGAGCAGTAATCTCTAAAACGCGTAATACATACATACAGACCGACATGAAAACTGAAGAAACCTGTTTCGACTGTTTTTGAGACAGTTTTGATATACGGTTTCCAATATCTAAATTGGCAACACTTGACTCATAAATCTGCACAATAAAAATGAAAATGAAAAATACCGAAATTGGCAACACTGGTTTAGCCGAGGTGTTCTTCAATTTGCTTCCTTGGAAAAAATCCAACTTCTATCACCGGCGAGAGATTTTCTTTCTGTGCTTAGTAAGAGAAGACATCAATTAAAATCTAGTTTCAAATTTTTATTTAGGAATTTTCAGTTATCAGTTTCTACCCCCCCCCCCCAAGTGCCCAAATGAAATATCATCACAGATTTTCTGTACTTAAAATATTATGGTTTCGTAGACATACTGGCGTTATTGTTAGAAAATAGATGGCCAAGAAGGAAGAACTTTTGTCACTTGAGTCATGGGTTGTAGATAACGCCAATGAATGAGCTATTGTTGATTGTTGTAACTGCCCGTTGTGTTTCATGGAACTACGATAAAAGGAAAAGATGGTGTACTTTTTTACCATTGTATATGCCAAGTTTCTTGCGCATCAGTCATTGAGACCAGCGTAAAACAAACTAGTTACTGCACAAGACCTAACTGTTGCCTTTGGTTCCCATAGGAGATCGAACTGTTTTTAGGGGTGACATTTCAACACCTCTGTCTAAAATGCACCAGTTCAGCTACTTAGAGGTCACATGTATATGAAAAGAATCAGAATTTTAGTTATACACCGATAGATCGATGGGAATCAGATCATTATATTCGAGGTGCATGCAAACACAGATCCCATATCATTTTCTTTTCAAAATTTCTAAAACTAATTTGCATAAAACTGATTTGGTTTTTTTTTGTCGGTAGAATATTCTCATTTTGTTTTGTCTTTTCGCTTACTAATCTGCATACTTTTTGTTTCAAAATGTAAGTGTACCATAATGCAAATAAATAAACAAACTGGAACATTCGTTGATTTAAAGTAAATTTTATGTTATTTTAAATTTTACTTTGGTCTTTTTTCACCGACGGGCGTTGTAGGCTCTATCCATTGACCATTTGAAGGTGAAAAAAAAAATAAAACAAAATAAACAAACAAACAAAAAAAATACGGGAAGATTTACATTCGTACAGATTTTCCCTGCAATCCGAAAGAGCGTAAAGTGAAGTATTTGTAAACACAGGAAATTTTACTCGAAGTTTACAATTATTCGCGTTAAAAATATGTACGCAACTAAGTTTAGTTGCTCCCATGTCGCGTCGCACATGATTTCGTCTTTATTTCACGAACAATCTATTAAGATCCAATCATCGTTTGCAACAATCATAAAATTTTACGGGGCTGAGGTATTAAGCCGATGCACAAGATGAACTGCTTTACAAGACAAGCAGCTCCATATCTAGAGGGGAAAAGTATATCCATGCCATTCCCAAGGGTATTAGAGCAGGATTCACCGATTCCATTCCTGTTGTCGTTAGAAGTTGATCCACAACTCTCGTCTATCTATGACGGATAGAAAATGCCACCCTCGTATTGTTATCATAAATTTAATGATTTTTACCTTATAAGTAATGAGATTTTAAAAGATCTACGCCAACGTTTTCTCATTATAAATTTCGGCAACAGAACGATAAAGATACTCTGTGGTATCGTTGTACCTACAGTTGTACGAGTTAAAACTAAAGGAAAAGAGGAGACTTATCATGTATCGTACAGCCGCAAGTTTTGCGTTATACGTGTTTACAACTGAAGAAAATATACAACCTGATATATAACCTGATCTCTCGGACTTCAGGCTGACAAAGGTTTCGTGGTAAGGTTATCCGACAGACGTTTCGCTGAGAGCCTTTCGGTTGAAATGATATTTCATTGTCCAGACTGACGTACGTTTCACCTGACACTTTTTTGTCGGTAGGATATTCTCATTTTGTTTTGTCTTTTCGCTTACTAATCTGCATACTTTTTGTCTCAAAATGTAAGTGTACCATAATGCAAATAAATAAACAAACTTGAACATTCGTTGATTTAAAGTAAATTTTATGTTATTTTAAATTTTACTTTGGTCTTCTTTCACCGACAGGCGTTGTAGGCTCTATCCATTGATTATTTGAAGGTGAAAAAAAAAAAAAAAAAACAAATATAAGAAGATTTACATTGGTACAGATTTACCCTGCTATCCGAAAGAGCGTAAAGTGAAGTATTTATTACCATTAATTTATACGGCGATTTGAGCGTTCCCCGACTAAAAAATAGCATTCTTCTCTGTCAGCCTGTCTCTATGTTAAAGCTTGAGCATTTTCGTCAACAGTGGTTGTTATGGAAGGCTTGTATTACGACAGTATGTTTGATTGCTTTGCCATACGCATCTTTCTATTATACAGTTTTTAAAGGCACTCAGATAATCGTGCAAACCAGCCCTGAAGCTACTTGATCTTTCAAAATCAAAATCAAACTTTTCTATCATTGCTGCATTGTCAATTAAAACGGAAATATCACACAATGTTAATTTTGTGGTCTGGGAACGCCCAACATTTTTACTTGTGAATTAATCAAATTGATTGTGATTGTTTCTTCGCTTCTCACCATCATGGTCAATTGTACAGAAAATATCATACAAGGTTATTTGGGGGGTCTAGAAACGCTTAAAATTCTTTCATATAATTCAATCAGATTAATGGTAACTGTGTCTTCGATTTACGCCATTTCGGCTCACGGAAGGTTTTGTTAGAACTCTCGGACAGCGGGGAAAACTTGTATTGACGAAGAAGATCGATTAAAGTATTTTCGAATGAACATTATATCGCATTATACATAATAATGACGGTAAGGCAAAAAAGAATTCTGCCACACCTTTGGGAATCTCTGATTCTCGACTTATTAATAAACATTTTTTCATATTGCACATCAAGGAGAGACACCCTCTTCAAAACTAAGTGAGTGTGTGACTTCTGCAGGATTCTCAGAGTTACACCCATCTTACTTTATCTTTATCAATCTTCCCTCTCTCTCCCACTTATATATATATATATATATATATATATATATATATATATATATATATATATATATATATATATATATATATATATATTTGTGGACAACGGAGAGCAGAGCATGCATAACTACTCCACCATTATGATGGATGACATTTATTCCCTCACTCAAAGAATGATCAGTTGATTATTTTCTGACGAGAACTGAAATTGAACTGCCTTCTCTTTCAGTATAAACCTTGAACACCTTGCAAAAGAAACCAACAGCAATTGAATACCGTACTGCATCCCTTACTCTCAGATAAAAAGAAATATAAAAAAATGAACAATAAACGATATTCTGTTATCGTCGTCAGCAAAACAATACTGAAGCATTTATAATAGAAAAACCTTTGAAAAACAGACTCGATGGTAATCATATATATACATATGCATTCTGGATATGTATACATGTATGTATATTCTCTCTCTCTCTCTCTCTCTCTCTCTCTCTATCTATATATATATATATATATATATATATATATATATATATATATATATATATATATTCTGCATATATACATATTCTGGATTGTTGTAGGAGCATGGGTAACATCCCCAGTACATTGTTGTTGCATACGAATAATCGGCCCCATTGAATAATGGAAATATGATCAAACCCAGAAGTTGAATCAACAGTTTAGATATAAAATAATGAATTTATGTATTATAAGTGAGTTATTAATAGGGATTAAACATATTGTTTCTTTGATTAAGCATTTTCATAGGCTTTAGTCTTTGTCTACGTACAAATAGAAACTTTTAATAAACATGATAAATCTATTGTTCAGCATTTTCTGACTTCAGCCACGAAACGCTTTATACACAAATGATGCTATGATTCGAAAGTTAAGGAACCACTGTTTCGAAAGCACAAACCAATACAGAGAACAGTAGCAAAAATGTGTAGTTTTTTCTTTTTTATGTCTGATGTGATATGTTTCAACTTCAAGGCAAGTGTTGATGAATATAAAGGTATGGAATAAATATTTGTCGTTTTCATTCTTTTGGTTTTGTATATATATATATATATATATATATATATATATATATATATATATATATATATATATATATATATATCTTCGAAGGATTTGATCATGAGAATGATTCTTTGCCTAATACCCGATTCCCATTGTCTCCTTCGAAGTAATAATTTACCTGCTGTTTGTACCTTGGCTCACAAATGATGATGCTCACAAAAAGGAGCGGTTAAAGCCTGTACTACTTCAAATTTCCACAAGCTGAAGAAATTCCTAGAAATTTTGAGTATCACCTCGAAGACATATAGATATTATATCCGTTCCTCACATAAATGCCTGCATGTGTACCAGAACTAATTATCTAAAAAATTATCTGAACTGAAAATACCAGCGCAAGATCTAGGCATTTTCAGTCCAAATTGAAGCACTATGCAAACTAAACTAGTGAATAGTCTCACCTAGTCTCTCCCAACCGTGATTCTGCAGAGCTCTCGGGTTCCGCAAAATCATCAAAATATAATTATGTTATGGAAAAGTTGACAATATGGAAGAGGGAAGAGATTTGATCGTGTTGTTGATTGTTATGAAGACAAATCCCATGCACCGGCACATTTTGGAGATGTGTTTGTGTTTGATCATTTGGAGCAGGTGGATTGAATCCACCCTCATAATGATCAGCAATACGATCATTTAACGTCCGGGTAATTTCCAATTCACCCTGCCACTAGCAAAATTGGTTGTGAAGCAATGTAAAACATCACCTCGTACAAATGACGGTGACAAATTTGATGCTAGCTAAACACATACAACTCCAGATATAATACTAAATTCCGTTTTCCTCTTATACACGCATTGTTATAGACCCTTTGGATACACTATGATTGTCCTAATTTCCAAAAAACCTAACCTTTTCCACAGAAACTACATCATCAGAACATTTTCATCCCGACCCTAAAAAAATCAACAGCATCAACTAAAAAGGACACCCACTTATCTTGAGCCTCCATTTGCATTCATCAAAAACCTTTTCCGTCTAATCATCATCAGTCTTTTAATGTCCGTTGTTGGACAGAGACCTTTCCCAAGGATTTGCCACAATTCTCTATCATGAGCGTCGCAGAGCCAGTTTTTCCTGGATTTGTCTAGTTTATTTCTCCATCTTGTGTTCTGTCTTCCTTGGAATCTCATGTGATCTCTGTGATCCATGTTGTGAGTCTTGGTGTCCATCGGTTGTCTTTCATTCTTGCAACATGGCCTGCCCATGACCATTTTAGTTTTTCAATAGTTTTATGATGTCTCGGACCCCCATTAATATACAGTAATAAATCCCCATTTTTTAATACCCAACAATTTCTGTACTCAAAATACCATACGTGTATTTTTGTGGTTTTCATCAATTTTCTGAAGAAACTTTCGCTTACAAAGTTCAGATGAAATCTGGCACAATTTTCAATTAATTACTCTTTTTAATATTTTTTTAACTTTACTTAATACTCTTGAGTATTTTTTCTCCTCCACATTGTCAAAAATTTGCATTGTAAATGGGACATTAAATACATTGTAAAATCAATTTATTAGTTCTGCGGCATAGAGCGCCCTGGAATAAAGAAATATATCTTGTTTTTTTTCTCCGTTTTCTCTCTCTCTCTCTCTCTCTCTCTCTCTCTCTCTCTCTCTCTCTCTCTCTCTCTCTCTCTATCTATCTATCTATCTATCTATCTATATATATATATATATATATATATATATATATATATATATATATATGCCAGCAACATATGTATATATTGCTGGCATCATTGAATCATGAGTTCCTTGGCCAGCTGATTAATCAAACATTCAATAGTTGAGTTGGAAAATCCAATTCAACGCGACGTAACTAACTAGTCATTTTCCGTTCTATTCCTACGAGGTCTGTCCGAAAAGTATCCAGCAATTCTGGATATCTCAAGAACCGGTTGCACATCGTTGATGCAACTTGGCAATTTGTTTTCGTTCCGTTAGTGTAAAATGGTTAGCTGTTTTCCAGACAGTTTTTCATATATGGGGAGAGAACGTCGCCTAAATGACTTTGTGTGGGTGCGATTCTCAACAACTGCTGACTTCATTCATGTGTTTATCTCTTCTCTCATCGTTACAATTTTCCCAGTTGTTGCCCCAAACGTTGCCACTGGCAGACAAATCTGATAATCACTAAATATGCAATGGTTTCTCTTTGGCGAGATTTTGAATTCCTGCAGTCATTTGTTCTCATTTTCACCCACGCAACAGTTTTCTTTTTTTCCTTTCCTCGTTTTCCTTTCCAAGTTTAGCATGGTCTGGCACAAGGCCACGTAGACAATACATTCAGGAGGATTAATGTCGCTACTGCAATGTATTGACTGGCGATACTAGCTTGCAAAGCTTCGGGGCCATGTGAGCAACGTATTCCGTGAAGATCGATCTCGCTACTGCAGTGTTTGAATTCTATGATACTGGCTTTTCAACCCGTATTTAATGCAATATATATATATATATATATATATATATATATATATATATATATATATATATATATACATATATATATATATATATATATATATATATATATATATATATATATATATATATATATATGTGTGTGTGTGTGTGTGTAATCAAGGAGAGAAAAAACTCAACGTGTGTTTCATGGTTTTAATTTTAAACAAAGTAATATTATACATATATATATATATATATATATATATTCAGCTAAACAGCCAGTGATATTGCAAAGGCCTGAATAACTGTATTCACTCAAAATTCTCATCTCGTTTATTCTATGGCCCATATCCACTCTATTCGTTTCTTACAATGCGGCAGTTATGTATTGAGATATATATATATACATATGATCTGACAGAATGATTATAAATTCTGTTATATCATATGACCTCCTATCATTATATGGTTAATCTATCACTCGGCCTAGACAACGTAAATAGAATAAACAATTGAAGAAAATAGGCGGCTGCAGGAATCGGCCTTGCGACCGATAGGGATGCCGTTTCAATGTAGCTTAGCTTTACTCTCACCATTGAGCTAAACAGCCGGCGGTGATGCAAAGGCCTAAGTAAGTGTTTTCACAATAAATTCTCATCTCGTTTATTCTACGATCCATATCTGCTCTATTTGTTTCTTTCAACGCAACAGTAGTGCATCACTTGGCCTAGAAAACGTAAATAAAATAAACTATTAAAGAAAATAGGGCTGCTGCAGGAATGGAACCTACTTTATACTACATAGAAACTTATTTTAAATGAACTCTGTCTTTTCCAAATTCTTGGACAAGTGGAAACTGAATTTCCGACAGTTTCTCTGCATTGCAAAAGTGCTTCTGAAGACGCCGATGGTGAAATGCATCGTTCCTTATAATCCTTATTCTTCTTCTGGATTATCTTACAACACCAGCACACATACACACACACACACACACACACACATATATATATATATATATATATATATATATATATATATACTGCTGCTGTCATTGATCGATCTGCTCATTAGCCAGCTGCTTAATTAGACATTCAATAGCCTTGAAAAATCTTTAAGACGTAGTTATATACATGGAAAACGACCAACCTTAAACTATAAGGCTAAGAGATAGGAAGACAGAAAGAAAAGCTACGAAAGAAAGGAAGGAAGAGCTATTAGAAAGGGTTGGAAATAGAAAGAAATGCAAAGAAAGAAAGAAAGGAAGAAAGGAAGAACGGAAAAGAGATAGACAGAGAGAAAGAAACGCCAAGAAAAGAAGATAGGAAGTCAGAAAGAATCGCCAAGAAAGAAATCATACTCAAAAAAAGGAGTGCCTATAAAGAAATACATTGTGTGTGTGAGAGAGATAGAGAGCGATATGCTGCTGAAGGAAGAAAGTAAAAAAAAAAGAAAGAAAGACAGACAGAAAGGAACACCACTGACGAAAGAAAGAAAGAAAGAAAGAAAGGGTGAAAAAATGGAAGATCTAAATATGTGACTTGCTTGTATCCTCATTTGAGTCTCTGAGAAATCTCTAGCAACTTTCCTGGCAACTATATAAAGAAATTGAAATTCAAACCAACTTGATAACACCTGACGTATTTATTATAGATGTGATAGTCAAGTGTTTCGCGACGGTTATTTTTGCTCGTGTTGCTGATTGTAAGTCTAGACAAAGTGTTATCATAGGGGGCTGTCAAGTACCACCATGATGCCTTTCCCAAATTATAAAAAAGAACATGAGAAAGTAAGACGGAAAGAAAGAAAACCTTCAAAAAAAAAAAGAAAAAGAAAGGAAATGATACCAAATAAAGAGAGATAGCAAAAAATTGAAAAGTACAAAAAAGAACTGCCAAAAGAAGAAACAATTAAGAAAGAAGAAAAAATTATCCAAGAAGAATAGAAAAAAAGAGAAGAATGAAACGCCGTAGCCTGTGCTTATATGAGAACTGATTATCTTTGAAAATTATCTGAAATTATCTTGAAAATATATATCTTCCATCTAAAATTATCGTAAAAATTAGATCTTTTATAAAAAAAATTATCAGAAAATACCAGCACCAGATTTGGACATTGTTCATCCAAAATGACCATAGTGTCCCCCCAAATCATTTTTTGAAATAACAAAAATGTTTTTAGATTGTGCCAAGTGGTGTACCCATGTATAAGGTTGCAGCCCCTAAAAGATGACCAGGAGCACCCGGAGACACACACGGTGACGAGCAAAGAGAGAAATATCTGTAGCCCACTAGGCAATTCCTGAGGCTACAGTAATTCGAAAATACGAAAATAATAAACCAAGGAACTTCCCAGCATTTGTTTCTATTTTGATTTCTATTTTTAATCCTCATTTTTTTCTTTATCCCTGCTCCTTGCAATAATCTCTGTCCTGCCATCTGCTCGGTCATATCTCATGATCTCTCTATTTATAGTTTCGTGGCATCTTTTGAATTGCCCGTCTCTTCTTGAGCGATTATATTTCGTAATGTGCCTCTACTTTGATTATTTCAACTCACCTTTTTTTCGCAATTTATCATTTCAATCGCATCTTTCAACTATCTTCTTCTAAACCTTTCGTTCTAATCTGAGTCACCCTCTTTCCGGTATCAAAATGTTCCGAGACGCTCTTCCTCTGGAGAGACTCAACTATTCCCCTCTCCCTATTAATCATTATCATCGTCTCCCTCATCATCATTATTCCCTCCTGCTCCCCTCCTCCTCACCATCAGTCATTCAAACTCCGGTATAGGTAATAAGCCTTCCCCCTGGTGTACCAGGGTTTATTTTTCAGTTTCTGAGCGTCAAGCTACCAAAACATTCTAAACTTTTCCAGATTATCAAGCCATCTTACTTTTCGTTGGGCACAATTTTGCTCATGATCTCGAGAGATTCATGTTGTGAACCGCGATGTCTAATGGCTGTCTGTTATACTCACAACATGACTGGCCCTCAAGACAGAAATGTTTGTTTCATATCAAAATAATCCAATGGTTGTTCGAGAGCCCTTCCGTTGAATATTGGTGAGCGAGATTGTTTTGCAAACAATTGCTCCTGTAGTGAGTTATATTCTCACTGGACACTCCGCACCGCAGGTACCCAGACATCCGGCTTTCCAATTCTCTGTGCACCGTCTGACACCACCTTGAGCAGGATGTTAATGAACTGTCCTTTTTAGGGTCTGAATAAGAAAACTATATAAATTACCTTGAAGTGTTTATCACTCAATAAGCTCCCCAGTAATACTTTTGAGGACCCCATGGCTTTGCAGATGCTAGGTTGGGAACCACTGGTCTAGAGTAGCCCCCTTTTTTTTAATTTGGAAATCACTACCCTACCTACGGCTGTGGCAGTGTGTTACACCAAGGTAAACTGAGAAAACATCTATTAAGTACCTCACTGAGTAGTATTAGTTAACAAGATTGTCTCACACAGCATTGCAACAGAAGTGAGTTTCATTTTCACTACGTGTTCCTGGTGGCCTAAAACCGTGTTAAATCAAACTTATTAATCCTTCACTAATTGCTTTTTATTGCATCTGCTCAGACCGCCATACAACGACCGTTAATGAATAGTACAAATGAAAAATAGAAAATAATCTCATAGCGAGATTCGAACCCAAAGCCTGGTTACCCATACGAGCTGCTCTGCTGCTCGAGATACGAACTCCATGGCTTACAGAAGATCAAATCTAACCACTTACACCTACCAATTTTTTTCCACGGTCGCCCAGCGTAATGTGTTGATGTTCGCAAGTGTTATAATTTGCTGTAAAAAAATAAACTAATTTTGAAAAAGAACATATACTAGTTAAAAATTGATAATGGTTGGAAATAATTGATCTAATGAGAAATCAAAATCAATTATAATATTACTACAATTACTGATACCAAGTTTGACTCTTCGCGGAGGAACAGTTTGTAAGCTACTCCCGGAGACCCTACTGTAGTGATTATGATACTCACTGGGTATTTTATAATTGTGACCTTGTGCCCGGCCAAACTATGCTAAGTTAATTCCTATCGAGTTCTTGCCATGCAGTATCAGGTTCTCGAGATAATAATGGCGCCTTTTTGCCTAAAACTCGTTAACAAACAAAACCGTCTGTACGATGTAAATGGAGTATTACATGTCATTTTGAATAGAGTAGATGTTTATTTACAAGTTTTCACAATTTACTATTGTCTTTATCTTTTCAGAGAGTTGTTAAAACTGTATGGGTAAAGACGACTTTCGTATGATTTCTCCATGAATACAGACTTGGGAAGAAAGCATCAAAAACGCATTAAAAAAAGCATAAACCAAGCATTTGGTCACGGATCGGCTCCTATTCTCCCGGTAAGAGTTAGTTTCAGAGATTTCATTGAGATGAGAGTCCTAATAATCTTGAACGTTTAGGACGGAAGCGATCCCTTGATGATGACACGCTTGGGGGAGATGTAGAGACAGAAACTCTATCATCATCATCATCATCATCATCATCAGTCTTTTGACGTCCGTCGTAGGACATAGACCTTCCCCAGGATTCGCCACAATTCTCTATTCTCTATCATGGGCGTCGCGGAGCCAGTATTTCCTGAATTTCTCTAGTACATCTCTCCATCTTGTGTTCTGTCGGACTCGGTTTCTCATGTGATATCTGGTGATCCATGTTGTGAGTTGTGAAGTCCATCGGTTGTCTTTCATTCGTGCAACATGGCCTGCCAATTGCGTTTTGAGGTTTTTTAATAGTTTCTATGATGTCTCCAACTCCTGTTTCCTTCTTGATATGCTGTGCTGTCTTGTGATCTTTCCATATGAGGCTGAGAATGATTCTCTCGTGCGCACGTTGCATGCTTCTCAGTTTGTAGGTCTGTCTCTTGAAGCACAAGAATAGTGGCAACAAGCAAATCAAGTGCTCCTACTTACTCATTTGCGAAATTTTAAAAAGAAAAATGGTTGAAGACCAGACAAATTGGTTTAATGAGATCGGTTCAATTGGAGAATCAAAATGATTCATCCCTTGAATAGATCATCACATGATGAAAATGGGTTTGTTTCATCCATCTTATTCTCCGACGGACTTCAATTTCTTAAAACAACTTAAGAACTTTATAAAGAATAAACAGCTTCAAAACCAATCAGCAGAAGGAAAAACTTCTAAGGAGTGCATTGGGACTTGGGATATTGGTTTTCACTGTGAGAGCATAAAAGCCACAATACGGCTTGCAATTGCATGTAGGGATAAAGATCATACTTTTTGGAGACATATCCTCTGGTCTGATGGAACAAAAATTTAACTGTTTGGCCATTTTTACCATTGTTATGTTCGGAAGATGAAATAGTCCCCACCATGAAGCATGGTGTGGTAACATCATGTTCTTAAGGTCTTTTGCAGCAGGGTAGCTGGTGCACTCAAGAAAATAAATGGTATTATGAGGAAAGATATATCGAAGCAACATCAGAGGACATTAGCCAAGAAGTTGAAGTTTGGTCGCAAATGGACATTTCAAGTGGACGATAACCCCAAGCAGACTTTCATAATAGAGGCAAATTGGTTTAAGGAAACGTTTGACCTAAGTTGAGCAATGCTACAAAATACTAAGTGAATGTTGACTTCTGACTTACAGGGGATATTATGAAAGAATGAAAAGCTGAAATAAATAATTCTCTCTTCTATCATTCTGACATTTCACATCTTTAAGATAACATAGTGATCCTAATTAATCCAAGACAATGAAACTTCATTAGGAACGAATCTTGAGAATTGTAGAAAAAAGCAAACACTGAGTTCAGAAGTATTTGGCCAAGATATATCTAAATTTCTGACTTCATCTGTTCAAACTGACACTCGTTTCAACCAATTTATTTAACAACATCGTTGAAGTTTTGCTATTTTCCTCAAGAAAAAATATACACATTGATAAGAAGAAGTATTACTACATGATGGTTAGTCTCGCTGCTGCAAGGTCAAACTCTGCCACTATTTCGACTCAAGATGATTATTGCAAACTTTGTATCATTTACATAATAAACAGATCATTAATTTTTTTTCTAACATAAATGTATGTATTTATTATAATGAAATAAGCCTTTGTGCATTTTTAACATGAATTTTCGAAGATTTTCAGAACTTTTCTATTTTAGCTCAAAGGACCCATCTGCTTATCACTTAATCATGATTTCAAACTGTTCTTGTGGTTATTCTTGTTATGATAAAAAAAACTAAGTCAACAATACAATTGGACTGGAATTAGAAAATATCAGTCGTATCTAATGACGATAGATAGTCAATTCTGAAACCCATTTTCCCAGAGGATAATCCAAGTATTATCATATAAATAACATACTGTATTTCATCATGTATACTTCGTATTTACCTCCAAAATAGTGAGCGTATCATCTTCGAAAACATGATTGCAACACATCGAATCATACAGTCATTTCTTAATAACATATTCGTATGAATAAAGATACACCCTGGATAATACAGTTTTCATTCGAAATTGAAGTTGCATCGGGAGATGCAGGTTATCTACGGTAGCTTTCTCCGATTTTTAAAAAATTAATCACCCCCAACATGACACACTGCCAATAGACGTTCATCACGTGGTAGTTACTGTTCAGTGACTAACCTGACCTGTATTTGTTTTTTATTGCATTTTTTTTTTACTTGCAGCTTGTTTTCGTTTGCAGTTTTTGGCTCCCATGACACACAGCTATCTCCATCAGTTGTTTTACCGTAGAGACCCCAAATCAAAGCAAAACATGGTCTCTGCGGTGCTCAGTTGTGGCAACACATAAACAAACGTGCAAACCCGAGTCCCCACCACCTACAAACCTCCACCACCCTACACATTCGAGTTGCACCGCTATTCCACCCCTTTCATCAACCGCTTTTTGCGCATGCGTTGCCGACCTGGGTTCTTCTTTCCTTCTCTCTTCCTTTCAATTTTTTCCGTTCTCTCTTTTTTTTGTTTATGAGGTTGCGTTTGTTAATTAAAATAGAAGGTTACGTCATATCTTTGGCAACCTGCCTAAATCAACAAGACCAAAGTTTCTTGGAGCGAACAGCCTCTCTTGTTTATTATATATATATATATATATATATATATATATATGTAATCCCAGCGTTACCCGGAAGTAAAAAACCTAAACAGTGATAACATGAGCAAAAAAATAATGCTCAAATATACGTGGGCGTGTGCGTGGTCCCGACGTTATGGAGTTATTTCATCACCGGGCAACGCCGGAAATCCCAGCTAGTTTAACATATTTATGTGATTCAATGTTAGGATCTTTCATTGACAGGAATTTAGAATAAAGCATCTTCCATTGCCCAGACGTTGAAATTTAGTATCATCCAGTTCCTGAGCGTTGAAATTCAGCATTTTCCAATGACTGAGTGTCGGAATATAGCATCTTCCAGCACCCCGAGTTTGTAAATTAACATCTTTTAAGATGTGAGAGGCTGGGATAAACCTTTAATATCATTTCTTGAGATGAGTTGGTTTTGTTTTCCTTTAAGTACTTCGACATCTCCATTCCCAATATCTGGTACTTGACAATTGCCCAGGTGAAAAAAATCTTTGTACACAAGCCCACAGAGACAACTCTATGAAGTGCAAGTCTCATCTTCGTAAGTATAGAGGATTTAATGAGGCATGCTCTCTTAATCTGTCCCATAATATTTTTCCGTCTTATGGAACTGTTCATATAAATCTAATAGCTATTATGGGACAGTGAATAATAAATATAAGATATCAGATATTACCCCAGAGGGAACACAGACCCGGGTTTTCTTAGTTCATTATTTTGGGATACATCTAGACCTCCTCGCCAAAATTGGTGAAGATTCATCCAGAAATGGCGATGTTGTTTCAAGACAAATGAACAAACAGAAATTTATGGCATGGCTTCGTGAATGTTTTTCATAACCAGCGACTGTTTGTTCAATGGTAAAAAGCAACGATACGTTGAAGCGCCTACCCAATCGGTCGCAGGTTCGATTCCTACAACAGCCCAATTTTATTTGATAGTTTATTCGATTCATGTTGTCTAGGGTGAGTGATACATTAACTGTGTAAGGACAGGAAATCATTTGAAATAAGTTTCTATACAACATAACGCAATTTATAATTATATAATCATATATATAAAGTAAACAGGAATCGACCATACTATTGTAGAAAGCAGAATTAAATTCAACTAACAAACGGTAAGGAATAAAATGCCCCTGTAAAATGATCATGTGGGCAATGTAAATACTTGGATACACAGTATCCTTCCTAAGCTGGACAAGAGGTGAGCTTAAATCCACGAGTCGGTGGATCAGAGAGTTAATGACGATGCACACAGCTCTACAGCCCGGAGATGATGAGTCTAAGAGTAAAAGGAAACGACGGTGCAAAATGCTTCAGCAGCATCGAGGACATGTTTATCTAGCTGGTCTTTTCTGTTTAAAGAAATTTTTGAAGAATGGATGTTTGGTGGAGGTTGGTTAAAATATATTAGAAACTGTCAGCCAAAACTGCCACCAAAATGTTTATTCTCAAATACCCACCAACACAAAGGGCTTTTAATGGGGGATTCAATTTGCATTGTAAATTGTGCAACCTCTTAGTTCAACATTCACACTATCGTTATTTTTTTAAAATTTGGACTTCTTTAGTGATCCCTGCACAGCAAAGGGAGATAGAAGCAATTTATTCATTGATCAACCGCTTTTTCAATTGATCACCCCAAACACTGCGTTCTGGCAAAGGGCATTGGTCATGAGACTCTTATTGATTCAGTTGGTGAAGGATTATGAATATCCACGCATGGTTGTATTTATTGGCAGAGGAGAAACAATACTGAAAGAATTTTCATAGTAATGAACGTTCTTTGTTCATACTTGGATGGGTAGAGGAAAAAAGTTGTAAGCAGGGTATCGATTTCCTATAGTTGAGGAGAGGGTTTGTATCCCTCTTAAGTCTAGTTGATTGGCCGTCGGGAGTTCTGTAGGTATCCGCATGGGATGTAAGGTGTCGGTGTTGATTCGATGCAACCAATTGCTATTTTGAGGGCTCTATTTCGAACGGTTTGGAGTTTTTGTATGATTTGTAATTGTCGGCGCCTAGCTTAGGCTTGAGTAATTGATTGTTGTTCTAATGAACCGAGTGTAAATTATTTTTGAGGATTTTTTGGTTATCGTGTAATAGTGGAGCCTAAGACGTAATACGCGTAAAAGATTAAGAGTTACTCCCCAGGCAAGATTTTTTTTTGAATATGGGAGACCGGACATACACAGAATAACCTCAATGAAACACGCAATTTCACTTTTTCTAAACTACGAAGAAGTAATGCAGTGCAATATTATTTATTAACAATAATCTTATACAAAATTTTATAGAAAGTCATTCACTAATTTATGTCAGTGGTTTATATTAATACAATAATGCAAGGAGGCAATTATTAGTCTTTTGCACAAAGTACGTCCAGGACCCAACTATTACAGAAGTACCGATTTTTTTTTATTTTGTCTCAAGTCCGTACCTTTTAATGCTTTTATGGTGTTATTTTGCTGGCTCTTGTGGCTATGTTAGCTACAAGAAAATGAGTATCTTATGGGGGAGAGGATTAAACCCTGGAGATTTTAGTCAGTGCTTTTTTTCCCATAAAATGAAATTGTTCAGCTATTTATACTGTTATTTGGTAGATAAGCGAATGAGGATATACCTATGAATAGATATCAGGATACCGTGTCGGAAGTACTTGAATGGTTTATGAGGGGTTATGTAGGGTGAACTTTATTTTTCCGATCAAAGTAATTCATGAATGCTGGATATTTGGTGGAGATTTAGTACACAGGAATCATCAACCGGAAATGTCAATATAGGTTTCTCGTAAGTTTTTAAGTTGGTCTGAATATCTAACCATCACATTTTTTGTTTGGTCGGGTCGGTGATAATGGTGAGCGAAGTTATTAATTATAAGCACTCAAAAAGAGCGCACACTGACACCAAGGCCATTGATGAGATCACTGCTATTGATGACATCATCATTGTGACTTTCCTTTTAGTGCGTTACCACACCAAATCGCCTTTAGGTTGACGTCACTGTTATGATGTCATTACTGACATTGCACAACATTTCTATTACAATGACGTCATCATGATGACGTCATTATTGTGTTATTTCAAACAAAAATTGTTAAAATTTCAATTTTAAAAAAAATCAGTTCTTCGTCAGCCAATGTTTTTTTAGCTCTCCTGTTTTTTTATCATTATCACAACCATCACTGCCATCATCATCAGCACCAACATCAGCTCCGTTACAGCCATCAAAAATATCCTTTTTACTTCTCGAACTATTCTTTTGCTTATATTTTTGGTGCTGACTGTAGCATGCACATTTCTTCAACAAATTCTGATTTTCTCTGCCTCCTATGACTCCTCAAATCGTTATCTTCCTTCTTAAATCCCCAGCCATTTCTTTTTTCTGTCTGGCTGTGATTAAAGCCAAACAGTTGGTCTGAATGTCTTAGTAGCCCGACTGGAGCCTGTTTACAGAGCTATTTAAAATTTGGAATTCATTCGTTTCTAACTTGGAAACCATCCCAGGTCTTTCAGTTATTCCTTGCTTTGTTTCATTCCACCTTTCCCACTGTTTCTTTCATTGCCTTCTTTTTTCTTTAATTCTACGATATCTACCACCCTCTTTTCGTTTTTTTTTTTTTTTTAATTTTCTTTGTTCTTGCACCACTTGTTTCTCTTTGTTTGCCTTTTGAAAACCTGGCCAACTTAGTTTCTACTTCGGCTTCTTTCTACATTTGTTGGCCTTTTTTTTGCATATCCTACACAATTGGCCATCACTTACAGCATCAAATCAGACCTTCTTCACGCATTTATCCTATTGCTTCATTCGTCCTTCACTCTATAGGTTCCCCACTAACTTCCTCTCAGTTTTCGACTTTCAAGCTCCATTTCATATTGAAAGAAATGTTTCTGTCTATCAATCTATCCATCTATGTATCTATCTTTCAAAGAGTATATTGTCTAAGTGCGTTGTGATATAAAGAAATTATAAGATGGCGATTATGAAAAAAGAAATACATTTTTAGTATAAATTGAATTATAACTGAATTATACGCACCAAGATCCTAAAATTAAACCAACAATAGTTATATGGAAACACGCTGACATGGTAATCGAGGACATCTTGAGACTACATAAATTTTGACTAATTAAATTTCCTTTCCAGTGGTTAAAGATGAAAAGTTCATGTACACACACACACACACACACACACTCATACACACACACACACACACACACACACACACACACACACATATCATCATCATCATCATCATCATCATCATCATCATCAGTCTCTTAATGTCCGTCGTTGGACATCGACCTTCAAAAGAATTCGCCACACATCTCTATCATGGACGTCGCGGAGCCCATACTTTATAATTTGTCTAGTTCATCTCTCCATCTTGTATTCTCTCGTCCTCGGTTACGCAACACAGCCTGCCCATTTCCATTTGAGTTTTCTTATGGAGTCTATGATGTCTTGGACTCCTGATTTCTGCCTGATATACTATGTTGTCTTGTGATCTCTCCATGTGAGGTTGAGCATAATTCTTCCACATGCATGTCGCTTGTTTCTCAGTTTGCGGGTCTGTCTTGGTTAAGTTCCATGTTTCAGCTCCATAAGTGACTATTGGGAGAGAGCATTGGTTGTATACTCTTCCTCTTAGGACTAATGGGATCTTCTTGCTCTTGAAGGTTAAGCTTGCTCTGTCTATGGCTTGCCATCTTGGAGTGATTCTTTTTTTGATTTCTTCTTTTGAGGTTTTCATGAAGATTCGTTGTCCAAGGTTGATGAAGTGTATGTACGTGTATGTGTGTGTGTGTGTTGTGAATGTGAAGTGATCTGACAGAATGTTGATGAAAATGACAATTGGAAGGTGAAGTGAATGCATTTCGACGGGTTCTAGCCATCTTTTTCAGAGAATAACTTTCAGCAGTTCACAGAAAACTTTTTTGTTTACACGCTTGAGTTCGAAATATATCGAAACATGCCCACGGAATGATAAAAAAATCAAGATGTGACAGCTGCTTTCTCTTAAAATTTTCTTCTCCACCTCCCAATTGACACTTTTATCAATATATATATATATATATATATATATATATATATATATATATATATATATATATATATATATATATATATATATATATATTCTTTCTACTTTTCTTTCCCCAATATTCATTTGACTTGTACTTTCATTATATTCTCTTTATGATGGCCTTGCATCATAATTTGAAAAAATTCTGGATGTGCCGAGCTAAAGGTTACCTGGTGTAAAGCAATGTTGAATAAACTCATCAAAAAAGCCAGAGCGAATTGATTCAATCCTCACTTGATCATTTAATAGCACAGTCATATGTCTGGCTAGGTTAAGCATAATAGACATCTGCATTGGATATACATGAGTATATGAAGTACAATAAACCAACCACACATATACAATATGTGTGTACGTGTACTTTAAATTTTATTCAAACTTTTTTCCTTTTTTTTTCTTTTCACATATACTTCCCACTTTTCACTCTTCTTTTAACCTTTTCTGACCATCTCATATCACTTGGAATGTTTCTATCTATACAAACTCTTTCATGAAAGACATTTATAATCATCAGTAAGAGCAGCAGCAGCATCAGCATCATTTATCTAAAGACATTTAGACATAGAAATATACTCTCCTTCTTTTTTTGTACTTACTTATTGTCTCAAAGATGTATAAACCAGGCAGACGATCCTAGCTCTCAGATTCAGAAACAAGCATGCAAACACAAATTTGTGTGCCTTCGTACATGTGTAAATAGGACAACAAATCTCTATGAAACCCACGAAAGACGAAGAGATCAAACGGAGAATCACTCTAGGTTTGCCAGCCTTCGTCAGAGCAAGCTCAACCTTAAAAAACAAGTTGATCTCAATAATCCTAAGAGGAAGAGTATAAAACTAATGCATCCTCCCAATTGTTACTTATGGAGCTGAAACATGGAACCTACCCAAGAGACAGATACACAAAATGAGAAGCATGCAACACGCACATGAAAGAATCATTCTCAACCTTACACGGAGAGATCACAAGACAGCATAGTATATATGGAAGGAAATGGGAGCCCAAGACATCATAGAATCTATTAGAAAACTTGAGTGGCAAAGAGCAGGCCATGTTGCAAGAATGACAGACAACCGATGGACATCACGACTCACAACATGGATCCCAAGCGCAAACGAGGCCGGTAGAGTATTAGATGGAAAGACAAGCAAGACAAATTCAGAAAATACTGTCTCCTCGACACCAACGATATAGAAGTGTAATGAATCCTGGGGAAAGTCTATGTCCAACGACGGACGTTAAAAAGACTGATGATGATGATGATGATGATGACGACGACGACGATGATTCAAGAAAGAGTTAATCAGGAGAAGCTATATATGATAAATCCAAAGAATCAAAGGATGACTGTATGAATACTAAACTTGAAAGAGACTATTCATACCTGGATTTTGTTGAAAAGAAAAAAAAGGATGGATGGCCAAAGATGAGCAGCCGATAGAGACAGTGGAGAGTGGCTTCCAACTAGTCAACAGAAGCCGACATCTGCAGACTGTGTGAGGACCGACTGTACACAGTGAAGCGCTTTGGCTGCCCAATGTCCCGTGTCAGAGCAACTGGGTCTGTTTGTATTGTCTATTGTTTTCACTTACACCTTTTGGGTTAAAATTACAGACTTGGTGATTACATACATACCTCTTGTGAGTGTTTGAAAGTTATGCATGAATGAGAAATTTTGTAATAGCTCAGTTTGTTGAAAAATACTAGGTCACGCTCTAATAAATACCAGGAACCATTAAACGAGATTGTAACCAAAACTGTGAATAAGTTTCTTTAGATTTCAAGTTGGTCCGGCTGGCTGGCTAGGTATGTATGTAACACGTGCTCGGGCCGTATGAAAGGAGCAAGAGTGCTGAAACTAGCAGTTTTAACTCCTTATTATGTCCACTGTTTTTGAACCCATCCCCATGCACAAGGTTTTTTGGGGGGATCAATTTGCTAAGTAAGTTTATGCCAAATTGATCTTCAGTTTATACCTGCACATATGCTTGTTTTTTTTTCAAATTCAAACTTCCTTGTTGATCATTGCCAAAGAGAAATTACTTATACATTGATTATCTCTTTTTCCTTTTTTTATTGATCATCCCTGACACAGCATGCTGCCAAAAGGCATTGTTTGCATGAAGGCTTCTAAAGAGTTGTTATTTTATCACAACGCTCGAGGTTAACATGTTCTTTGGCCGTCAAAGCAAGCAGCACAAATCTGGCAAGACTTCGGTTCACATCTCATATCGTGGTAGCACGTCTTACACGGACGGTGTCATAATTAATTCAATCATGCAGTGGTGTATGGTGCTTTATATCTTTGTGTGCTGTGCGATCCAGATGCATAAAATACAAAAAGAATTTCAGAGTCAGAAAAAAAAACGGTGAGTAAAGGCCTCTTTGGCACAATGTAGGGAAGGTGGTTCCGATTATGGATTGTAAACTTTCACCAATTCGCTCAATCGATGTTACAAACAGCGAACAAATGAAAATGTCCCTACATTGAGCAAAAATGGCTCCAACCGTCCATTGCTGTTTATAGACACTTAAACATTTTCAAGTTTTAGTACATACATAGCATACAGCACACCCAATATACAAACCACCCTATTCCACTGCAATCACTAAGTCTAACGACTAGACAGAACGCGAATCCGAGTCACATTTCTATTCTTTACCTGATCAAGCAGTTGTAGCAACAATTTGTTACTATCCTATAATCAACCTTGACAGTGATCAAATTTAAAAGATGCATATCATATTGTTTACGTAACTGGTGGAGGTTCATCTTTCATTACATCTCTATCTGTATCGAGGTATTCTTCCCTTTTCACTAGGTTTTTCCCTCGTGTCAGCGATACCTAACACACCATTTGGCCTATAACCTAACGTATACGCATGTGTACTTCAGTGAACATCTTTCAAGAACGGTTTTCTGCATTAAAAAAAAAAACGCTGAACGCTATTTTTGCCTTTCGTCTTTTCTCATAGAAGGTAAAAAGTGGTGAGGCACGAACTTCCGGAAAGTGGGGATTACCTCAACATATACATTTTCACATAGACGCGTGTGTGAGAGATAGAGAGATATGTGATGGATATTAGTATCTGACACTGTTAATAATAAATTCAATTTTGCTCGAGTCGAATTATTCACGGTAGTGAGCGAAAAAACGTGGGAACACCTATGTAACCTAGGTCTGTACCAATGTAGCTGGGGTCAGCACTAAACCAATTGAGCCATCGGGACTCTGATGGTAGACAGAGGTCGAAATTTTAAAAAAAGATTACATAATAATAATAATAATAATAATAATAATAATAAGAAGAAGAAGAAGAAGAAGAAGAGGTTCAAATCCCATTCGGGGCTCAATCCTTTTTTTCCCCTCAATCATTGCCGTTGTTTCGCTGACTACCGTAAATAATTTGGTTCAAGCAAAATTTAGTTCCGAAAACCTCTGAAAATCTCTTTTCACACACACATACACACACAGATATGTATACATATCGATAAATATTTTTAATTTTCATCAATTTACCCTTGCAAACCAAGTTGAGAGAGTATATACACATATATATATATATATATATATATATATATACATATATATATATATATATATATATGGTCACGTCTGTCCATCAGTTCACCCGATATACTCGGAAGTTCTGACTGAATTTGAATGAACTACCATGAACTACCATGAAAGGGTGTGCAATGAAACGAGGTGGTGGTTGAAGTTTGGCTCAGAATTCTTTTCTGATTGAGAGGTATCTTTCCGTTTTTCTCCATATATTCATGTACACGTGCATGCCTCTCCACACACTCCAACAGTTATCAATGAACTTCTATGAATTTGTGTGATCAAGTGGATGATAGGCTTCAGAAGAAACGAAATAAGTAGGGGCGGATCCGTGCACAATTACTTCCCCTGACAATGGCGTTGGTAGGGGCACGCACTATGTGAGCGCCGTCTAGTTTAAAAGGTAATTCGCAATTCCATTCGATAAATGAACGACTGTAGGGTCAAAATTAGTGTAGTAAAATAACTCCAACCAAGAATAAATATGGTTAGAATAAATTCTATTCATGACAACACTGGAAAACATGTAAAATTAAGTAAATAAAAAGCATCCAAGAACGTGCTGATTTTCGAGAATTTAGATTTGATAAACTTGTCAAATTAAGCTCCAAATGGTCAGAAATGCTTTCTTTCTTTTTTTTTTTTTTTTTACAAAATGAATAAATAAAGAATATTTTTCGAAACAGGTGCTGTGGAGTATTAATGCCAATTTTCAAGTCTGTAGACAAAATGGGATGGCCAAAAGCGTTGGAACACGAGAACACATAAACACACACAATTATGTATAAACAAAAAAGGATACAGCTTTTTGTCATCTTTGGTGGCTACGGTTGTTCAATTGATTGCAGCATGCCAGTACAAGAAAACGGTAAATGATAAATACACAAGATATTAAAAGAGGTTGACGAAAGAAATCACTGGAAGGCGATCAGCCTAAAGAAACATTCCGCTGACACAATGCAGAGAATCCACGTATATAAAACGCAATGTGTATCCACATTTGTTTCTGTCTGTGTATGTAACATTTTCCAACGAGAGCACCATCATCATCATCATCATCATCATCATCATCATCAGTCTTTTAACGTCTGTCGTTTGACATAGACCTTCCAAAGGATTCGCCACAATTCTCTATCATGGGCGTCACGGAGCCAGTATTTCCCAAATTTTCCCAATTTGTCTACTTCATCTCCCAATCTTGGGTTCTGTTGTCCTCGGTTTCGCATGTGATCTCTGGGGATCCTTGTTGTAAGTCGCGGTGTCCATCGGTTGTCAGTCATTCTCGCAACATGGCCTGCCCATTGCTATTCAAGTTTTCTAATAGATTCAATGTGCTCTGTAATCTTAGGTACAATCACCGATACAAACATACATAACCCCAGGCTAGTTTGGAATGGAATGTGTAAACGAACAAGTTACATGTGTGGGGTCTGGTTTTCTTTATGTCCAATAAGACCACATTACTTCAATTGGTTAGGTCAAAATAGTATTCCATTGAATCATCTGAAAGAACGTGATTTGGAAAAATTACCAGAATGCACTTACTCTCAACTGTTTTCTTTAACGAAAGACAATTGATTAATAAAATGAACCAGGTCTGGTTAGTCAATCATTAAAAACTGTCACAAGACCTATGTTTTTTGGAGTGATCGCATTTTGTTAGGCAGTGATTACCAAAAGATCTGAATTAATAATTAACTACAGGACCGATTTAGAAAGGAAATTACATTAGAAATTGAGCCCCCACTAAAAACCTATTTAGGTGTGAGGAATTTTTTTTTTCTTAAGTGTTTTTTTTTTCTCAAGACATGATAAGATAAGATAAGATTTTTTTTTTACCCCAGCTCACAGGAAGTGTCTTTCCCGCTGAGGTGGACCTCTCCTTTACTCAAGAAATCGGTAATCTTGGTTTCGTGGTTGTGATAAACTGTCTGATTCTTTCATAACTCATTCATCCTCTCCTCTAATATGTTCACACTCGGTGCTATTACTTCATCTCTGGGAACATTGTTCCAAATAATAAGGAGAGGGTGTTCAATTTTTCAGCCCTTTAGCTCCATTGATGTGACCTGTGCGAGTGATAAATACATATATACATAGCCTACCAGCCAGCCAGCCACATCAACTGAAAAAAACTGAAGAAACCTATTTTGACAGTTTTCTTGGCAGTTTTGGTTGTCGATTTCTAATCTTAAAACTAAGTTATCCCCCAAATTTTCAAAAACAGTCAACCAATACTGTCACCAATACTGTCAAGAAAGGTTTCTTCATTATCAAAGTTGATCTAGCTGGCTGAATGGCTTGCTGGCTATGTATGTATCACGCTTACATCCTCCTCTTCCCCTCATTATCATCATCATTATCATCATCATCAGCAGCAGCAGCAGCAACAGCCTCTAAGCGTTCGTCGTTGCACATAGACCTTCCCCAGGATTCGCAAGGTCTCTCTATCATTGGCGTCACGGAGCCAATACTTTCTGAACTGGTCTAGTTCGTCATGCCATCTTACATTTTGCCAGCCTCAGTTTCGTATGTGATCTCTAGGAATCAATGTTGCCACACAAATGGAGCTAGAGAGATGAAACTTCAAACATTTATTTCTTATGTCTACGTCTTGTTCATGTTTCTTTAAATTCCCTCTAAATATGATTCTACGGCGGGTCCAATTTACTATCTACATTTATGCTAAATTGATCCGTTTCTTCGTGTCAGCTTTTCGAATCCACACTTTTCCAGTGGTCACTACCCAAGAAAGGGCGATCCACATAACTTATGAATTGATCACCGTTTCTTCCCATTTTTCAGTTGGTCACCCCCAACAAGAAATGCTGCCAAAAAACGTTGGTCACATGACGGTTTCTATTGAGTTTTTTTTTAATCAAAACAAATAGATAAGACGAGAGAAGAGAGATCAGATTGACAGGAGAGGCAAGAAGCATTGAAAGCGAACCTGACATCAAAAGTTCCTTTCTGGTTTTTGGTATTGGTTTCTATGTTATCTTTATTACTTTTACATGATCACCTTCCGACTTCCCGTCTATCTGATGGCGCGATGAGTGGGCCTTCGAACCCCCCCCCCAACCACAAAACAAGACCTCCCGATCAGTTGAGCCTACTCGTTCAATGTTCTCCTTCTGACTCTCCCTGTCTCTCTCTGTCTCTCTGTCTCTACCTCTTAACCCCCTTCTCAATCTGGCCATTTATTTTAGCTATTCATTCATTTCTTTTTTTTCTTTCTTTTTTCTCGTTCAGGATATTCAATCTTACTCTCTCTCTCTCTCTCTCTGTCTGATTCAGGCCATGTATCTCACTCATCCACTCCATTTCTGTTCTGTTTCCTTCCCCCCACTTCTCCTTCATTCAGCAGTTTCTCTCACACAGCCTGGTCATTTCATCTCCATCCCACCCCTCTCCCTCTCTTTCCCTTTCTCCCTCCCCATTCTGACTATTTTCTCTTGCGTGCAATCTCTCACTCTTCATGAGTTGGCTTTGTAAACTATGTAATACTTCACTTTGTACTTATCAGATGCACTAGTGCCCATTTGTCAAACTAAGCTAAGCTCACTAAATACCCGTCTTTCTCTTTCACGCCGTATGTATATGCTCAGGTGGGAGTGTGCACATATGGTTGTGCGCGTGTTGATGTGTGTCAGTGAATTATCTCTTCTTCTGATTTATAAGACGCCATTTTTTTTGAAATGTCAGTCTTATAATCACTTAGTGTCATCTTACATCAGTAGAATATCATTTTTCATTATACAGTGAATAAATATTTTCAAAAACCAATTCAAGTTGAAAAGGAAAATAATATCTATGATTTATCTGTCCAGATAGTATAGCGCTACGGCCATTCCTAAGCAACGCAACCGAAAGACACAGCAAGAAGCTACAAATCAAAACATCTTTGATAGATTTATCACTATGTTTCAGTTTATCTTCCCCAAAAGGTTAGCTAGCCTGTAACTACCCACACTTGAGTTCCGCCATCAGTGTAGTGATCTCATCCAGACTTATGAAATTATCAACAGTATTGATAAAGCGTGGTATGACGGAAAATGTCATGTCTGTGGAAATAATATGATAAGAAAGGGAGCAAGGACCATAGATGGAAACTGCAGGTGCAACACCTGCCTGGACTAAGAAAGATTTTCCTTAAGAAAGTCTTTCTATAAGAAAGTCTATCTTTAATGACTGAGTAACATCAGCCTGGAACGGTTTGAGTTATGTGATTGTGGAAGCTTCATCAGTGGATGCTTTCAAATCTTGGCTGAAAAAGGAATGTAATCTTCAGTTCAAATATAGCTTCCTCTACTGGGTTCGTGATTCATCAAAGGGAAAAAAATAGAAAGATTTGAGAAAAGGTCTGATTATCCTCATCGGGTATAAAATGGCTTTAAATGAAGATGAATAAAGTTGAATAAATGAGTGTACATTCTTTGCCCTGGATCTAAACAACTCCAGGGGTACTGAGTCATTTTTGAGATTTTTAATAATATTCATCAAATTAGTGAGGGTAGCAATTATTTCAAAAGTTTTTACAATTTTTATTTTCCACTCTCTTCAATCGCTATCTATCTCTCCCTCTCTTGACCTCTCCTCCCATTCTCTTCTCCTTTAATCTTGTCCTCCTCGGTATCTTCTTCTTCTTCTTCTTCTTCTTCTTCTTCTTCTTCTTCTTCTTCTTCTTCTTCTTCTTCTTCTTCTTCTTCTCTAAATCCTCTACTTTCTCATCTCATACACACTTTCTCACGTCAGAGACGGGAGATCATTGAAGTGAAAATCGAACGGAAAAGAAAATATTCGCGCGAAGTCAAAACTATTAATATCAACGTATTTGGATCACTGCAGCTTGGATAACAAACTCCAAGGAGTTATCTTCTCTTGTTTTTTCTTTCAATTTTCATAGCACATGTCCTATTTATCAATGTTTTTCTCTCAGTTGTGCAAGATGGCGTAACGATTATCAGTTCAGGAATCGGTTGACTGAGTTCGAATCTCGGTCGAGGTATCTTGTAGCACTTTATCATTCATGCTTTTTTTTGTAGAGGCATGAAGCTAAATTCCTTTCTGCTGCACCCCCTCACCAGCTACCTTAGCTGTAGATTTACCATTGGCGTTCCGACGGATAAAAAAAAGCCTTGTGAGTATTTGGACAATTCATGAAATTGCTGATGTATTCATTGTCGACCTCGGCAGTTGGAAGTTAGTGGTTTTTATTATATTTTAAATTTTATATTTTAAATGCAGATCAAACAAAATAAAAGCGACTTGCTGAAAATCCGCCCTACAGGAGGGATTTTCAGCTAGAAGTCTACTTTATAAGTTTAAACAAAAAAAAATGGAAGATTCGGTCTAGTTAACCCGATGGATACAAAGTAATGGTCTAGTTTTGCTTTATACAGACACTGAAAGTCGAAAATCTTACTGAATAACTTACAAGACTTTAGATATTCAAAAACTAATATGTTAAAGTACCGTTCCGGAGTTCCGTTAGTAAACACAGGATATTTGGTGACCATAATCCTAATTATTCTAAAGTTAAGATCCTTGGACGGCAGACAGACAAACCGAGATTTGATGACTCATTTTAAGATGAAGTAAAGTTATTGATGATATCAAAGTTCATTTCGGTAAGACTAGCAAAGGCGGGTAAACTTTTCTGTGCATCAGCAAATATATCTATGACTATCTATCAGCTATTTCTGGTTTACACAAGTAAATGTGCGTAGGGTTAAATTTAGCAGCGTACTCTTGGTCTTGACCGTAATAAAACGGAAGCGTTAAGGCATAACGCCTCCATAAAGCCAATATCAATGCCAGAGAAGGAACACCGGCGGTTACCCTTTGAAGCATTTGGAAGCACCGACTGATCTTATTCAAAATAAACATAGAGAAAACGGAGATGGGAAGATGAAACTTGAAACACTGAT